>VWYP01030148.1:0-33189 GCA_013400435.1 Pycnonotus jocosus
GTGTAAAACCTTACAGAAAAAAACACTATTTTTGCCATAATTTCTTGTTCAAAGCAAATGTGTTTCAAAAGCTCACATTTGAATGCATACATGGATAATACAGAAATGAACAATAGGTGAAAATTCCTTTTGATTTTATCCTTAGATAAGCAAATACAGCAGTTTTAAAATTTTTAATTTTTTTTTCAGATAAACTTTGAATGCTCTTCCATTTGAAACTTTATCAAAAATAACACACAGCAGTAACTAAATTGCAGTATTAACTAGATAATAGAATTGCTAAATTCCACTGTACTTTTTTTTGGGGGGGGAGCTTTTGGAAAATGTGTATTTATGTGGTATAACATTATGCATGTTCTCAGTTGTCAAAGGTTCCCAACCAAATTACCATTACAATAATTACTAGAAGGAAGTATAGTGATTAATTTTAGTAATAAGCAAGCATCAGCAATATATTCTATCAGAAAATCCCTGCAGATTTTATTATTACTTGATAAAAACCATTAATGGTCATCCTAGTCCATGAAGGAGTTAAGAAAACTTTTTTAGGTTCAGTACAGAAGTCTTCTGTCCGCCTCTTAAATGCAAGAGTTTAATTAATGTCCATGGTAAATATAACTTTTCATCCATTAATTTCTTATGTTTTCTTGAATTTGGCCTAGAATTTCTCAAAAAAGCTCTTGTTAATCTCATTGTTAATTAGAATCAGAGTAAATAATCCCAAATTTATATGATTACTTCAAAAGGTAACATTATAATTAGTAAACTTCAACAAGAGTATGGCAGAGCTTCATAAAATATAAGTAGTTAGTGCTGGTGACTGCAGTGCATGTACTGGCATTTCCCTTTTTATCAATTGAAAAGGTAAAATTTACTAACAATTTTTTTTTCTCTGTTCTGGCAAAGTTCAAGTATCCAAGTAAGTCAATGCTATGATGTTTGCTGCTGAGTCTTATGAGAAAAGAATGGGTTGTCATGGGTAGTAACATCACTAAAAAATGAATGAACTGTAGAAGAGTTAATTATACCTGATTTTAACCTCTTTCAGTTACATACTCTTTCCAGAACTGTCTTAGACCATAACTTTAAGATACAAACTACACTGTAACTCTTGGATATGGATTCTTGAAATTCTTATGTGCATATTCTTGCTAAAGTTCTTGAAATTGCAAAAAAAAAATTGCAAAATTATTTGCTCAAGCAAATATTTCTTCAGGATTGATGGTTTCTTTGTGGTGTGATAACTCATATTTGAACAATATCAGATAAGAATTAAGGTCTTCACAGATTCTGTTTGTTTGTTTTGTATTCCTTCCCAGAAGTGAGTACTCAGTAAAGTGATGTTCAGCCCTAGGAGAGGACTCCTGTGCAATTAGTGGTGCTCTGCTTTTTCAATCAAACAGCCCAGGTTACAACCACATGGAACAGCCTGGAGCTGTGGAAACACCCCTCACAGAGAGCTTGGTGCTCTGTTTCCATATAAGTTATCTTGACATTTCTGTCATTTTTTGGAAAGTCTCATGCATGGGATGATAGGTCAGAATTCCTACCTCTTTCATTCATACTTTTCAACAATAGTCTGCCTTTCAAGACTGGGGTGAACAGGCCTTTGTTAAAGTTTTAAAAAATAGCTGTTCATATTAATGCATGAGCAAAGACAACTGTTGATAAACAGGTTTACTTGCTGTTAATTCTTTCCTTTTCAAAGGAGATTGACCTCTCAGTTTGGAAAGTGGCATGATCAGCTAGAGAATGCGAAGTTGAGAGGTGTGAGCTGAAAAATGAGGTTGTCCCCAAGCACCTATAAATCAGTAAGAGTAATTAAAAAATGGGCAAATCCAAAACCTCATTGTATATTTTCAAGAAACTAAGCTACATTCCTGAAACACTGCATTTAAAACAAGTGAATTAAAAATCTCACACATCTCTGCATAGAACTGCTTCTGTGGAACAGAAAATTGAATAAAACTTACAGTAGGTTTCACACTTGTTCCTTAGTTCCTCTTTAACTTCAGTAAGTTGGGTAGAATAGTGTGTTATTAGTGTTTTACTTGGATGCTTAGGAACAGAAGGTCAAACTAACCTTGTGAGCTATTCCAAGAGTTTATGGCACTGAACTAGAGAAAGGCAGCAGTGAGACCAGATCTTTACATCCTTTTTTCAGAACACATTTGGCTGACACCTCAGCTAGTCAAACAACTCTGAACTCGTACAGTTTAGTATGTCTTTTGAACAAGGTTCTGAATGACTTTCACTTTCTCTGCTCACCAGAGTGAAGATTAACAAAAAAGTCTGTTAAATCACAACTCGTCCTTGTGAATACTTCCCTAAATGAGTTTCAACAAGGATTAGGCTTCCAAGGCATAATGGCTGGATCTGTAGAGGAAACCTGTGTTTCCAGCATAAAGGAGCCCAGGAAATAAATATCCATAGCTTTATGGATATGATAACATGATACCTTGTTATCTTATGTCAGTTTTTCACTTCATATCTTTATATTCAGTTCATAATCTAAGGCAGTCAAGTAAAGGTCTCTTATGCTTCCAATAAATTCTGCAAACTGAAGATAAAGGTTTCTCTGTGAGGCAGCAGTTATAAATATTGCAAAATATAATAGAAATTTAGATATATCACCAGGAAAAAAATAACCTTTATAGAAATAGACTACTAAATTTCCCACTGATCAATAACAATTATAAATTGTAATATAGCGACACTTTGGATTGTCTGCAATGATAAAGGCACCATCTGCTGCAAAGTTTCCATTCAATCAAGACTTGCTGTTCATTTAGTGACATTAAGGCATTTTATCATCTGTGTTGACATCTCCATCTGTCACTGTGATCTTACCTAATCTCTTTTTACTCTTTTGGTTTTTGAAGCTATATAACAGCAACTTGAAACAATTTTAAAACTTAGTGGATGGATACCAGATTTTAAAAATCTTTAATTTTTTTTACTGGTTGTGGGGTTTTTTTGTTTGGTTGGTTTTTGGTTTTTTCTCCTTAATAATCTAGTTTCGCTGCTTAGTAACTTTTAGTTTCCAAGTAGATGACCAGTGACATCTGACCTGTCCTGTTTCCTCAATTTACCCTGTGTATTTTCAGTTCACAATGATTTCTCCTGCATACTGAAAGTACCTTTTACTAAACTTTTTGTCACCTAGCACTTTTATCTCCATTCGTTCATTAAATCCTTTCCAATCCTTTCATTGACCTCCTACCACCTCATCACTACCAGAGTACTTTTTTCACTCTGACTTCCTTTGACATCTCAGTCTCCATAGTCTCCATCAGTATGTAAAGTAGTAATTTCCTGTTATAGTTAATCAGATAACTAACTCCCTATTTATTATAAGTCAGTAGCCAAAGTAGCTACAAATTCACTTCTCAGAACTAACTTCTGTCCTTGTTTTCCTTAAATTTGTGGAAAACTCAAATTGGATAATCTTGCTTTGTCTAGTCTTAAATGTATTGCCAAATTCCAAGCCAAATTCCCTATTTATCCAAACAGCACTGATTTTTCATGACATAGAGGCAGGACAAGAGAAATATTTGAAAAATTGATGCAATTTCCTCATTGAAGAAGACCTGAACATCATCTAAGAGAAAATTAATAAAATGTTAAGCAACTTTCCTCTTCTCTTTGTCTTGCCTTCCCTCCCCTCATCACAGATGTTAAACTCATCTCATAATCCTCATCCTCATAATCCAATCTCAGGCCTCACTGATTATATCCCTCTGCCTGATCATTATTTCTCCTGTTCCTTTCTCTCTCTTTGTCCTCAAATAAAAGCATTTTTAACATCTTTGATGTTCTTCTATTAACAAGTTGTCCCTGTTCAGATTGTGCTACTAGTTCATCTTTCCTTTATAAACTTAAAAAAAAAAATGTGTAGAGTATAACTGGCATGCAAAATGGTCCAGACTCTCTGCAGTCTTCTGTCTCTACTGAAACTAATCTTAACTACTGCCTTGATTCTAACAAACCACAGATATCAAACTCCTTCATTAGAACCATTTGATTTTTTTATCCTATTGAATTTCCTTTTGAAATATTATCCTATCTTTGCTTCTGTTTTGTTGTTTGGGGTTTTAAAACTGTTATTTATTCAATGTCTCAATCACCATGAAAAGGTATATTAAATAATAAGGCAAGGAGATCTCATAAATCCTCTTGATCTAGTAAATAAGCATTCAGAATTTGGCCTTGCATATCTGAGACAGGACTAGTTTTAGGAAGGGATAGATAAAGTGGTTTTGATCTCGAATTTGGAACTATACCATTGCTTCTTCTGGCACCATGGTATGGTGGGACTTAGAGTTTACAGTGGAAATAACATGCTTTGTCTCACCTACTGACTTCATGGCCCATCAGACCGAGGCAATTAAAAAGGTAGAAAGTCAGTACACTAAAGAAATCACAAAGAAACTTTCCAGCTGGCAGTGCCAATATTCTTTGTCTTTCTGTGACTGCTAAATTAATGGGGGAAAAAAAGAAAATTGCCTCGTGAATGATGAGGAGTATAAAATTGTCTTCTTTTTTTCTTTTCCCATAAAAACTTTAAAATTGTGTTATAATGGGGCAACAGCAATTATTTTCTACATGATCTAGAGATGACACAAGCAGTTCAGAAGGTTTATTAATATCTCTTAACTTCTTTATGCTATGTAGAATTATGGGGTAAATGGCTTAATTTTTTTTTCTTTTCCTTTGCAATGTTCACTGATTATCTAGTCAAGAACTCAACTCAAAAAGTCTGCCTTTTTTGGAAAATGTGTCAGTAACTCCCATACTTGATGCCTTGTGCATGGCACAGTGGCTCTTGATGGTTGTTGTTGAATTTTGTACTGTAGCACCTGCTTTCCACAACTTGAATATCTTACCTGTCTGTCACGATGGGTTAGAAGCTTGTTTTCAAGCACTTCTGTTCTGTATATGAACTCATTGAATGCTATTAAACCCCAATCTTTTACTGTTACTTGCCGTCATACAAATGGAATGAGTACACTTTTTTCATCCTTATTTCTGCTTTCCTCACTCTCAAAAGTTCCTAAAGGCTTCATTTTAAAAAACAGAATCTATACATGGTGATATTCATAAATAGATATTTAAATAAATCTTATTCTTTATTAATATAATGCATTATTAAGCAGGTTTGTGTTTGTGATGCATGTTTTTCTCAGGAAACTTTATGTTAATTAATGTCACCACTGGGTGAGGTGCTCAAATGAACTACAGCACAGCTTCCTAAAAAAGTTTTAAGTTCTAGAACTAACTAATTAAAACATTTCTTTTCAAGTGATGCAGCCAAGTTTTCATAAGAGCACACTTAAGATGATGACATTGACTTCCAAAACAACTTTCACTTAAAAGCAATCTTATTTTGTGGTTTGTTTGATGAATTTATTTTTTGATGGTGTGAGAAGCACTCGGACATCCTATGTTAACCCTAGTTAACCTTTTTTTTTCTTCAGGAGTGACCATATTGCTAAAGCCTTGTTCATTACATGTTTTCAGTATGCTACAGCCTGAGAAACCAACACCTCATGACATAAATATCTGTATGGGTGAATGTTGTGTCTTTTGGTTAACACTGATGAACAATTTTACAGGACAGGTAGCCAGGAAGTCCTCTAGCATCTGAGGACAATAAGGCTTCTTTCTTCAAGTCTTTTTGTTACAGTTCAAGTGGATATAAAGATCTTGAGTTTCATTACATATAGTCTCCACTGCATGTTATGTGTGAGATACGATTCTCTCCAGTTCTTCTCTCTACTTGCTCTACTAGTGGTCTTATCTTCATGCTTGCTACAGCTTATACTGAGTTGTATTTTACAGTCTAGACATAAAATCATCAATTTTCCTGTGTCAGAGGAACCTGTAGAAGAAAGCAGAACTCCTGGAGACAGACATATCTGCCTAAAACAGAGTCAGCTACAGAAGATGTCCCAAGTCTGACTCCAGTTTGGTTTTGAATGTCTCCAGAGAAAGAGAATTTACAACCTTCCTGGGCAATCTATTCCAGTGTTTGACCACTACCATGATAAAAAATGTTTTCTAAACTTTAAACGGTATTTATTGTACATAAACATGTTCCTTTTGCTTCTTTTCCTCTTACCTCCATTTTCTCTATCCCCTTCCATCAGGTATTTATTCACATTTTTAAGACCCCCTCTTAGCATTCTGTTCTCCAGGATAAACAATGCCAGTTCTTTCAGTCTTTCTTGTCATAACAGATGCTCTAATCCCTTCATTATCTTCATATTCCTTTGCTGAACCTGTTCCAAAATGTTCATTTCTCTCTCATCCAGGGGAGTTCAGAACTGGACACAGCACTTCAGCTGTATCTCCATTTACAGAATTAGTTACCCTGACTAACTGCAATCGCTTCTGGCAATGCTCTTGATGAGCTGACAACACTCTCCCCGCTGCAGATCAAGGTGTTGTGGCCTTATATCCTGCAAGGACACACTGTGGTCTCATGTTCCTGTCCACCAGAACGTGCAGGTAGTTTTCTGGAAAGATGCTTTACTTCTCCTCAGCCCCCAGTTTGACTGGGGGTGTCTGGAGTCCAGTCCTCCATGGGTGCAGGACTTTGCAGTTCCTTGTGCTGAGCTTCCCAAAATACACCTGTCAGCCCATTTCTCCAGCTGGTTGAGATCCTTCTGAAGAGCAGCACATCCGTCTGGTTCACCAATCACTCTTCCGAGTTTGTACCATCTGCAGGCTTGCTGAGTATTCACTCTGTCCCGTCACCCCTGTCATCAATGAAGACATTAAACTGTTTTGAACCCACTTTCAGCCTCTGTGGGACCCCACAATTGCTTGGTCTCTAGCTAGATTTGAGCCTGTTAGTTTTCAGTCCAGCTCACTGTCTGCTTATCCAGTCTCTACTTCCTCAGTTTGTTTGTCTGTAAGGAAGATGAGAGAAATGGTGTTGAAAGCCTTACTAAAATTGAAATAAGCAACAATCTCTGTTTTCTCCTCACTCACCAAATCAGTAATCTTATTTTAGGAGGCAGAAAGTTTTTTGGGACAACTGGATGTGGGAGTGAAACAGCACATTAAATATCATCAGTTAAATGGAGTTTTATGCCCTCTTCAAATTACATCTCAAGAAGACAAGCTATTTGTCAATGGTAAGAATGTTTGGCTGAATTTAGCAAAATAATGAAAATTATTCTATTTTTAAATTGACTTTAAGTCTCCATATTGAACTCTAGTTTTATATTCTTAAAAGCTCTTGCTGCTCACTGTTGAGAAATTGGCTACTTTAGCCTTTTCCATCAGAGCATACTAGCATGTTTCTCTGGAAGTCTTTATAAGTAGGGAGGAAGAAAAATATAACCTTGACTTTTTTTTTCTCTAAGTGGCCTCTGATGCAGTAACACGGCATTACAGAGAGATTAAATTGCTTACCCACACTTTTAGTTTCATGTGTTTTAATCAACTCTTTGAGAAAAGCACATTTAGAATGTCTTCCTTCTGTCCACAAAGAGATTTTGCAACTCTTCTAAAGAGTGTATGGCTCCAACAGGCAGTCCAACAGGCAGGAAATGTGAATTCCTTAATCCTCAAAGGGAAAAATCAGATTCCACTGAAGTCACTGGCTGAAAAAGGCATTTTTGAATTTGTTTTCTAGCTAGAACTTGATCACGTAGAAGATCATTAAAAGTAAAGAATAATTAAACAAATAGAAAACAGCAAAAAAAAAATCATAACTGACAAGATTAGCCCATCTACCATGTATCTATCTGCTTTAAATGCAGTGGAGAGTCAAGATTATAATTTATCAACCCTGACTAATTGCAAGTACCTTTCTGCCCCTTGCTTCCTACTCTCAGCTTTCACAGACTGGAATCCAGGGCTGAAGATATCAAAATGTGTCAGGCTCTTTGATGGCTGGCTGGCAGTGTCTGTGTGTTGGCAGCTGTAGTCTGATCAGAGTGGAAGGATGAGACAAAAAGATGAATTGATAAAATGTTGCCCCACAAGCCATGTGTGATAGAAGCCTGCCTGATTTTATAAAGAAATCAGACCTGGTTAAAAACCTGACATCAACAGCTTTCCTGCTTTCTGAATCTGGTTAGAGCTGTGTACTCTAGAAGCATGCTAAGGACCTGAATTTTTAGGCATAAGATTTCATTGAGTGTCATTGGAATTGGGTATATAAACTTTTACTTTCATGACCATTATTCTCTCTCTTATAAGTTTGCAGGAGGATTCTCTGCATGTGGTAAGAGATATGTAGGAGCACAGATTGTTTTATTGGTATGTGATACGTGTAACACAGAAACAGGATACAGATGCAGTCTTATCTTCTTCTACAGTTAAAGTTTCCTGCATTTGTCATTTACAAACTAGATATGTGAATATCTAGTGGTAGTTTATCACAGTTGCTTATTTTAGTTTAAAAGTGTTTAATGGAACTTTTGTACAGGAATATAGCTCAGAATTCTGTGTCACATATTCACCAGAAAATGCAAAACAATTTTGGGTAAACATTGGGGACATATTTCTGCAAATATTTTTGCAGATTTAACAGTTACTTAACATTAAGTATGGGAGAAAAAGTTCTTGCAAATTTGAATGGTAAAGATATGCAAATTCTTCATTTCTGTCAGCAGAATCACATCTGTAGAACAAAAAAGACTTGTGATATTTGCTGTTGGCTTCTCTTCTGGACTGAAGATAAAGAACCTGGTAGTCAACACTATGAAGTAGTCAAACAGTCACACTTAAGTCTAGTTTTCATAGGAAAAATGTCTGTCTGTAAGTAAAAGTTTTCTGTTGAAGATTGTAACAGATGCTGAAATAGGATAGGTCATACAGACATGGGACATATGGGAAGGCAGTAGCACAAACTACTTTATTTATGCTAATTTGTAACACCGTTTCTTACCTTGTACCTCTAGAGTTATGCATGGTGTATACTCACACTACAAATATTTTGTCAAATCCCTGGATTCCCAAAGTAATTTGAGTGTTAATATAAAACTCGTGAGTATGCCTGGATCAGCACTGATGGGAAATTCCAGGTGATAACATTTATCAATGTAGTTTCTTTCACATTTAAACCAGCACAAGTGAATATTCAGAGCAGTAACTTTCAGTGAGAGAGTCCCAGCATTTATTAAGATATTAACATTTGCTTATCAAGGAGTAGGAAAGAAAAAAATAAAGTTTGCGCCTCCAGAAAATGATAAAGACATTTTTTCCAATTTCAGATGCAAAGTGTTGAAACTGTGTGATGATTTGAGTCTCTGAGAAGCCTCTGACAGACCTTCCTTTATTCTTAAATGTGTTGAATTTCATCGTGGCAGCCCAGGTGGTTCCTGCTCATCAAACTGGCCTTGCAAGTAGAAATTGTATTCAGAAGAAACCATTCCTGCAGCTGTAGAGGTGGTCATGCAGGGTATAATTTCATAAGGAAGTTAGAAGATTTCTAGGACATAGATAATTATAAGTAGCAGGGAAATGGTGGAAGACCATAGGCCAACTGGTTTTAATAACTGAGCAGAACAGCAATTTGGAGAGTCTCATCCAGTCCAGCTGAAGACTAAGCTGCAAGGAACCTTGCAACATGGGCTTTCCCAAAACCAGTGATTTATTATTTAGCCATCTACTGATGGTGAATCTCAAAGAATCAATATAATTACACATGATGATTATAATGATGATTAAAACATCCTGTGCTGTTCATTGTGAATTATCTTCCAAAAGAGTGATAGTTTGGTGCATTTAATTTTATTAAAATTGGCATTTTCTCCAGTATTTACAGGCAGATATTGTCCCAAAATCCCGTGAAATGAATCAGTAACTACCTACACATTACTGGTTAGGCTGCTAGCATACTTTTTTTAGGCACTGACTAAAGCTTCTCTGGTATTTACCACCTTTAAGGGCCTTGCATGTAGACATATTGAATAGACCACAGAATGGAAGAGACATCTTCTCTCATCTGTTTGCAATTTAGTTAATTCCCCAAATCCTAGTTCTAAATAGAACTGAGTTTCCAGATAGTAGCTGTTATTCCAATTTCCTGCTGCCGATGACATTAGAAGTTATCTTTATTGGCTTTCCTGGATAACCATATTCCAAATTTTGAGAAAGCACCACAGATCAGTCAAGGTTCAAATTATCTCTAATGTTAAGTTAAAAGCCTTCCTTTTTATTCATGTGGCAGAATTATTCTATATGTATGTTACCTTTGTCATCTTCTTTTCCTCCTAATATAAGTGGCTCTTAAACAATCTAAATATCTCTAGTTGAATTCTTTGAACAAGTGAAAAATATGAAAGTTTTCTCTCTGAGCAGTGAGATACAGTTGCAAGTCTGTCATGTTTCTCAAGTTGGAAAACAGATCTACCTAATTTGCCTGGTAATTACATTATCAAATATCAAAGATTTAGTCACAATCTAATGTGTTCTTTGTAGACAATCCATTGTAGAATTAATTCTAATGTAGGTTTCTAAAACTCCTGATCTGTTAGTGATTGTCAATGGTCAGCCTGACAAAGTACAAAAGAACTGGAACAGCTCTGTGTGTGTTGTGTGCATATCCTTGGGGACAAGGCTACCTCTGGGGATTCTTGGAGTGCAAAGCAGAGGTTCAGAGTTTTCATATGTACATAGCTACAAATAATAATAAAAAATAATAATTATAGAAAGCTAAACAAAATTTGTGTAAATTATTTGAAGATTCAGCCGCCACACACATCCATCTAGCCCTTCATATTGTCGTCGATACTGTCCAGTTTTTGATTCACAATTTTTTTTTCCTGTTCTGAGAACTGGACTAATGTTCTTCCAAGTTTATCTTTTTAGTAGTTATATGTCTAATAATTAAATAATTAAATAAATCAAATTATAATTAAATCTAAACTGTCAGGTGTGAAGTCTGTTTTGCAGGGGTAAAGGAGTAGCACACTACGCTTTATTTTTAATTTCTTTTTCCCATTTTTGTGATAAGATCATAATCTCTAGTAATCTGGCTTTATGAGTCAGATTCTTTATCAATTTACTTCAGTGGTATAAGGTTAAAATTCTTAGTAAGAAAGAAGATAAAAGCAATGCAGGTCAATATACCCATGACGATACTTTCCTATGGATATATGTGAAAATTAGCATTAATAATAAATTTTTGACTGATACTTATCAAATAGTTTATTGAATGACCAATTTTCAAATCTTCAGCATATAAGACAGCTACAAGTTCAGGAAAATCTTTGAATTGTTGTACTTTCTTGTTTTATTGATAAAATTGGCCTGGCTATAGAACTACTTTCCTATTGACTTTTGTGGCTGAAGTATATTTCTTATTGCACAGGTACAGTTGCTGTTTGATGTTTGGCACTAGGACTCCTGGAAAGAACATGGCAAGCTAAAACTGGAATACTTAAACATCCAAACAAAAGATAAAGTTGTGCTCTTCTGAAATTTTTGTCAAATGTAATGCATGTATTTTTTTTTATGTTAGGTGATTATGCTTTCTGTTCCTTTTCCTGAAATGCTTTTGTAATATGGAGACAACATTACATATATCAAAATGTTTAAAGATGCATTGAACCTTCTATTTATACAAAACTTTAGCATCTCTAAAGATGTTTTCACCCCTTTGTTTCTGCTCCAGATTTTGGGTATCTCTATGGATTTGGAGTGTTAGCAAAGTGAAGCCATGTGATGTAAGATGACAGAGCTTGAAAAAGTAGAAGCTCCTCAGCNCTTTGGGGCATTTTAGGACTTCCTACATCTTAGAAAAGTGAAGCCACATGATGTAAGAGGACAGAGGTTGAAAAAGTAGAAGCTCCTCAGCAGCCTCCAGTATGGTACAAACTCTGCTGTCCACAGAGTTGCAAAGCTCTGGAAATAGGAAATTTAGAGGTGAAATGCATTTGTGGATGTGGATCCTGAGGAGTGGAATAGTCCCTCCTTTCCTGTAGGTTCTCTAAGCAACCAGAGTGAGGTTGGTAACCTCTCCTAGCAGACTGTACATGGGGTAGAACACCTTGTGGTTCTACCTGAGGAAAGTCCTTAGTTTAACTGTTTGATGTCTGCTGTGGCTGCACATGCCAACAGCACATCTCCAAAGCAGCTCCTGCTTCTGGCAAGTAGATTTCCCAGCTGTAACCTAGATTGTGGAAACAAGTCCAAGTACAGCTGTGTTTCAGATGGGTGTATGGAGAAGATTTGCTCACATATTGAAAGTTCCCTTCCTTGGGACAATTGGATTGGATGATGCTACCTACATTCCCAGTATTTATCATAAATGAGTAATCCTAGCTGTAGCTTCTGCATTTGTTATCTAAATGGAAGCTTTTGAATTCCAAATATGAAGCTTATTCCTTCTGAGGGAAGCCAACTGTAATGACAATTAGTGTACAGGAGTGTTGGTTTGGCACATCCCTATTTGCCATTAATTTCCACAGCTTTTAACCTAACAGCCTTTTTCTGTGTTTTAACATCTTTCAGGTGCTAGTCTCTTTCCAAGAATAATACCCATATTAAGGAAAAGAAATTTATTGTCAGCACTTAAGTTGGATGCGAAAATTATTTTTTTGTCCATCTTTGACAGGATGAAAAGATGTTTGATTTGGTTAATAGTTATGAATTGTACTTTGTTCAAGTGTTTTGAAAATATGGGGGGTTTTTTAGGTGGTATTTTAAACATAATAAAAGATTTATGAAGTGTCTATACAGGACTGTAGCTAATCATTAGAATTCCATCAAGTAATCTTTTTTCCCTTTCAACTGAAATGAATATAAATGGTTTCCTGGGAAAAGACAGGAAATGTTCATATAAGACATACCACCTGCTATTTTCATATTTATTGGCAATATGTGGGTATGGTTTTTTAAGTTGTATATGTATACATTATCTATCCCAGCTACTTATAGAGGAGAGAAGACAGTGAAGTTCAATGTGCTCTGGAATAAACTGCAAAGCTGACTTTTGTTTAAATAAGCATTTCATAGGCTATTCATGATTTATACACACAGGTCCTGATAACGAGTGGATGGAATTAGACTTCCAGCATCATTTTTTTTCTCCTAAAGAAGGTCACTTTATATCTATAGTTGCTTAGTTTATAAGATAATCAAACCATACAGATATTTCCTGCAGTTTCACCATATCTTTTTAAAGAGTAAAGGCTGTCCTTTAGTTCTAAAGGGCTCCACTTCGAAGTGTATTTTAAAAAACTCTGTTGTGCCAGTAACTCTGTACCTTATATTTATGTTAATATGACATAAAATATGTCACATATGGAGAAATTCCATCACATATAAGAACAGCAAAGATTTAAAAGACTTCTCCAGGCCATTCAGAGCCTCTCCAAACTCTCTCTTTCTGAGCAGTTAAAACTGTTTTTAATTGTTTAATTGAATTTTAATGCAATTGAAAATATTCTCTCTAAAATAAATTGTATCACATTTAATCCTTCTTGACTGATTGTCGTTTGCCTTAATGTTATGAATTTTTGCAGTACTGTTTTTAGTATTCTGAATCATTCCAAAACTTCAATTTACTCTTGAAAATGTTTGAACCTTTTCCAAAAGCGGAATCCTGTTATTTAGCTAGCTCTCTTTGGAGATCTCTTTAATCTCCTTTGTTGCAAATTTTGTAAATTATTGCTTGCACTGTCCTTGGTGAACATAGACAACAGTTGTTCATTTTCCTCCATAGAAAGGGCATTATACATACTTGCAGATTGTTATCATATCCCAGTTCAGCCTTTGCTCCTCTAGACTAAACAAGCTCCATTATTTCAACCTTTCTTCATAGGTCATTCTCTGCACCTCTTATTACGTTTATTACTCTTTTCTGGCCTCTATCCAATTTGTTTACATCTTTTGTAATGACTCAAGTCTGGTCTGTGCCCACTAACAGTACCACATTCCTCCTAAAGGAGTTAAGACCTGGTTTTAAAACAATTAAGACTGAATGGTTTGATCATGAAGTGACTCAGGTGTAAAACATGTTTGTGTGAGAGCTCTCTCTTCCTTACTCAGCTTAGAAAAATGCTGATACAATTTTGTTGATGAAGACACACAAAAAGGTATGGTTTGTAACATATGGGAGTGATTAAGCTAATTTAGGAAAAATCATGACATTTCTGCTGTCATATCTGAATATCCCTGTCAAACATAAGAAATCTATGCAATTTTATTTCTTGGCGGTTTGGTGGTGTTTTTTTTTTTTTTTTTTTTTCTTTCTTTTTGTGAAAAATGATTAATATGGTACTCCTGATCTACTTCAGTACTTAGAATCTGCTGCTTAACTGGAGACAGAAAGAGTCATTGCCCAGCTGCTGTAGCAATTAAGTTCTCTGTAGTCCTAGAAAGCTGTGCTTTTCTCTTGAAAAATATAAAATTAAAATTCTATTATAAACATCTAAAACATTTATCCATTAGAAATTTGCAGGAAAACCATAGACTTCACAGTCATACAAAGTTAAACTTTGCCTTTGACCTGATACAGATGAAAAGCAAACTAAGAACTTGATCTGACATTTGATATCTGTTCAGAAGAGTAAAATAATGCATTAAGGCAGCTTGTGCCTAGCAAAGAAGCCTTGTGAGGAGTGTCTGAGGGAACTGAGGTAGTTTAGCCTGGAGAAAAGGAGGCTTAAGGGAGAGCTGATTGCTCTCTACAGCTACCTGAGAAGAGGTTGTAGCGAGGTGGTGGTTGATCTCTTCTCTCAGGTAGCAAGTGCTGTTGTATGAGAGGAAATGCCTGAAGTTGTGTCAGGGAAGATTTAGATTGGATATTAGGGAAAATTTAATCATGTAAAGAGTTGTCAGACATTGGAATGTGCTGCCCATTGAAGTGGTTGGTACTGTGAATTACAACTGTTGGTGAAGGAGAAGCTAATTTGGCTTTGTTGTGCTGCTGCGATGTTGCGTGCTGTGGATGCTGAGGGCTTTCTGCTACCGGCTAGCTGAGGTTTCTCTGCCCTGCTCCACTGATAGTTCGTGGGGGTTCAATCTCTAGGCTCCACGTGGTCTGAGGCTTGGTGAATGAAGAGAGGATTCTGCTTTGGTTAGGTTTTATTTCATGTAGGGTGGAAGGCAGAATGGCTGAGAATGGATTCTGGACCACTTAAGTCACCTTGGGTGAAACCTGAACCAGGGGGATCCAGATCCAATGGGGGAGGGGGAGGGGCGTGGTCAAGGCCAAGGGCACTTTACACCACAATGGGAAGGGTGGCACCCGGGCATCTTGCCAAATAGGAGAGGATCAACCAGGGTGATTGACAAGACAGGGTGATACCACCAGGGGGTGGGATAGGGGGGTCAGGGGAATGGGATGAACCATTTACAAATCATGATTATGCACTGTAACAGCGTGCTGTTCCATTGTGGTGGCTGAAAAAGTTTAGTGTTGGAAATGTCTGTGCTTTCCTTTCCAGTGGGGGCTAATTGATAGTTCCTTGTAACAGCTGATAACAGTTTTTATCTAGGAGATACACTTTAGATTGAAAAATAGGTATCACTCATCTCTCCCTCTCTGTCCCCTAAGCATTCTCTACATCCTAACTCCTCCTCTTCTCTGTATCAATATCTTGCTGTTGCTTTCCCAAAAAGCTCAGCTATAGGCTGCATACTGCTCATTTATCAATACCTTATATACACCCCTTTCAAGTTCCTTTTAAAGTCTATTTCTGAAATGGTAGTACAGGTTCAGAGCCACACAAGCAAAAAATAGACATAGCAGACCTCTAGGAGTAGCAACAAAATGACAGCAAAAGTTACATAATGTCCTTTACACCTTACAGCCAGCAGACCGGCCTGATCAAGTTCTGTGTCAGTGAAAACCGCAACCAGGGGTTGAGAACAGGGACAGGAGGGATTAATGATTACCAGGACAAATATAAATGATAGAAAAAGAAGAAAAGAAAAAAAATAAAAAAAGGAAACTGAAATGCATTGTGTTATTTTATTTTAATAATTCTGATTAACTTCTGTCTTAATATTTCTGGCTTTTTTTTCCATTTTATTGATGCTTAAGTAATTATCTTTTTTTTTTTTTTTTTATCTATAGATGCAAGTATTTAGCCTTCAGTTGCCCACTGGTAATAAATATGTATCAGCTATGGGACATGATTTTTTTGCTTCTCTTCTTAAGCAATCACTTGATAATTATAAAGCCTGACTAGGGCAGGGGAGGGATGAAAGGGATTTTATAACATTCTAGTTTTGCAAATATTTGAAAAAGGCTAGTTTTCCCCCTAGTCTTCAAAGCTCAGCTTTTGACCCTGTGAGGCTGGTAGATTCCACTGAAGGCCAGATTTAGTGTTTTACGTCATCATTCCTAGCTCTCCTTATGTTCATACTTATTTGTGCCAGGCTTAATATGCAATGTGGGTCAAATTCTACTGAGTACAATTACTTTGGTAGCATGTCCTTGGAAAAAAAAATGCTTTTTTTCCCCCTTTCATCATGGTAGCTAACTGTGATACTCTGCTTCATTAGTCTGGTGATTTTTTGATTGTTTTTAATCTATGTGTCTGCAAAAATGGTACAGCATGGACATCTACTTAACAGGTTATACAACATCTTTTGTGTGTGTTCAGTACAGCATGGGAATCAGCTTGAGGCTGACAGCTGAATTTAGGTTTCTAACCCATAATAACTCTCTGGGCTTCCAGTGCTGTGGAGATGTAGTCACTATCAACAAGGTCTTAATCCTGGGCTGAATCCTACCCCTAATATTATACTCATTTTGAAGGATTTTCTCTGCACTCGATGAGACTACAACTTGAAAGTCAATCTTAAGCTGATGCTTCCTTTCTCTAGGGAAAAAAAAAAAAAACAACAACAAAAAACCAAAACAAAACAACAAACATTAAACTGATGAAGAGAAACTTTTGCAATTTCCCTTCATTTGCACTAGGGATACAGAAGTTATATACAATAGCTGTAACTTTCACCTCCCTGAAGCACCTACAGTTACAATAGGAAACTCCTGCCAAGTTCTCAGAGCATTTTTGCATTTCCCTGCTTGATCAAAACTCTAAAGGTAACTTCAGCTATGGGGGAAAAGTCCAAAAACAGTATCTCAGCATCCACCTTCATGAATAGTGATACATTTCACACTTTCAGTGGAATTTATCTGTTCATGAAACTTGCTTTTTACAGTGTCATCTAAATAATGGTAGTGGTTGTTTTTGTTGGTTTTGTTCTTCTGTAAAGTACAACCTCCTTTCCTTGCTCCAAATCTCTTGCTCCTTGGAAAGGTGTTATGGTACATTCTTACACAAGAAGAGCTAACGGGTGACCTGAAACACAGGGAATAGATTTGGAGACCCTGTGTGCAAAATCAAAAAGCAACAAAGGGATCTAAAAGCAAAAAAACATTTTAGCTAAAACTATTGGCCTCAGACTGGGAGGAAAAATATTAAAAGACTGTATAGATTTCATACAGTTCAACTCTTTTGTCAGCTCATAACTCTATGCTGTCTTGTTACTTGAAATAAAGCAGCAGGTTTTCTTTGAAAATGTCACTCAGGAAAGAATTAAATGAAGTGTATGTGGGGATGTATTCAAATGTAGTCAGGAGCTTAATGATCAGACAGATTTTTTCCATTACTCTTAATCAGGAGGTAGTGATGTGGGCCAGTGATACAACCAGGCAAGCTCACATGCCTTGTAAGCAAGTTCTAGTCATGCTCTAAATCTTAAAATAATCCTGAGTACTCTCCATTTTTAGACATGAGGATGAAAAAACCCTCAACCTTCTCAGTGTTGTCTGTCCATTCCATTCTTCATTCCTTGGAGGTTTGGAAAGAGAGACCTGCCACCTGCCTGCCAGACAACATGTCAAGGGATCCTTATCCTTTTTTCTGATTGCTTGCCAGAAACTGGGTTAAGTAAAAAAAAGTAGCCTGAAGATGGGAACGTGCCAGTCTTGGAAGTTTTCCCCTGCCAGGAACGTGCTGAGAAACTGAAGGCACTCGCCTATCCTGAGCCCTGCACTTTGCCATCACGGGGCTCAGTGCCTGTACATTAAATAGGTTTTGCCTATGTATCTTCTTTCTCACAAGCTTATCATCTGCAGTGTTTTTCATCCATAAATAGCTGACAGCTGTGTATATGACCCAGCCAGCTTTAAAAGAAACAGGCACTCTATGTACTCGTTTACTTGATGGGAGTAATATTTAGGTTGAGAACAGTGAGTCCTTTGGTAGTACTACCAGCAGTCCACAAGATGTCATGCTATCACAAAAATGGTAATTTCTTGTGCCAGTTGTACAATTAGTACATTAATGCCCAAAAGTACTGCAGCACTACCCTTCCAGAAACAGCACAGTCTGTTCATGCAGCCTCAGCTTAAGGCGCTCAGACAAGCAGAAGGCCACCCCTGAGCAAGAGTGTTCTGAGATCTATTGCAATCTCTTGCCAAGCACTGACATGCCACCTCGGCTTCATCTCTAAATTATTAAAAGAACAGGAGAAAAAAATGCACCCTCAAGCTCTAACTCATAGTTCTTCACAAGTTTCATTATCAGTGGAAGGAAACAGGAATTTTACCAGGTTGTCCAAGTAGAACCTTGGTCCTGTTTTCTGTTTTGGGCACACTATATGGTTAGCAGGAATGCATCATAAATTTGCCAAAGCCAAGAGAATTTACAGCTACTCTCAAACCTCTGACTTTATACAATGAGCATTTCTTTGAATACATCTAGAAGCTGCTGTTCTTTTAAATAGAAATCACTTACTGCATAGTTTACTCTTCAGAGCAAAAGTAACTCACTTGACCTTTAAAAAGGTCATAATGTTTTTCCTTTAGCTTTCTTTGTGTCCTGTATTGAGTTTTTCTGCTCTTCATATATTTATAGGCTTTAAACTAATTTTTAAGAGTTTTGTTTCTCGTTTTCAGTAAGACATCTCTACATTCAGAATAGAAATACTTTGTGGAATCACCCTTTCTCCAGCTTTAGAAAATGGTAGCGATAGATTAGCGTCAAATTAAGAAAAAAAATAGCTTTTCTGATGCATGTTTTGATGCTTGGCTGTAAACTTACATATCTTAAGACCACTTGCAAACTTTGAATGATTTGTAACATTCTGTTAATTCTTGGGGTTCCATTTGGTAATTTCTTAAGGTTTAGAATGTAGAACATGGAGAATAAATGTGCATGGAGATAAACTGAAGAAAAGCTAGATGCTTTGTCGAGATATTTTAAAGGCTTATTAAGAATTTTTTTTCTTTACAGGGAAATATTGAATTTAGTTGAGTTTGAACAAAACGAGATACCAAAAAATAAAAAAATCTCTGAGAATCAGCATAACTTCATTCTCCTCATTTCCACTGAAAAAAATCTTCACTGAAAATTTCCTTCTATAGATGAAACTAGCAACCACACCATCTTTGTTAAGAGTGCAAGAATCACCAGTCAGTTTGGCAATAGGCTGGAACAGAGCTGTGAAAACATTGGCTGGGTTTTGGCATTCTCTAGGAAAAATATCAGGCATAGTTAACTGCAGCTATTTTAATTTTGGATCCATTGCAGTAATCATTGTAAAGTTGTTTTGTTTTGTTTTTTTAAAAAAAACCCCCAAATATTTGCAATATCAATATATATTGTTAAAATGATACTTATCTTTCTCCAATCCAGGCAGAAGGATTCCTTATTATGCTTCAGAATTTTTTTACCAAGTTATGGATGATTTTCAAGACCACTGCCATGTTTTTTCCCAAATTGTGAGCTGAGGCATTGCTATAGGAAGGTGCCCATACTCAGTAGGGGAAGAGTTTTAGCTGGTCTTTATTGGGGTGACTTAGTAATGAACTGTAATGGGCTTACCACAGATCTCAGCCTCACTGAAGTTTTCAGCTGTAGATTTTTTTTCGAACCATTGCTAATCTAGTAAAAAGTTGGAGGATTTCTATTAAATACACTGTTTATGTGGTGAATTTTGGGACACTAAACCCTGTTTTTGAGTAATAAGAAAGGGAGCTTGTTTGATCTCCCTGCATGTTGCAATTTTTGTGTTTCCCCTTATGTCCATACTCAGTTGAGTTGACTGAGTAAAAAATATTAACTTTCCTTAAAGCTTCATCTCATCATTACATTTTTAAGCTGCTACTGCCCAAAGTTCAGTCTGCAAAGAGGAAAAATTATTTATAAGGACTGAGAATATTAGATTCTTGATAGTAACATGGCTTAGGAACCAGCTAATGAGGCAGGGAAAGCTGGCTGCACTGAAAGATAAGTATTGATTGCAAATAAAGGTATTATTAAACAGAATCCTCAAGGAGTTTAATGCTGCTATATTCAGTTAATGAGTGTGCCAGAGAATATGCTGAGGATGCAGGGCTAAGAGGTGTGATCAATATAAAGGACATTTGAGATCTCAAAGATAACTAACATCTAGATCATCTTGAAGCCTCAAGGATAGGATTGGAATAAATGTGATTAGTATAAAAGGCAATATTTAAGCTGAAAAGTTACTAAGAACAGATGCACAGTAGGCACATTTTGGCTTTCAACAGCTGGAGAGAAGGACATGAAGTGGTGATTCAGTTATCTTGTGAGCGTGAGTCATTCATAGTGCCAGGAGATGGTAAATTTAATTCTTACTTACCTCAGCAGAGGTAGGCACATGCAGGATCACTGTAGTAAGGACACAAATACTTCTGAATTGCTTTGCAAGATTATGGCCAGTGACATTCAAGAAAGATGAACTTGGCTTGGTATAAATGTGAGAAGGCGGTATTAGTATGAAGCAGGGAAGAGATCTGCATTTTCTTGTTTGTCTGTATCCTTATCCACTTTAATTTTTCTTAACACTCTCTAAAAAAACATCTGAGGAAGAAGGTGCAAAAGGCACAGAAAGAAGCGTATGAAAACTCATCAGAATTACTTTAGCTTGAAAACTAGACAACATGATAGAGTTATCACTGCAGGGGGGTTCCAAAACTGTTTTCTAATAGAAATAATCAGACAATGTTTTGTAAGAATAGGACTTAGTGAGCAGTATGGTCACAGGGAGTAAGCAGCAAGTCCATCTGAAAACCTCAAAGAAACCATGATCATTCAGACCAGTGGTTTTAACAATCACAGACACATTGTTCAACATTCTTTTGGATTATGCACACATGATCAAGCTTCTCCAAATGAATACTTTGAAGTACTTAGTTTAGAGTTTTTCAGTATTTCAGACTCCGCAAGAAGTCCCCTGTGCAGAACACTAAATAAAACATTAATTGCAGCAAGCTTTCCTTCTATCCAAATAGCCAAAGTAGGCACTGGGAAGAAACTGACTTCAATGGAAAAATGGCATTCTTCCAAGTCACAAGGAAATAAAATATGTGATTCATAATTTGTACATGTACAACAACCAGAATTATGAGAACAAGGGCTACAATTCATTTCACTGGCATATATAAATTCCCAAGATTTTATTTTTATGCCTTTCAGACTTCCAGGTTCCACATATGTATCCAAGTTACTTGTCAGCCTGCAAGAAAGAAATTCTCTGATATCCTGAGCACTTAGTCAGACAGAACACCTCCAAAATAGCAGAGATGTTAATTGGGTGACCTGGTCACTTTAAAAATATTTCAAAATTTACTGGCAAAGGTCTTAAACTCAACTTTTCTATCTGCTTGGCTGAAAGGTATTTTAGCTCGATTAACGTTTTTACTTATCACACTATGAAGAATTTGTTATCATGTCGTATTTACTATTTTTAAAAAGGCCAACAACAAACATTTTTTCTGAAAGAAAGGTACTATACAGGAAAATTACCTAATCTTCCTTGATACTGGATCAGTAAGACAATGTATTTTCCATTACTCTCCTTAATTTCTAAAACATGTTGGATATTAAGTCTGCCTTTTACAATCTCTTTTTACATGGCAGAAACCTTCCAAACTGTAATTTATATGTCAATTTTGTGATGGAAAGTGTCAAGGCCAGGTTAATTTATATCACAAATATAGGAAGAAACCTTTAAATAATGTTTATTTGACTAGATTTTATGTTTGCAGTTGAAAGACTTACTTAGAACAATTGACTATCAAATAATAAATTGTTCTTCATTAGTGAAAACTATGCTGTTAGCAACCAAGGTATTATTTTATATTTTTCCATTCAACAACTGTGATGTTCTGTCCAGTGGTGAGACAGCCTTGAGAGATTTTCCCCCAGTCTATTCAACAGTTATTTATTTTATTGCCAAAGTACAATGTAGGTACTACTTTTTTATGGATCAAGAACACAAAGAAATAATTATTTTAACCTGCCTACAGGTGAAAAAATCCCTCTGGAATATTTCATTTCAGTATGTCAATTTTTTATTTTTTTTTTTTTTCAAAAATAGCAAATGACCGAGAACTTCAGTATTTATAGAGGAGTCCTAAACATAAGGCTATTGGCAGGAAAACTTTTGAAGAAAACTCTTCATCTATAGAAATGTGATGATGGATATAAGAAAACTACAGAGTTTAAAGGAACCTCCCATTTTAAAAATAAAAGGGATTTCATATTACTCATGATTTCTTCAAAGAACTTGCAATGATATGAAGATGGGCCTATATGCTGTGGAATTCTTATGGGAGTTAGAAATGGGAATAAAATTCCAATCAAAATTTTGGAGCAGATAATCTTCTTCCAAACTGCTGGAAAAGGCCCCATAAAATAAACACTATGGAAGTGCAGGCAATGGTGTATTTCTTATTATAAAAACATTCCTTTTATATGAATTGCTGGACTAAAATCCTAGTTTCTACAATATTTATGCTTCTGTAATTCTGTATATTGTGTCTTGGAGACATTGAGAAGCTAGTTTGTATGTTTAAGCAAAGGTTGCTGTGACTTTCTTTGGGTCTAAAATGACATTTGTAAGTGGTTCTCTCCTGCAGCTGTTCAAATCTCAAGGGGATGAAGTGGCACAAGGATTGACACACATTACTGTCAGTGTGAGGGAACTCCATCTACGAGTGGAGCTGTCAGCCACAATCTTGTGGTTTGGGTACCTGCAGGAAAGTGCCACCTCCTGTGTGCTCACTGGCACAAAGCTCTGCAGAAAGGCATGACTGAAAACTTCTTGCTGGAACATGAGTGGGTCAGAAAAGCCTTTGCAGACATTCCTCTTGCCAGCAACCTTTGCCAGGCATGCACCAGTTTTTCCTCGAAGGCAATAACTCTACATCACATGTACAGATAAACACCTGGTGAGCAATTTCAAAGATCTAAACTGTTCCCTCTCCATGTCTTTTCCCCCACTCCCCAATACTACACTGCAGACCCTTTGACTTTTTCTAAACTGTTTTAAATATTGTGCTGCTGTTTCCTCCATCTGTTCCTTGCTGACTATTGTCTGACCCCCTCCGTTCACCATATTGGCAATGGTGAAACTAATGTCAAAAATGGCAAAAACGTGTTACCTTATACTCCTGCAGAGCTGTTTATCTTTCCCTTGTTTATCATTCTTTAAATTAGAAATTGAAATCCTTTCTTCATATGCAGCCAAATCTATCACTGGTCCTAGTAATAAGGAAAAAAAAAAAAAGTAATAAGGGTGATATTTCAGTAAACGTGGATTGTGGTAGTGCTTTCCAAACCTATTTTGGAGTCCATTCAGCAAAAGGGTTTAATTTTCCCAAGGGTTGATATCACAGTAGTGCAGAAGTATAATGCACAAATAACATAAATAAAACATGAAATTTCAAAGGCATATAAATAGTATCAACTCTTGCTTTTGTGGAGTAAGATTACAGAAGGCATG
The DNA here is from genome assembly GCA_013400435.1 of Pycnonotus jocosus. Classification (NCBI taxonomy): domain Eukaryota; kingdom Metazoa; phylum Chordata; class Aves; order Passeriformes; family Pycnonotidae; genus Pycnonotus; species Pycnonotus jocosus. Next base: position 23,740 of record VWYP01030148.1, read on the forward strand.
ATCAAAATCCCTTGAAACAATAGTAACATGAGTAGAGAATTGTTCTGACTGGTCTTGGGACAGAATGAGGATATGCAGAACAGAATAGGAAAAAGAGGCAAATAAAGCCTTTTGCTTTGGATAAGCTTTAGGTTAACGTTTCTGCCAGTTTCAGGTTAAATCAGACAAGATTCTGATTTGGCTTAGGCTGAGACAAAAATATTCTGAGCTCTTTTCAGGAGATTTTGGCAATCTTGCATAGCCAAAATGAAAAAGAGAATATTACTTCCAAAATTCTTAAATGTCATCATTCTTGGGGAATCAGGTTTAAAACAAAAAGCACTTTTATGATTTTATAATGGATTTCAACCAATTTAAAGTGAGGAATTCCACAATAATCATTTCTGTAAATGTAAAAATCAGAGAAAGAAAACATGCCTAAATAATAAACTGGTCTCTTTCCAGGAAAATTTTCAGAATAGTATATTAAAATATGACTCTTGATGTCACAAGTGGCTTAAAGAGAATGAATGATGAGCTGAAATACCATTATTATTAAAACAGTTTTTAAAAAGAACAAATTTGAAAAGCATGAAAAATGTGCAAATGAAAAAAGTTGATTTTTTTTTTCTTAGAAGAGGTTCTAGAGATCTCAGAATTCTGCCATTCAGAATAGCAGAAATAACAGTTGGTTTGTTGGGGCTTCAGCAGGAATTTGACTTTGGCATCGCTTATTTGTCTGGTTTTGATTATTTTGTGTCTTTCACCATCCATGATCAAGTACACTTTTAAGAGTGCAAGATGGGACTGCTGGTTAGGAAGTTTTAATTCTAGGTATCAAAAAATTCACAACTTCTCATCATACTTTCCTAAATCATTGAAAGCTTCCTGGAAATCTCAATGCTGTTAATTCTCAATGGCCTTAAGGAGAGTCAGTGGCTATTTAATCATTCTTTCTTCATCAGGAACTGTAGGGGGTTTTTTCCTCTCCTGGTGAATTTCCACAAGCATCGAGAGTTTTTCCTTCACTCAGTTGTTCCAATCCAAGCAAATTCTTGCTTCCCATGGTACTCAAGTGTCAACTGTTCCCTAAGATCAACAATCAGTTGCTGATTGCTATAGTTTGCATTGTCAGGGTGGGACTATTCCCCTTTTACCACCAGCTTTTAGACCTGCAAAATAGTAATAACAAAAGATATTCCTCAAGCACAAACCCAAAGGAAATGCAAAAAGATTTTGCCTGACAAAGATCTTTTGCTCAATCAGGCAGACAACAGATTTTCAAAAACAGAGGTAAAAGCATTGGTGGATATAGGAAAATAATAAATTAGTGAATAATGGCTCCAGCTAATCAATAATCACTTAACCTGCTGAGATCATTGTATTTAAAAAAAAATTTAAAAAGCTAGAAATATGATGAATGCTCAACTTTGTGTCAGTTTCTAGAAGAAGAATTTTGAAATCAAACATTATTGAGCACCTTGGAAATAAAACAATGAACTTGTCAGGAACAAGCTAGATTACACTAATGTACCTTTCTTTGAAAACCAAAGCCTTTTTGCATAAAGGAGAAACAATTAAAGCAATACATAACTATGAGAAGCCTTTTGACAGAAGCCAGTGACCGAATACACCGTCATAAGCACTGGAAACTTGATGAAAAGAAAGCCTGACATCTCTTACATAAGTGAATAAATTGAGAGGGGAGCATGTGCTTTTAAAAATACCCATTCGACTGGACTCTGGAAGAATCTCTTATTATTGGTCCATACTTTCCAATTTTTACTTGGAGATGGAATTGGAAGTAACTACCTAATATGCGGTTATAATTGCATTAGAAAAATCAAACTCCCATTAAGAGTAAAGTAACATTTGGGTAACCATTTCTGGAGTGAATTTTTGATTGTTTTTATTCAAGCTGTAAGTCTAACTAGAAAAACATATGGAAGCACACTCTAGTAACAGTAATCAATGGTGTGTGTAAAGGTTTCTGTCTGCATTTAGAGGCATGCAGTTTAAGAAAAGTGTGGATCATTGAGAGGATATTGAGTTGAGGAACAATGAAACTAATCAGAGCCTGGAAATGGTCATGTGTAAGGAGCAGTTGTAGAAATTAGAATAATTTACACAGGAGAAGACTGAAGGGAAGGAGATCTGATGATACCTCTAGAAACTTTAAACGTTGCTAACCAAGAGAGAAACAAAATCTTCTCTGCAGACACTGTGAGATGAAGAGAGGCCTTGAGTTTAAATTGCTCTGAGGAATGTGTAGGTTTGCAGGAAGAAAACACCTTTCCACTCAGAGGAATATTAAACCAAGAAATAGTCTTGTTTGATCATCAAACCAATGATGCTTTATCCAGAAACTCCAGTCATCATTATTGAGCTTCTTAGGAACAGATCAATAGATATTTGCCAGGGGTGCAATGAATGAAACTGGTCTTGCTTGCATTGGGTGGAAATGCTCTTTAAAGTCCCTCCACTTTTTTCTCCGTCATTCTTCTAAATGATTGACGTAATCCAGCCTACTCATATAACTGTAGCATTTTTAAATTGGGGTAGTCTTTGGAACAGAAGGGGTTTGTTTTTGGTACCACCCAGACGTATGTAGTAGTTTGATATTGTTGATAAATATGGTCAGCTCTCCCTCTAGTGGCATCACTCAGGTGGGATTTATTTAGTGAAAAGAGGTTTTTCTCCTCAGGCCCTTGGAGGCTGAGAGCTACAGGCACAGGGAATCCAGGGGCACATGTGCTGTAACCTCATGTATGGTTTAGCCTTTCCCATCAAAATTGATGTTGTCCCTTGTACCATTGCTGTGGTCACACTTAGAGACCTATCTGTGACTCCTGGTCGAGGCAGGCAACATAAAGGGAGCAGCTTTATGGAGAGAGCTTCCTAAATCTAAGCTCCCATTAACCCTGGTAGCAACAAATAGGATCACACATTTTCTATCCCAGTCTTTTTAATTTAAAATACATGATGTACCTAAATCTTCAGTAGATTTCTAAGGAGTAGGCAAAGATTTTGAAGGGGAGGTGAACTGGTTTTTTGAACATCATGCCACAAAATGGCTGGTCAGAATCAAGGGGAATTGCAGACCCTACAATTAGTTTTCAAGTTGATATTAGGGATTAAAATGTTTTGACAAGGTGCTCAGTACAGCTTTCCACCCACATTTGCAGGGGAAGCCCTAGGCACTTTTCCAGCTTCAACTAATTTTACATGAATTTTGATTAGGATGAATGTGTCAGGCAAGGCACTTGTCTGTGTTTGGTGGTGCTAATTCAGCATTTGTCTTGTGGTTTCCTTGGTACTTTTATTCAGAAATTTTCACACATTTGGTCGAACCAAACCAAACCAAACCAAACCATAAAAGGAACCTGATCATATTTACCCAGTGTCTTCCTTTGTAACAAGTTACAGAGAAATTAATCAGTGAAAATGTTGTACCATCATGGAGAATTGTGCAATTCAAAAACTCTCCTGCTGCCAAGTTAATTTTTTAATGTGAAAATGTAGACTTTTCATGACAATGTATTTGTTGTATTGCTCCACAGTTATTTTTTTTCTCTCTGAAGAACAAAACTGCTCTATTATTAACTAATTTTTGTGTACTTCTGTCTCTATTTGACTATAGCATATGAAGAAAAACTTGAAGTGAAAAGAAGCTCAAGATAGATTAGGAAGGCTTTGGACGATTGTATAGCTCAGACACTAGCAAGTTTTTACTGAGCTTCTCAAGGAAGTTGAGGATTTCAACTTTTCTACTTTGCAAAGTTTTCATGAAAAATGCTATTCCAATTTAGTAAGTTTTTATGCTTTTACTCTTCATTATTATAATATATAAGGGAGAAAGATGTTATGTACATATATAAAGTCAAAGCCTTTAAATATGTATATTTCTGACTTACATTAAAAGCACAGAAATTGTATCTTAATACCAGTATTTTAAATTAGGAATCACAATAAAATTTAATGTAATATCTTTCAAGCATTTTGTATTCTATTACTGAATTTTATCTCTTTGAATGAATTATTTTCTTCAAATTCACCCTAAGGAATTAACAATGAGTCATTGCAGGAGCTAAAACTGACCCTCCCAACACCATAAACCAGAGCTCTCAGGCCAGCTACTGGCTTCTAAATCCTTATGAATTTAGAAATTGAACTCTGTTAAGGTCATGACAGCAGCAGTTGTGTTTTCTCACTGCTGAAACTTGTATTTTTCTTCCAGCCACAACCCCTTTCTCACAGAAGTGAGGATCCCTCAGTTCTGTCCCCACCAGTGATGAAGTGAGTGCTATAGAGCAACAATGCAGACACCCCCACACAGCTCCAGGTTCCACCCTCATCCCATCATTGGCTGAAAATAAGAACAATTATATTTCCAAATTGATGTGAAATGAAACTGTTACAGCCCAGGGATTGTTTGATAGCCCTTTTATATCATAAATAATGGTTAAAAACCCTAACTTAGCAAATAATGTTTAGAAGACGAAACAGAAAGGTTTATTTTGTAGACTCTGAAATTCTCTATAGGAAGATTATTTCTGATTAAAGTAGTTGAAAATTATTTTAAAAAATTGCAAATTAGTGATGAATGGGAGAATATATAAAATGTTACTTTTTGTGGTGGATTGTATTAGTCATGCAGACTATAAATTACTGATGATTAATGTGCACCTGCTCTGAATAAAATATAACAGCATTTTATCATCACTTGTTATAATCTTTTATTAGAAATGTGGAAACATTCTTCTTCATTCTCAAAAAGTTCTTTTAACACACTTCAATTGCTTCAATTTTAAAGGATTTCTAACTGCTCCATGATGATATAGCATCTTTCAGTAATTGCAGTGAAACATGCTTAATGAATGAGGATGGAATAACACTATCTACATTGCGTCAACACAATAAATCTGTATCTCAGCAGGTGGCAGTTTGGTATGTATTTTGTTCACGATATTGTTTGATGAGGATGTTGTACATGAAAGGTGAATTTCAGATCTATTGAGAAAGGGCAAAATGTCAGAACTGTACATAGGCCTTTAATTAGTGAATTGTGCCATGAAAAATGCCTTAATTAATAAGTGAGGGGGAAAAGTGTGGAGTGTTGAGTTCTGCTTATGCTATTCTATGTTTATTTTCTATGATTTAACAAACATTTCTAGTTGTGTCTTTCTTGTTTAAAATGCATTTTCAACAATAACATGAAAGTCTCAGCTGTCAATTTCTCGACTTCATGACGGCAGTATTCAGCCTTAAAATATAACTTAAAGATTCAACAGATGAACAGCAAAACCACTGAAACTTGTTTTTTCCTAGTTCCTATGACCTTTATGAGATGGGAATTCTGCTAACCTCAGTAGTCTGAAAGTTGTGTGTCTAAGCTATGTATCATGTACTTATGGTATGTAGAAGTAAGGAAATATTTACTGTGAGGGGATTTAGATTTTTAATATGATAGAATAAATCAGGCAAAAATCTAATTCAAATTTATATTCCCAGCAAATTCTAATAAATTAATTTAGGTGCACTAGGACACAGCTTGGAGGCCCTAGGACACTCTCCTTGTGACACTCAGGTCTTTCTGACGAATGTGAGGGAGATTTCAGTGCCACTAAGAGCCACTACAAGACACTTTTGCTTGCCTGGTCCCTTGTGGAGGCCCCCCTATGGCTTGCCTGGCTCACACAGGATGGAGTGGAGACCCCTTGGTGCCACAGGCCTGTTTTAAAGATCCTCCACAGCCTTGGATGAAGAACAAACTGTATTTTCTGGCTTGAAAAATGGTAGTTTGTTCAATCAGGTTAAAGTCTAAATATTTCTACAAACACTTATTTACAATAGCTAAAAGAGACAACACAGTTACAAATGTTTGTACCTTTGCAAGGTGATGCAGGTGGATAAACAGAAGACAATTTTTGTATAGTTTGCTTGTACCAAAAGAAGCACTTTTTTACCTGCTCATCCATTGCTTTCCCTCTTGACTCAGCAATGCTCAGAGTATCTGCATTCCTCCTTCCTCTGGCAGGATGTCCTAGCTTTTATACCCAGTCTCCCTCTCCAGGCTTCCAGATAGTATTGTTCTGATCCCTGCAGCTTACATAGGAGGTATATGTTTTCTGCTGCAGTAACAATCATTTTCTTGGTTAGTAAACATATTTTTTGCTTCTATTTTTTTATTAGGTGACTATGTGATATTCCTCACAGAAGAAAACAGCTTTCACTGAACCTTATATAATAATATCATTGTGCACCTGCAGAACAAAACCAGCCAGCTAATTGCTTGAAGTTCTCTTCCCTTTCCTAGTCCAATAAACTATAACATAAAGTCAGGAAGAAATAGTTATATTCAGTTTGTTCAAACCATATTCTTTCTCAGTGTGTTCTGTGGTGCCTTATAACCCTGTTTTTTCTCTATTTTCAGCATGTAAAATAGTAAAAGCTTCACTAAAGGCTTTTCATGTCTTTTTCATGTATGCTTTTTTCACAAACATATAAGGAATGTGTGTATATATACATATGTATGTATATGTATATATAAATATAGTATCTGCCCACTCACACCATCAAAGAGTGACTCTCAAGAAAAGTGCATTGACAGCATACAATAAAATAAATGTTTTCCATTTTAGAGATGTGATGTTTAGAACCAGAACTTCACCCTCATTGAGCTTCCAGATACTATGAAAAATATCCACAGTAGGAAGTGGCAAGATGCTTGGTGACTATTGTTCGTGGCTCTTAAACAGCAGATGGATATGCAAAAGCAGGGAAAGGGTGAGTCCTCAGGTTTTGCATACAGGCAAAACATTTTAATGAAAACATTTTCATGAAAAGGAACCCTGTGTGCTCAGAGTGAAATGACCTGTGGATCTAGACATTAAAACTTCTTATTCCATTTTCTGCAAGGTATGAATTCAGCTGTAAAATATTTCTAATCCTTGATTTGCTATTCTTATGACTAAGAATAAGCATTACTGCAAAAAGTACATCTGAGAGAGTTTTAAGAAAAACTGCATTCAGAAGAAAATAACTATGCATTATTGCAGGGCAAACCAACAAACTGGATAATTGCAAATGGAGTTTCCTCAAAATAAATAAAGATTCTGTGTCTATGTGAAAAATATGATATGTGTCCTCCCCCTTTGTCTCCATGTGAGAATCTTAATAGGTAACTGTGGCCAAGGTGATATTTGAACAACTGAGAAGTAAATCATATGAGAATGGAAACACTGTTTTCTGTTATACACTCAGAGTAGAAAAAAATATGAATATGAATTTTTGCCATCAGCTCAAGCTTTGCACTAAACTCTAGTGCCTTCTTCACAGTAAAATTTACTGAACCACAGCAGGCATAATACTGAAAAACAAAGAACCATGAAAATAAATATTTTGCAATTCTTATTATTATTTTGTTTCATTTTCATTTGAAAGTTATGAAGTTAATCTGCTGATTTCATTTTATTATTAGTTATAAATGATGCTTATATACAGAAAAATCTGGAAACACACATGGCAATTATTACAGAGTTACTCTAATTCATTAAAATACCCTCCATCTCTGTGTTTGCAACTACAAAATAATACTGGACTTTCTCCTTAGAAGTAATTAAAATTAAATTCAGTTCTTCTACTTAAACTCTTTCTGACTTCAATGGAAATACTTTTACACTGATTCAAAAGGGATGCACTCACAAAGGAGTCTACTGAGAGCAGTTTACACCTGGCAAGGCTATGTATGTACTCTCCTCGCTTGGGTATTTTGTATGAAGATATTCCATGTGTTTGTGATGCATAGTCTCCAATAATAGAACTTTGCACTAATTTCCTAGCTGGGGAAATATGAATTAGCAGTCTGTTGAAGGCCTGCTCCAGTTCATGGAAATGATGACTGTTCTATTCAGACAAGGCTGCTTATATTTTGGGTTAGTTTCTCCTTTCTTTTTATTACTTGTGGTCTCTGTATGAAGAGTGAGTTCATTGTGATTTCTGTGGGCTTCTATTCCCTGCAATATTTTGATTAATTACTATGGAAGCAGTTAGGTCACAAGCATTCATTTATGATTTTGAAAGGAATAATTTGCTTCACTAAGAAAATTAAAATCCAAATCTGATGCTTTGTATACAGGCAAAGGCAATAGTTAAATAAAAGCAGATCTGGATTTACTTTTAAACATAACAATGTGAAATAAATCTGTGCATTATACACATATAAGATTTTCTTCATCCCAATGTTTTGTTACAGTATGGCAATAAAAACTTTTGGATACTGCAATTGGCTTTTTTAAGCAAATTCTGGGAGAAAGCAGGAAGTCATCCTCTGAAGAATCTAACCCAACATAGGCCATATCAGGCAGTTAGAGATTACTGGAACATAAATTAAATTCCACTGGGAATGAAATATCTGTGGAGTTGCATGATTAATTAAAATCCACTCTTATTTTTCATCCTTTGGAAAGATACTTTTCCATAGACACCTATCTTGTGATCAGGAGAATTCACCTGTTATGAAATATTCTGGCCTGGTGTGATTTCAATTTGTGTGCTGAAGTTGTTCATGTTAAGAAGATTTAACAAGATTAATGTCACCTAGAAGAATTTAAGTATTAAGAGAAGTATTTAATGGTTAAAAATGAACAGGATTTTTAATTTCATGGCTTAGAAGTTCCCATAGAGAAGACACAGAGTTGAGAACTTTAGCATGTGTTATTTTCTTGTCATTGAAACTGAGTCCAGTCCAATGCATTGAATTAGGAGATGGTGTTGCAAATCTTCTCATCCTTAACAGGCAGCTGAACACTGGTCTTATGAAGAGCTAAATGTGCTGTTAAGCCATTTTTAAGTGCTTCAGGGTAAAAGGGTTGAAAAATTCTTGTGTTTTATGCAATCATTTTACAGAGGATTACATTTTGATATTCCATGATCCTTCCACTGCTTCAGGAGAAACCATCACCTTCCCATGTATATACTTCAAGTGCTTCACCTTTCCATGAGGTCCATGAAAATGAAAGACACAATTTTAGATGTTAGAGTAAAAAAAACCCCTTTAACTTAGAAATTATTATTTTAAATTTCTTTAAATTTCCATCTGAGATTTTTTATAGTTTTACGATTTTTTTTTTCCCTTTGCAACATAATCTCTATACTGCCTTTAAGGTCTGGTCAGTTCGTACAGTCAATCATAAATTACTTCCATATATTTAAATGGTGGATTTATTTATTTTACTGTGGAAGCAATTAAGGAGTGTCTTGCCTTCAAAGAGCATAAGGAAATAGTAATAATGTTTTATAGACTAAAAGAACTGTGATTAAATTCCAATTTTGTATAACATTAATGTGATTTTCATCCACCAAAAAAGCTTTAATTTCCTTTTGAAAAACTTCTATTTTGTCCAGAACATTAATATCTAAAGTAAATTTGGGTGGGGAAAATTCTCTGTTTGAAAGAAGTCCTTTTTTTTT
>VWYP01030148.1:33249-85364 GCA_013400435.1 Pycnonotus jocosus
TTTTGAGAATTTGTCTCTAGAAGACTCTCTTCATCCGCGATGTTTTTCTGTCCTTTCTTTCTACCCCACCAAATTAAAATCTCAGTGATATCTGAATATGGAAGAGGTTGCAGGAGTTAAAAATAGTAGATTTGCTTGCAATTGCAGAAAATTGCCAGGCCTCTTCAGAATGCAAATGTCTAGGGAATAACCTGAAATGTTGAAATTGCCTGTATCCTGTACATTATTATTGATGGCAATGCAAGAATACAGTAGGTAGAAATAATCCTATTTTTAATGGTGCTTGCTTACTGGAGCTCTATATACCAGTTCTTGAATGCTTGGGATCTCAAACATTATTCCAGATCACAGTTCCCTCTGCAACACCAGCAGTGCCAGTGTTTAACAGAGCACAGTGTTAATGATGCCAAGGTGGTGAGTTTGGTCACTGTGTGGGCCATTCACTTGAGAATTGTGGATCTCTCCCAGCTCAGGACATTCTCTGACTCTGTAGGTAGGAAGGCTGATGCTGGGAGCAAGGAGCCCTTGCTGTTTCTCATAGCTGCCCCAAAGAGCTTATGCTGGCCCACAAGTGCTGCAGAATTTTTGTCAGAGGCCATTACATAAAGAATCCCGAGAAAATGAGCCTACAGCACCCTGTATAACTCTGATAGCTAATGACTCCAATCCCAAAGTACACTAAATAGATCTAAATATGCTCTGAGCATTCAAAGAGGAACTACCAAACACAAGTGAAGTATCCCCCTCCCTTGCTAGAGAGGCAAATAGTTCAACTCAATTTCAGAAGTGCTCAATCCAGTAGATACAGGTTATAAGTATTCATTAATGTATTTATTTATACAGTCTTGTTGCTTTTTTTCTCACTAGTTTTGGCCCTTAGTAAAAATAGAAGTTGACTTTACTCAATATGACTTATTTCCATTAATTTTCAGCCCTGAACATTCTCCTGTTCAAATGTATGCTCTATGCATCATTATGGTAATGCCTGCATAACCTAATGTCACTCTTTATTGTGTGTATCCAAGTGCTGGAGTGACAGAAACAAATAGGAAGAAACATTATTAGAAAATGAGGTTTTGATGGAGGAAGAAATGAGTTGGAAATATGCCAGGCACACTTTGTCAGCACTAACAGTCATCTTGAAAAATTCAGAAACCCACAAATCCCACCCCACAAAGCAGGAACAGAGTGAAATGGTATTAGTACTACTCATGATGTAAAAGTTCAGGGAACAAAAGACAGATCTTCAGTAATGCTGTACTGAAAAAGGGAAGTAAATGTCCCATGGAGTACTGTGTCTGAGAACTCGACAAAGTTTAAATGTACAGCAGAAATGCTGGAAAATTCTATGATTAGTCCCACATAAACTGTTGCTAAATATGTCATCTGCTATTTAGAGAGTCCTATGGTGCTTTTAATAGAGACATAAAATGTCGGGATACAAATTCCTCCAGGCCCCATCCACACAAGCCATGGAGTGTTCAGAAATGTGAGGGCTCAATTAAAACCTTCAGAGAAGCTAAAGTTTCACACATCCACACCGACATGAGGTAGAAATGTAAGTTTAGTTTTAAATAAGTAGAGAATCCTTTAAGTGCCTTAAGCAAATGAGACTGAATTAGTAAGAAAAAGTCCTAAAGCCTAGTTCAAAGTTCAGTAGCTTCATCTTTTACAAAGTTAACTACGTTCTAGACATAATGAATACATAATGTAGCCTTGCTAGCATTCCTAGATGGCATTTCTAGAGAGAACAGATAGAGTTATGTAGGTAGAATTTGTGTAAGAAATTATGACCACTTTTGCACATCAATGTTAGATTTGGATAGGTCCAACAAGGCAGTAATAGAATCGTGTTTGTAACTGATTGGTTAAAAATAAAATAAAAATGCACTGCTTGGAGAATGCAAACCACCACCACCACGAATGGAACACGGATCACTGATGCTGTTGCTGCTGCTGCTGCTTCTGGATGGGATGTGGGGACTTTATGCTAAAAGGCTTTTTGCATAATGGCATGGACTGTAACAACCCTGCCTCCATGAGAGTGATTTCAGCCACGCAATAAAGGACTTTTACAACTACCCAGCTTTTTTAGTCTTCCATGAAAACATGCTGAACTCTTGACAATAAAAAGTTAGTACTCAATGTATAAACATTATGATTCTGATGTCTTAACAGACAGAAGGAAATGCAGAATTCCTTAATTTTAAAAGTAAACACATGTTAGAGTAATATGACTTATGCATATCTGTCAAATAGCCCTTAGCTTCATTCTGCCCTAAAATCAAGAAAATATAAGACCATTTCTTTTCTCTTTAGTGTTTTTAATATTTCAAATATGTCCAAGTTATGACTTTTCCTGGTTAATTTTCAATTTTAAAAATATTATATATTTTCCATGTTTCTTTTGGATTACTGATGAATATGTAGCATTTAGTTTCTATCTGACATTAAAATCTGTTCTCAAGGAGTTTATTCTCTTTAATAAATTAGATTTCTTCCAACCATGCTATACTTTAAGCATCTTAAGAAATCTTCCAGGAAAACTTTTAGCGTTTGTAACAGTACGTAATGTCACATTAAGTTAACCTTAAGTAATATTTTTAAGAGTGGGCAGATTTCACGCTGGTTCTATTTTCAACACTTCTGGTTTACTCCAAGTTTCTTCTGATCACAGTGATCCTTGAACTGAAATCAATAATTTGCAAAGTGTTGAAGAAATTAGAATTCAGTTCTCAAAACAGCAGTAGATGAGTTGCTTATTTTTATCTCTACCCCAAATCAGGAACCTCAGAGCATTTGGTTGTCAAACTAAACTAAGGAACCCTATTTGATATTTCACTAAGGGAAATAATTCAGAATGACAAGAATTTGTGTCTTAGGGAAGAAAATATGCATCTTTAGAGTGCATTCCACATACAACTCAGATAAATATGCCATAGATTAGTAAAATAACTGCTCACAAAGGCCAGGACCTCCACTGACTCAACAGGCAAGCAAAAAATTTATCAGAATGAAAGTGGCATAGAACTGTGCTCTTTTTTTTTCTTTTTTTTTTTTTTTACTCTGACAAAAGAGTATTGTATTGGAAAAATTGCCTTCTTTCTTGGTGTAATAGGAAAAACAAATATGAGGGGCATCTGCCCTTCTATTTCTAGATAATATCTGAAAATGTAGCTCTCAAACACACAGGTGGAGACATCGGAGTATTGTAACCCTGCTTGGCTGCAGAGCTGAGGTAAGGGCTGAACCACCAGCTTTTGAGGAGGTAGAGTGAAGGTCGTATTTGAGGAGATTAACTCAAGGATTAATTCATACATACGTGAAAAGGAAGGAGGTGTATGGATACTCCTCCTTTTCACATGTTTTAGTAGTCTGACAGCAGAGTCTGCTGCAGTGCTGCTGTGGGATAGGTAAGCAAAGGGATGAACTCATCCTTGCAAAGCAAGCAGTAGTAATAAAAGACTGTGAAGAGGGTTTTGTGCTAATTTTAGCCACAAGAAATAGAATATTTTATCTCCTCTAGTAATTTTTTTTAATTTAATAGTTTTTAATGGACTAAATTGAATTTTTAATGTCTAATTAATTTATTAATTAGTACTGTGGAGGACTAGATAAATTAAATTGGAGATTCAGAAAGTTTTGTCATTTATTTGACCTTTCCATTACTCCATTTTCATTAAGTATTGACAGTTTCCTCCTCAAAAGGCAAATAATACCCTTGTAAGAAAGGGAAGAACTTCTATATGGTTAGTGCTAGCAGGTTGGGTTGTGGTGCTCCAGATAGAAGACATAATAATATATATATATAATTCCAACTATGAGTCTACTTTTGTAATTCTGGACTGGCATTTTGAAACTGGTGAAGATAAAAGCAAGACCCTTTGTCCAAGACCATTCAGTTGTTTCCTGGGCTATGTGAAGCATTTTCCTATGAGCAAGAAAAGGGATTTATACCAATGTATTTCTCCTCTTTGTTCTTCAGGCTAAGGACTTGACAGTTCCTGGTTCAGATCCTGGTTTGATTATTTGGCAAAATCTGAAAGACTTTAAAGAACCCTGGAGGATATTGTCCTGTGATCACAGGGAGCCTTTTATAAGCTGATGTAGCTTCCTATTTTTTTTTTAGAGATCATACTTAATACCTCACTCATGATAAATTACTTCTTTTGGGACTTTTGAGAAGGAATTCTGGCGTAGCTGTAGCAGGCTGGAGAATCTGCCACAATTTTCTTTATTTTATGATGTCAGGTAGAGTGGGTAAGAATTCAATCTGTTACCAAAAAAGAACCACTTCCTCCCAGAATAGCATTTCACTTCCTTCTCTCTCCAACCCCCACAAAAGATTAGACATTTCAGGAGCCATCAGTTACTTTCGCAGAAATGCTTTAGTTCACCACAACAAAATTGACAGGAACATCAGAGGAGAACAGAAAAAATAATGCAGGCAGGCCTGTTTATCTCACAGCTTTAAAATATGAGCTTTTCCTAAGCAAATTTAAGAGAGATTTTAATGAAATTTGTATATGTGTGGTTTATGTTGATCAATGAATTCACTTTTGAACTCAAAGCTTAATCCCTGCAGCTTGTATTCATCTATATATGAACATGCACTTCAGTTGCACATTATTCTTATTATTACTACTATTACTATTATTAATAATAATTTATTGTCCCCCACCTTAAAAAATTGCTATGAGTACAGGCTGCTTATTTTACAAAAGAACAACAACAACAACAAACAAAAGACAACAAAAGGTCTGTTTAATTCCATGTCAAGAGATGTGTGCCTTATAAGCCAATACATGGAGTTTAAATTTTTAACTTTATACTGGTAATTCTTGTTTTCTCCCATGTCTTATCTAAAAGAAAAATCCATGACTGATTTACATTTATTCTTGTCTCCTCAGTTTTGGTTTTCACTACTTTGTGAACATGCTTTTATTTCACTATAAAACTTAGCCTTCTTCTTTTTTCTCATCATAATACTTAGTCCTCTGATTTTGTCTCACTCTTCTATTTTACTTCTTTATGGTTGCCTGATATTTTATGTTCATCTATTCCTGCAGCTGCTATCACTTTGAAGCGTTCCTTAAGGAACTTTTACTTAATACAGATTTTAATTTAAAGCTCCACCCTCTCTTTTTCAGTGGCTTTTAAGACACTAATTGTGTGATTATCAGGACACTGTGTTCATTATACGAGGCCTGTCACTCTTGTTCATTTTTATCAGTTCAGGACAGTCACTATTGCATAGTGGGGTAGGTAATCAGAGTGATCTATCCCAACTTAAAACCCACAGTAAAAATCTATAGAGAGCTGAGAATTTTGGTGGGTGATGTTTGGAAGAGACATTATCTGACTTGTTTCCTTCTGTCAGTGATGTGAACATGTCTTTTCCTGTCAGTCTTTCCCATAGCATTACTCAGAACGTTGAGTTTTCCCCCATGGTTATTTCCACTGGATCTTGTGTCAGTGACTGCTCACAGCCAGCACTACACCAGGACTTTAATCAGGATTTTTCAACAAGGCTTGTGGAAGAAAATACTGAACATTTAATCAGTAATCATCAATGCAAAACTCTTCATGCAAATAACCTAGAAAGCAAATAGGTGTTTTGGCTGTTATATAAATGAGTATTTCTTAATTGCTGTTTGTCATAAATTTTATTGCATATTTAGTCTGTTTTCCAAACCTCATAGTGAATGGATGTCAGTAAATTCATTTCACGGTGGCCCACTCTGGTCCAGGCTTCCAAACTGTTCCTGTTATCTTGTAGGTTCATCTTCCAATCCAAGAGCCTCAGTGCTGAAGACTGGAAAGTTTGACCAGTTTTCTCCCCACAGTTGCATTCAAGAGTGTGCATTTGACAGAAGTGTGCTGCATTAATTAAATATGCTGTTCCTTTGGCAGGTTCCCCCCCGCCCCCAGTTTTAAATAGTCTCCTTCCCCCCATTACTGTAAATATTAAAACCCTTTTAACTCTTTTCTGTCAGTGATTAAATTAGAAAACTTCAGATTAAAAGCCTCTTCTAACCTTTGCTATTTCTCGGTAGCTGAGACTTTTGTTGCATTTTCCAGCTAATTAACAGAATGATCATGGTATGATAGCAGGTATTTATTTATGTTAAGTTGTGCTTGGAGGATAATACATGGCTTTATCAAGAACACTATGTAAAGTCTCTAACCTACCTCTTGACTTGTGATATGCTTAATTTGTGTTTGAGAAAAGCATACACATAGATGTTTGCCTGAGGTAACTTCAAACTCCAAGTTTCTGGTAGCCTAGAGCTTTTACCTAAACAGGGGAAGCTATAAAATGATTTCTTTTAATAAGTTAATTTTTACTTTTCATTTCATTAAAAATATACTCAGAAGACCTGATTGGGGTTATGTTTGGTCCTGCAACATCACGTAAATATTTGTGATCCTTCAATTATTTGGAGATTAAAAATTCTTTCCCATATTTTATCTGTAAGGAAACACTATAAATGAAAACATCTGAGAGTGAGAACAAGAGAAAGTCCAAAACCTTTTAAATTTACTATATTTGTTTGGGATTTGTTCCAACATCCCCCCCACTGCAAAACAACTTTTTGTTGCTCTCTTTATGTGTAAAATGTATGCAGAGTCTATGTTCAGTAGTACTAATAAGACACTAAATAATAATCAGAGTGCTTGATGGAGGAGGAAGTAATACAGAAATACAGACCTTACTCTTCCAGTTCTGTTTTTTCATAGATGTCACGAGCAGGAAAGCAAATGCTAATTGTAATTCTTCCATGACAATTTACATTATTTGTACAAGGAGGGTGCCTAAGATTCATAAAGTCAAAGTGCTGAAATTTTTTCCTGGACACTTTCATCATAGAAGGGAAGTTTTCTTGTCAGGGAGAGTGGAAATCATCACACACTCAATCATCCACACCACCTGAGACTTTAACGAACAGGTGGGCCACCATGGTGGGCAGCTCCACTGAGCTGGTGGGTGCCCTGTGCTGACTTCAGACACACACACACTTAGGCAGACGTTTTCCTTTCTGGCTCGACCCAGGTTTCCTTGAGCTGAATCTCAGGCAGTATTCAACTAATTAATTTGTAGAGTACAGTGACAAAATACATTCCTCTATTTTTCCTCCAGAGAGGGGACCAGAAGAAAGAAATGGGGCATTTAAAATCTTACAGTTTAAGTTTCCAGCCCCTCATGTGACAGCTCAGTCCAATGATTAAGTTAGGATCTGCACTCTTCATGTTCTTTGTTGGGTCACTCCACTGCCTCTAGGCAGGCTGTTTGTTCTCTTATCTCCCAGGTTGCAGTTTCAACCTTTTTGCTTCTTTATCTTCTGGTAAGAACCAGCTCTGGAACCTTCTTAAGCAGGTGCAAATTCAGCATAGCTGGGCAAAAGTTCACAGCTTGTGGCCCAAGGCTTCAGCACATTACACTACATCATGCAAAGTGAGCAATTTCCTTTCTTTCTTTATATTTCTGGAAAGGGAAATTCTTCACACGGATCCTATTCCTTTCTCCTTTGACAGCATTGTCAATGGAGAAAGTCTTACTGACATAGATTTGATGCTAAACTCTAACAAGTAAGTCATTTCTAAATCCTTCTGAGTATATGCAGATATTATAAAATTTGGTTTTGGTCGTATTTGCTAAACACAATGCTATGTTAAACTTGTTTTAGCCATGGCTTTGTAAAAAAAAAATGATAAAGGCAATTCTAGTTAGTGTTGTATGCATAAAGATGTAGGAATATATATCTTTTTTCTTGCCTTCTTTTTTCCTCTCATATGATATGCTGCACTGGGGTTTAAGTTCTAGTGTAGGACAGTTTGGGCATAAGCAGAATTCTCCAAAGGAGAATGTGTGAGGGAGGAATTTTGTGTTAGTTGCTGTAGGCAGACAGGCAGACAGGCAGACATAGACACTGAATACAGGGCAGTCCATAGTTTTATAACTTAAAAAGTGTACTCAACATATGCATAACAGCATTTGAAATCCACAGTTCATTAACCTTTTCCTCTGAAGAGTATAAAATAATCAAGGTGGGCCTACAAGAAAAAGACAGTGGGAGCAAGTTCTGAAAACCAGAAACCAAGAGGGTTTTCTGAAGGAAGATTTGTATCTTGCACAAGCTAACTGTAAGATCAAATATTAACTGAACTATTAAAATGTTATTTTCTACAACATATTCAATATTGACCTTAACATAATATCAGGGGGACATTTACATTCTGCTTTCAGACTTCAAAGTCTATTTTTAAGGCCTTTTACAAGGATATTATCCCAAGTAGATGTCATGAATATTGCCTGGAATATTTTAATAAAAATCATACAATCAAAAATAATTTAGTTTAGGAAAAGACATTTAATCTCATAGAATCCAACAGAAAAACAACTTTTAATTAAGTAATACAAGTTCAGTGGTGTTTCCTCTACTTTCTGAAGATGTATTCCCCAAAAGGCTACAGTTATTTGAGAGAAAATTCTTAGGCACTGCACTGAGGTATAGAAGTATTTTGCAGGGCAAAAGGACTGGAAGTAAACAATAAAGATCACAAGGAGGAAGTAAATGCAAAGTAACTTGCAGGCAGTAAGTAAATCTGTATACACTGGTGTGGAAGTTTTGAATATGAATCCATGAGAAAAGAAGAAGCTGCTGCTGAGGATAAAGTTGGTCACATGAGCTCAAAGTTTGTGGGGTCAGGTTTTAAGATCAGAGTTCTTCAAAAGTTTGTCATTGTAAGCTTCCCTTTTGCATAGTGTCACCGTGCCATTGGAGCTGTTTTTTAACTTCTAACAAGTAAGAGTATCTTTTTTTCTATTCAAAAGAAAATAAATTTTGCGTGAAATGATGTTATTATTCAAAAGAAGTGTTTAAAAGAAGTTAGGAGCTGAGGAAAATGCTAAAGAAAGAAGGGAAAAAGTTAATGTGAAGCAGAGCTAGCTGGTGATTTTATAATTTCATGACAGAAACTTTAACACTGTCGTTGGGTTTTGTAGGCAATTGAAACTAAAAGGTGTTAAGTAGATCCAGACAGGAAATTCTATGTTTTCAAAACAAATGGTTTTTCTTAGATGAAAAAACATGAACACATGACCTGTGGTACTGGAGTGGCAACTTCCCCTCTGGCTATCAATGAAGGAAAGCCATACTTGTTTTAATTTTTATCTTTGATGGGTAACAGCAGAGACCCTTCTCTTGGAATTGAGGTAGTGATTCAGATAGGATGAATTAAAAGACAAAAAGATTTTCAAAAGCAAAATTAATGTCTTTTCTTTTTGTCACTATGATGTAGTCCCACATGAATATCTGTGAACACCTGAGGTGGGTGGGTTGACCCTGCATCCCATTCTCTACTTCTTTGAAATAGTTTGCAAAATTAAAAAGATTTTTCTCATATTCAAGGTACAATTTTCATTTGTGGATGCCTTCAGAAAAATGTCCAGAATGTCTCTCAGAGAAAATTATTCTATTGCCAAATCCTTTGTCATAAAGAATATTTCTGGACTGTGCTCTCCTAGAATTTTAATCCCTTCAGTGGAGTTATCAAAATAATTTTTTAAATTTACAATAACCAGCAAATTATTTGAGCTATTAAGTTCATTTTTATTATCACATGTACGAAACACAAGGGTGATGAATTTTCCTAGGAATGATTTAGATGCTTGTCTTAGAAATAGTTTTTTAACACTTCTACAAGAATATGTCCAAAACATTTATAATTTTATGAATTGTTGAAGGTGCAACTCTTGATAATTCTTGGACTCAGTGACTACAGAGGATTATGAAGAGGCAGGTGTGGTTTATATCCAGTTTTCTCCAATTTTGTGCAGAGAATTGTTGCACAGGGGAATCCAAAACTTCAAGTCCAAATAAAAATGGATCAGAGATATTTGATATGGGGTTGACATGGAAGCAATGTTTTGCAAAACAAGATTTCCCTTGAGTTTTTTTTTTCTTTTTTGTTGCCTTTTTGTTGTTGTTGCTGTTGCAGTTGTTGTTGTTGTGGCTGGGTTTTTTGGTTGGTTCTTTTTCTGCAATCAATTCTCACTTATTGACTCTCTCTGCACTATAATGAGCAATAATCATTACTTTGGCAAAGTCTACTTTATAGATTTTACACCATTATAAAAAACCCCAACTGCAGCATTGTTAGACACATGTTCAGTATTTTTCCTTCTCTGCTGTTCAAGCTGGCTTTATAGAAACAGCCCAGGTGTTAATCTGTGCTATTAGTGCCCAGAGAGGTAGTACTTGGGTTAACTGTACTAATGGGCTAAAGAGAAAATACCAGTCCTATAAAGATAGAAACTTTGCCATACTCTGTCATCTGCACATCTTGCTGGGAAAATACTCCTCATCATATAGATCAGAATCTCAAAAAAATTTAATTTTATCTCCAGGTTAAAATTTTTTCAGGACACTTAAAGAAGAACAGTGGATATTGCTTTATGATTTTAAAAATAGTGACTATAATGACATCTTTTTTCCCCTCTCCCCGCAGATCCATGAGATCTGTCTACCTTTTCTTATTTTAGGTAGACAATAAAATGGGAAAGTGGCTGAAATAAAAGCATCTTCCCCATCCATTCTGATGTATTTGAGAAGTGGGGAGAATACTGTCTTTGTAATTATACCGTTAGACAAAATTTTAAACTTTTTTACCATGTCTCTCATGACATGGCCTCACTCACACCACTCACCCATTTATGCAGTCTTCTCTCTGCTTCACATTCTGTTTTTGCTTTTTCTCTTTTAATGACCATGGCAACAGAATATTAATGGACAGAATTTATGAATGCTAAGTACTAATAAGCTAAATAATATCTGAGCTCAAAGTCAGCGCCTATAGAAAGTTTAGATTTTCTAAATAACCCCATAAAACATGAACAGTCACAAAAATAGTGTATGTTCAATTCCATTCTACTTGAGAGCTATTAATAGTTTCTTGTTGATGTTCTCTCTGTGAACACTCACTCTGCTGAGAGTAGTGCCTGCTCCTGACTTTTAAGGGGGAATTGAGTAATTTAGAATAACTGTCATCCTAGAAGATTTCACCTCTTTGTTGTGGGATATACAGTCTTGAGACAGCAGCCTGCCATATTATGGGTGGATCCAATCTCTTCCATCTGAGGGAGAATGCAAAACCAGTTTCATTAAACTCACTCATCCTTTGTTTAGGGGAAATCATTGTCTGCCCTGCCTCCTTGTGCAGCAACCTCCATCTATTGGTGTAGGCAGCCAAGTGTTGAAGTTAAGTGCCATTTTCCTTGGTGGGTGTTTGAAGGGAGCTAACAGGAATTCAGTTTTCCCTGACATCAGACACAGCAGGATGAGGTATCACAATTCATCAGCTGGATCAGAAATCTGAATGATTCAAACTGGCATTCCAGAAAAGGAGTGCCTCAGCTCCAGATCACCACTGTGAATAATACCTCAGTACCACCTGCCTACTAAGGCTGGCCTTTGCTTTTATAACAAAAGTACTTGTGTCCATAAGCTCTGTTCCTTCAGTATTTAATTACTGAGATAGTCTCTTTGTTTTCTGAATTGCTCCCTTTGCCTCCACTGTGAGAATGAACATTTCAAATATCTCCCACTCCTAACTTCAGCTTTTCTTGTCTATGTCTTCCCTGCAGAGTTTTGTTCCTCTGAACTACTGTATTCCTGTAAAATACTATTTCTATACTATATATATTTCTATATTATTTATTTGATTAATTAATTAAATAATTAAGACATCTCAGTGCAACTGACTCAACTCCTTTGGCTACCTAATATTTTTATATGTTTACCTGAATTTCCCCTCATGTTACTGACTTTTTGACCTGGATGAGAAATGTCCGAAAAGAAACACATAACTTCTTTTTAATCTTGCTTCACGGGGTTTGTTGTAAGTTATTTGGTCTCCTCACACATTGTTCTGAGTTGCTCTGTTAGGCTCCTTTTAAAACAAAACCAAGAAACTCTCTGCTTTGGTGACTTTTCTTCTTGAGAACCCAAATGAATTTGATTGAGATTCCATGTAGAAGTAAGCTCCTTGAGTGCAGCCTTGTGCCTCTTATATAAAAACTCAAGTTGATCTCCTCAGAATATTCTTTCAGAGAGAATATTGACTGCTGACGACTTCCTTTGGAAAAGGAGTGAGATGCTGAGATGGGAAAATAAATGTCAAACATGTTTGTTTACATGTTACACAGACTTAAATGCACACCACAGTACCAAATGTGCATTTATTTATTTCTGATTGTGTTGAATTATGATCAGAGTGTCATGCCATGTCAGCAGTGAGGACCTATCTACAAACACCTGTCTGAGCCAGGGTTTTCACTATTCCAATGTACCTCTCTGTAGGCATGTTGAGCCACTCTTGTCCTTTCTCTTAAGAAGAGTTAAGGCAGGCTGAAATGAAAAAATGTTAGTTAATGTCTTCTAGTGAAAGTCATCTTTTCACAAATACTTTTCTCTGTAGAAAAAAGAATTTTAAAAAAAATCAAACACTGTCTTCTAGAACTTTTTTTTTTTTTTTTGACAGTCATAATTTGAAAGAAGTTACAGGGGTCATATGTTTTGAAGAAGTGATTTTAAGGTTCCTGTGGTTTGGGGTTTTTTTCAAGATAGCACAATAGCAGGGATTCTGGTTTTCTTATCTGACTAGTACTTTGGTATTCACTGTCATTGGAGACAAAATCTCACCCCTTGGTTTGGAGCCATGCTGGAAGTTGTTGCCTTCACTGCATAGTTTCTTGTGGATGACCTGTCTAAGACTGTCATTAAGAATTTTAAGACTTCTGAAATTCATATCTTTAACACCAGCTTTGAAATTTTTTCAAAAATCTTGATCTTAGAGAAATTATTGTAAACATAACTTACCAGGTCCAAATTATTTTTGGTTATTGGACACAGTTACCATCATAACTTTAGTTAAACTTTAAATCATAAAGTGAATTCTGATATGTGTAACAATCCATAAATTTTCAGTGGTACGAAATGAGAACTACTGGAGTTTTAGTGTAGTAAAGTACAAATCTGGTACATAAAACTTTCAATAATGGAAGTGTCATAAACCAGAGATATTTTTGCCCCCTTATACTTTGAATTAGTTTTAAATTATAAAACTCCCAAAACTACCAATACAAAGCACAGCACTGTGAAGAAATTAGCTACAACTTGGCTACTTCTCAAATTATAATTCACTCCAAAATTCCAGCTGTGACATTCCCAGGAAATTTAATATTCTACAATGCTGGAAAGTAAACGTAAAGATATTTGTCATCTCCTAAGTGTTAAGATACAAGCCTCACAAAAATGTCCATGTAAAATTCAATTTTAAAATGAACTGTGTCAGTAGTTTTAAAACCAACCATTCTCAATAAAGTTTGTCTTGATGCAGCTGCATTGCTTGGGGTTTTTTCTCCCTTTCTTGTAAATGTGTTTCTGTCAAGATGAAGCATATTCTGATTCAGCCCTCTGAGCAACTTAAATTCAGCTTTGAGCAATTACTGGCTAATTCAAAATGCATTGCAATAATACTACATATCCTGGTGTACAAGTGTCTCAAAATTCTGCAAGGATTTATTTTAAGAGGTTAATTTATTAGATTGTTAAAAAATGCTTTTGCAAGGCAGAACAATGTGTTATGTTAAAGATCTTTGAGAACAAGTTGAATAATTCCAGAATTTTTATCCTTTTTTAAAGAAATACAGATCAGTTCCATGTGACTGCTTAAATGAAGGGGGTTTCTGTATTGAAATAGTACACATGAAAAAATGACTTTGTTATGTCTTCAAACATAAAATTATTGACTATTTTCCAATGTTATCAGTGATTTTTATAGAGAATATCCTTCTCTTAAAGACAAGGGGAATACAAAATAGTTTCTAGACTATTAAGCTCAATGTGATGACTACAAGGAGGTTTCTGAACAACTCACATTAACAGGGTTTATTTTGCTTCCTACTTCTTCTGCTTTCTGTCTTACATTCTCCTTTTTTTCCTGTGTTCTTCAGTTTAGGTCTTTAGAAAATACAGGTATATGAATTTCAATAGCTGCCAGAACAGCTTTACCCTGGTAAGTCCAAGTGCTGAACTAATTGTTTGAATTCATGTATTGCTGTCAACACACCTGTTCAACACTGCTGTGTTTCCTTACTTTGGTTTATATCACTCTTGGTGCTGGTTTGCAAATGCCTCAAGATGTAGTGCAGTTTTCAGTCCATTCTGTGATGTATTTAACCAAACTGAGCTATACTGTAGTACTGGAGAAAAAGAAATGCTAAATTTTATTTGACTGGCAACTCAGAGCAATCCAGCTACAAAAGTGGTGGAGAAATTAATTTTGAGGCATTGCTCTGAGACAAGTCAAATTTAGAAACATCTACATGCTGTGTGGATATTCTTTATGTTTGTGGATTGTAAGTTTTTCCATCAACAGAAGTATACGTAGAAATTACTAATTATGAAAATTGATACCTGTGGTAACACAAATCACCCATGTACCTGAACTTCTTTTGTCTTAAAATTAGAGCAGCATTCTTTCTTATGATGTCAGCTATAAATGGCTAAAAGAAAATGCTGGTCCCATAAGAAATTTATATAATAACAAGACAAATTTAATGGGAAATAATTAATCTTTCCCACTTCTAGATTCCTAGAACAAAGCCTTTTTTCTAAGAGGGAAATTTAGAAGCTCAACATTTGTATTATCTTCTTGGGAGCTTACTTGTGATTTTCTTCCATGTACATCAGTGGAAGCCTAATATCCCTGAATTTTAAGTCTGTTTTCTATGATGTGGTATGGAGGAGAAACTCCTCTGTTTCTCCAGCCCATTTGTTTCCAGAACTAGTACTGTGTTAATAAGAGAGCAAATGGTCTAGACAACTTTCCTGATAAATGTAATTTACAGGATGTAAGGCAATGGGTGATTTGAAGTGAAGAAATTGTGTTCTTGTTTCTCCCCCTTGTGGCATGAAACTATATTCACGAGAAATTGTTAATCACAACCATTGGAAAAGGGCACACCACTTCATCATTTCAGATTTGTTCATTGCTATAAATTTTCTAATGTTTGTGTTTCAAATTTTTGTGCTCTTTTAATTAAAGTGTTAAGAATCCTTCTAGAGGTCCAGGGAAATTTTCAAGTTAAAATTTTGGACAGATTTTTAAAGAAAACACTGCTACGTAGGTGAAGGCAAAGAGTGTCCAAAGATAATAAATAGTTTGTGAGTGACGAACCTATTGAAGCTGCTGTGCAACAGGAATTGTAGTTCAGAGGGAAGTGAAGGCACAAATCTGTCCTTCAAACATGGGCTAATAAGCACACAGAATTTATCATCAGCAAACTCTTAAACCACTAAATTACTTCTGTCCTTGTAAGGCACTGATTAGGACAGAACAAGCACACAACCAGAGCAGTCAGTGCAGTCACAGAGTTTTAGTCTCTCATTGAGAAATAGAAAACAAAGTGTTTGAGTTGCTGTTTTGTTCCAGACTTTAGACACAATACAGAAAACAAGAGAAAATTCCCTTTGGCTTGGAGCCAAAGGGTTTTCTATCTCTGTTTCTCTGTCATCCTACAAAGTCACTTGTTCTCTCATAACCTGAGAAAAGGTGTATTCTTTTCTGTAACCTGACCCAGAAGAGATGCTCCTGGGAACATTTTCTGGCTATGTGGCAATGTAGGGGATTTTTTTACTACATGAGATAAACAGAAAGAATGAGAGAGAGATGGGCTTCAAAACACTCTGTCTGTCTTGTTACAATAGAAGCAAGGGTCTGAAGTTCGTGTCCCAGGTGAATGCCTTAACCACAGAGTTTTAAAGTAGACAAATGTTGTCTTGTCTGGTGAATAAATATCATAAGTAGAATAGTTGTTAACTGAAGACACAAGTACAAGATTCCTGATCTGGTAGTTAATGGCATTCCAGAAATCTAAGCAACACTTTCTTAGTGTGCTGAAGCATACTGAGTATTTCTTAGTGTAATGAAGTGCGGATTTGAAAGCAAGAGTAATACCTACAAGGGAAATGATCTTATTTGCAATCAAACATAAAGCATTTGCACACCTGTCAGACAAAGAGGGGGAAAAAATTTCCAAGATACTAGAAACTTTCTGTAAAACCTGACATACCTGGTCAGTGAATTGGTTTTACCCATTCACAACTCATTAAGAGACTAGATAATTTAATTTGGTCCCTAGTAAGTTCCACTTTCTCATTCTTGTACACAAGAAAGATGTTCAAAATACTGTTTGAAATACTATTTTGAATGCTTAAAAAAGAAAACCAGTCAGAAAGTAGGTTTATGCTAGAGTGGCAATATGCCAGACTTTAGTTAATAGAAAGAAAAATGATATAGCACCTACGTAAATCAGTGTAGATGTTGAATTGTGCCTAATTTTTCTTGTCAATACATGGGATTGACATTTCTTCCTTATCTATCCTGACACTTCAACTCTGATTTAGAGGTTTTATAGGGATGTCCTTTGTTCTTGCTCTATATATTTGCCAGTAAAATTATAGTGCAAGTGATCCCATCTGTGCAAAATCCTATATTTGGTCATAAAGAATGCTAAACAAAACATAGAATACGTTATATTATGGCTGAAACAATAATATAACAAGTATTTAGCACTATATCTTTAGGAAATTTATTCATCAGTCTAATTTTGTCCTACAGAAACTACCACTGCAGACATGCAAGGCAAAATTTCAGTCTGACTCCAAGATCCTAGGTTAGCATTTAAAAAATGTATTTGAACTTTAAGGTGGAATATAGTGATTCAGAATAACTGGTGGGCACTAAGCAATAAAATCACTGATGTATTCCCTTTCCCACTACTGGAGAGCTAGAGAGCCAACTGTCCCACTGTGACTGGGAAGCTAAATTACAAAATTTGTACCTGTCTCCACTGGGTGGCAGCCCAAGCTCTTCTCAAATTAGAAATCAAGAGTTGAAAAAAAGCAGCATCACTCTCACATATCCACAATTTGTAAGCCTTTTGAGACTTTTCTGTACATCTAGTGAGTCAGGTGTTGGCCCCTTAATCCTCAGGGACTCAGAGCAAGATGCTCTCTTCTACTAATGGCTCTCCAAAAAAGGCAGTTCCCACATTGTTCTTAATTAGACAGTGATTAGTTAATACAAACTGTTTTTAAAGTGAGGATTCTGAAATGAACACCTTCACCGCGAACACTCTACTCACAAAATTCACTGGAGACATCTAATGGATTTAAGTGGCTTATCTGGAAACTGAGGGGAAACCCAGGCATCGTGTGCTCCACATAGCCTTGTACTTTGAAGCACGCTGAAGCACCACTGAACAAAGTGAATCCCTACCCCAGTGAGAGGCAGCACTTTGGATCTGCTGTCCCAGGAGGCTCGTGCCGGTGATTGCAGCCATCACTGCTGTCTGTTCAGCTGTGCTCCCTGTGAGCCTCACAAGTACTGAGCCTCTCTGGCTCTGCCTCCCCTGACACTCACTGCTGAGGGATGCATTGCTAGGATTCCTTCCCTCAGCCAGCAGGAAACGTGGGTCTCAGCAACTTCAGGATGTTTTTTCACTCTCTTTTCAGAATGGTAAAGAGAAATTGCAGTGTCCTGGCCATGCCACATAAAAAGGAAATTTCCTTAGGTACTGGAACTCTTCCTGTATTTTCTGTTGGATACAGTGTCACTTTTCTCTCTTTTGACTAATTTTAATGGATTTTCCAAGGAGTTGCTTGGCCTCACAGCATGCATCATAGTTTAGTCACTGTTTCACTAAAAGAAACAGTATAATGCAAGAAAGAAAATTTTATAGGACTCTAGTGTACAAGCCATATTCTTTTCAATAAAAGTCTCTTAATCTGTGTAACCTTGGATTATTTCAGATACTTTCAAAGATTCCTTTAGGAAACATTGCAGTTTTCCTTCAGTAGATAAATGAAGTAATGGATCCTTTCTTTTTCCATGGAGAGGCCCAGTAAACTGGGTAACACTAAAAAAAGACTCTAGCTTGGACTTTTCCCTGATCTCAGAATCACAAATCAGTGTGCTAGCAGCTTCAGAGCTGTATCATGCTGAAAGATACATTGCATACCACTCTTCAAAGTCTTTTGCGTCTCCTAATCTCCAACTCAGGACCTCAGGAAATCAAACCCAAAAATATAAAATTTCAAACCCAAAAATATCAAATCAAACAGGCAAAAATAACCTGTTAAGAAAAATGATAATCTCTGAAGGATTTATCTGCACCTTAATCTATAACCCTTATATTAAATTTAGGGTCTCAATCTGAGAACCTAAGAGTCCTTGAAAAATTTTCAGTTGTTTTCTTTTAAATGTTTTCAGCTGAGTTTATTTGGAGATTGTCACTGAAATGGGTGCTTTGTATCATAAAACACCTGAAGGAAAATGAAAGCCATCTTTAGTTTCACAGGATGAGATTTCTCTTCTGAAACAGAGGTATTTTTAATGAAAGTGTCCTTGGGAGTTGGATGATATTTTGTTGTTGTTGCATCAAAGCCACAATGAAAGTATCTTCTTGCATTAGTTTCTTTCTTGTTCTTAAAAAATAGGAAGCATCAAAGGCTTCTGCATCCCTTTTGTGATGTCGACTGCCCCAGAGTCCAATGGCTCTGGCAGTGCAAGCTGATGTAGCTGATTTCAGCCCACCAGGAAAGGTACAGCTCTTCACACTCTCTCCTCAACTGCACAGGAGATTTCTCATACTCAACACAGAGATGCATCATTGCTAATGTCTAGGAGTGGTGTCACGAGCTGTCCAGAAATCCAGCCAGAACAAACCACAGACCATTCCCTGGCAGCAGAGGTCACTATGGACATGCCATCAGTGGCAGCTGTGCCAGCCCCATACTGTTAATGCCGAAGCTGATGTGGCAGCATTTACTCAGATTTCCATGAGTTACCTGGGGGTTTGTGATCATGTCTGTGATGGTGATTGCTGGCAGCATTTTGAGACAACAGGCTTTCAATCAGTGACAATTTTTGGAGTTTTAAGAGTGAAACTCAGACTGTTATATTTGCTTATAAAGGAAAGGAGAGTGAATATGAACCTCAGCTTTACCTCTAGATATTTTAACTGCACTTGAAATGTCTTCTACTCAGACAAATTGCTTAATACCTGCAATGAAATAATACAACACACCAAGAGGGGGATTAAGCTTTCTGTGCCTGCTGCTCTGTAAGTTGTTATGCTGTCAAAGGGTCTTCTGGTCTTCTCTGGAAACAACTTGGTCTCTGCCTGCCCACTAGTGGCTCTCTATCCCTCACCTACCTCACGAAGGAGGGCTTTCACAGTTAATTTTTGTGAAGCGCTTTGCAATTACTACCTGACAGATGCCTAAATATGGGCCATGGTTAGTATAATGGAGTAACTAAAATGACCTTTACAGAATCATTTTTGCTATAAAAACCTCTCTTCTCAGTGTGCTCTGCTTTAATGTTCTCATGTTCTTTCCATTTAATTGTCATCTCATACCTTTTGTTTCTTTTCATTGACCCTTCTGGACAACTGTTTTTGGGAAAGCCTTTTTATGTATCCCTCTTTCCTTTCTCTCTCTTATAGATACCATCTTCTTTTAAAGACCAGGCTCTCCCTCTCTCAGCTAAGTACTATCTTGGCAGGCAACTGGGGAGGAGGAGTCTGCTTTAAAAGGCTCTGAAATTGTGTTGTTAAAAAAATATATAAATAAAGCAACAAACCTTTTAATAGGGCTTTGAACAATCATCCCTTTCATTCCCTTATGGCCTTTTGTGCTTCTGGCTTTTTCATTATTTAGTGTGCTTCAAAAAAAAAAATTCCAAATGTTTTATGTTAAGCCATTAAGAGTTTATTTGGGTTGAAAATAAATAAATAAATGTGGTGCTAGCAGTTGGGACTGTGAGCACATGCACAGTTGCCTGGCAGAGGCAACCTATAGGAGGCACATCAGAAGGCCAGAATAAGCTTCAGTAAAAGACCAAAACAAAAGCATCAGCAGCATTTGTTTCTGGTTAAGTACTTTTACATGAGCCTGACTACTGGAGTGGTTTACCCAGCTTTTATCTGTGTCAAATTCACCTCAGTCCCCTCAACCCTCTGTACAGAATCACTCTAGACTCTAATTCATGGTAATTACAGGAGGAAGCACAGGATTTTAAAAAATCTTTGTTTTATTTTTAAACCACCTGATGGGAGCATGTGACTGGTTTGTATACAATGTTGCTCCTGGAGTTATGAGATACCTGTTTTATTCATGACCTGCCTGATTTTTTTGTGTGTGTATTTTGATTTATTTTTTTAAAGTGATGGGTATATTTTACGAATAGCCAAAAATTACATTTTTGTTCCTTTTTATCTTTTTACCTCCTTCCACTTTTGTTTGCCAGCTTTGCCTGTCATCCCCAGTGAATTCTGTATCAGGCTGGTGACTACAGCTAGGTGTCCTCTCTGTGCATAATTAATATCAATCTTTCTTCATCTCAGTTCCCTGGTGGAGCTATTTGGGAGAGAGAGAAGAGTCTTTGGCATTAAACACATTATTAGGCTCACATCTTAGCTCCCATATGAGGGATTTGGCAAATTAATATCAAAACTTAAACTTTCTAACCCTCTTTCTCCATGAGACTGAAATATATGACAATTTTTGAAAAGCTGCAGCTGGTCTTGTTAAAATAATAGATTGCAATAAGTAGATAGGAGGAATTTCTAAAGTGAGCCTGACTTTGCTGTCTCAGTTTTGAGACTCATGAATAAAACAACCTGATAATCCTTGTGAAGTTGAATGGAGTCACTGACAGTCCAGATCTCAAAAAATTATGGAACAGGTGTCCATCTCTAGAAAGGATTCAAAGGAAGGACAGTGTCTAAAGGGCACCCTTCAATGAGTGCCATTTTGTGTATGGGGCATAGAATGTCAGGTTGCAAATAACAAAAGGATCTTCTGGCACACATAACCTCAGGTGCATCAAAATCCACAGCACTAAACAAGAGAACATGAAACTGTCTCTCACACAACGTCATCTCCACTTTTTGCTCTCTTACAACAGTGTTGCTGGTTTTTACAAAATCATAGAATATCCTGAGTTGGATGGGACCCACAAGGACCAACAAAGTAAATAAAGTATATAAAAAAATTCTCTTGGAATTATAAAAAGGAGTATGATTTGAACAAAATTTTAATTGCTAGATTCCTCATACTCACGTAGTTTGGTAGAGTTCCGCATAAAAATAAAGTATACTTTTCAAAATTTTCTTACAGGATCAGGAAGAGAGAAAAAATGTCATCAGATACTTGGACTTGAGAGGCTTAATATTTTATAGACCTGGCTCTTGTGTACAGCCTTCTGTATACTGGTTCTGACCTATTCAAAAATAGGTACTAGGCCTTGGAAAAAGCTTTAAAGGAAGACCTAACTAGGGCTTTCTCAGTCCATAAAACAGGGATTATAAATTTTCTGACCTCATAGTGATATGTAAAAATAATCAACTTACTGCATTTTGCAGTATTTTAGTAGGCAGGGTATGTGTTCCTGAGATACAGAAAATTCAGTGGAATTGGCTTTTTAAAGTTTAGACTAAAAAAGCAATGAAAACTTGTATAGTATCTTCAGCTATTATGGACAAGTGAAAGTTCACTTGATATCTCTAAGTAGTTGCTTTTGGAGAATGGTACTGCTTGACAAGGCACAGCTCTAACCAAAAACCGGTTGATTGTTGGATAGTGAGAAACAATCATATTTTCTTCTAAAATCCTGAATTACTTGGACAATTTTACTTGTAAGATCCTTCACCATTAGTATTTTAGAGGCCTTGTTTTCAAGTTTGCATGAAAAAAATGTATCTAGGTGTCTTAAGGCTTTGTGTATTTCTAGAAAACCTTTACATTTTAAAAGCTATACTTCTGTTATCTAATTATTGGTCATGGACCATTCAGCTGTTGAGAATATCAGCAGTTGAATGTGCTTCATGTCATACCTGGAATAATACCTGTTCCTGGAAAATAGATTTGGAATAACCTATATTATAAACCTATAAACCTTTATAAAGGTGCAGATCAAGACCCCATAAAAAAAGTTTCTGACCTGAATTTATTTTACAACATATCACCATGTCTCATAGTTTCTTTTCACAAGCTTATACTGCAGGTGTTTTATAACACCTGTCTTTCAGACTTTTGAAAACATATTAAAAAATATTTACTTAAGAATTGTTAAAGAAAAAATATCAAGCATGGGAAGGGATACCCTGGAGATAAGAAGTGAGATTGGTTTGGATTGTGTGACAAAAATAGGATTCCAGGGCTGATCTGACAGTTAAAGAATGAAATAACAAGAGGATTGATGAGAACAATTATTTATCCTTCCAAATCTGTTTGTGATTTATTGTGAGTCAAGGAAAGGAGCTGGAGTGGCTTGGTGTGAGTAGAGGCCAGTGGTCAGTACTGGCAGTGCTGGGTCTATATGGCAATTTTCTCTATATAGGGGGCTGAAAAAGGTATTGTTGCTTCTCTGCCAAGGTGTGGCTTTGTAACTAGTGGGGTAAGAACTTTCAAATAATAGATGAATTTTAAAGCAATACTTAGACCACTTCAGGTTTTTTTCTGGTCATGAAGAAGAGTAAGTCACTGAGTTTGTCAGTTTCTGTGATGAGTCTGGAAGATTCTGAACTGACTTCTGCTACTCAGCTGAGCTCCAGGATTCAAAATCTAGATCCTGCACAAATTCCATATGTGCCTTTTAGATTTCTTCTGGAAGAAAAGCAAGGGTATAATGAGGAAAGTCCTGTGCAAGGACTATAGCAAACACACCCCAGTAGACTAAGCAAGACTGAAGTTCTGCTTCAACCCGATAAGGCAAATAAAGAAAGTTTAATGTTAAGACAGGGAAAGACTAACACCCGCCACCTCCTCCTCCTCCTCCTCCTCTGCACACACACACACAACTTGTTTACAAAAGTGCCTTGTAGTGACTGCTGGTGGTGTCACTCCGTCCCATGCCCCAGAGCTATCACCGGGCCTCATGGGAGATGTGACTGCAGCATCGGACATGGGACTGTTTGTTCACTCACTTTCTGTGAAGAGAGTTTTGAACTGTGTTTTGAATAGACAGCATTTTCTTTGTGTGGTTGGTAAATAACACAGAGCAAAGTTAGTCAGCAAGTTGCATAGCTTCTGCATTCTGATTCTTTGGAGCCCTTTTGTACCAAGCTTGACAGGATGTTTTTAACAGAATGTGACCTCACTGGGATACCAGAGGTAAGGAAAAAAGTTATCGGGGCTGTTGTGGAATATTTTGCACAAAGCTGACCAAAAGTACTGCTTTAAAATGCCTTTTGGAAAGAAGATGGTCTCATGGTGATCCACTCAACACCTTGTTCAGTGAAAATCAATGTCTTTCACTCCTTCGTAAGTTCTAGGAAGCGTTAATGAGATTTTCAATTTCCCACACGTGGAAAAAGAGGCTGATTTGCAAATCTCAGAACGGTTGCATACTTGCTCATTGAGCAAAGGCCCAGTTCTAGTGACAGAACACCAAAATGTTTTCTTCCTAACCCAGCACAGAGTAAGCAGATCAGATCCAGTTGTTCATCCAAGTCCTAGAAGCAGCAGCGTGAGTCTCGGAGCGGTGGCAAACCCAGCAAGACCAGGCAGCGGCATCCTTGCGGACACCCATCCCCATCCACTGTGCGAAGGTAAGAGGAAAAGCCACACGAAGCAGCATCATCGAGCCTGGAGGCAGAGCGGAGGGGGGTGCGGTGCCCCAGGGGCTGCGGGCGGTGCGGGCTCCCCCTCTCGTCCCTCTGCTGGCCGCAGCGGGGGCACCGGCACCTCCGGGCGGCTGCGGAGCCCCGACCTGCGCCGGCTCCCCAGGGCTGCCCCCGGCTCTCAGCGCTGGCAGGATGGACTGGTGCGAACTCCAGCTGCACTAAAAGAAGGGAGACAAATATGAGTATCCACAAGTCGGAGAACATGATTAAAAAAAACCCAAACAAACCCAAAACAAACCAAAAACAAACAAAAAAAACACCCCAACCAACCAACCAAAGAGTATGTACAATTCTGATATTCATGCAGTATAAGATATTATAGATACATGCTGAATATCTGAGTGATTTTTTTTTCCCTACAGGATCTAGAAAGGTTTTTATGGAAAATGAAAGGAAAATGCGTTATTACACAAAATAGCTTCGTGAATAATAGGCATCTTGCTGTTCTGAAATTGAATTGAGAATATGCGATCCGCTTTAATATCTGTATCAACGGAACAACAAAGCTTCATTGTTTTTGTGGTCAGCAGTTGTAGGGATTATTTTCCAGATGGTATAGGTGACTTAAAAATTTTGAAAGTTTGTTTGGAGTCACTGGTGGAGCAGTGAGAAAAAATGAAGTTCTCATGATATGTGAAACTGTTATTCATACTTAAAGAGTTTCACAACAAAGAGATCTAAAAATACACTTTTAAAATTGGAAAGTTTTGGGTTTTTCTGACAATGAAAGTATTCTTTGGTAGATGATGATGGAAAAGTTTGCTCATTTACTTATGACTAACTAGAGTTGCTTTTTACTGTAAAGCACATAAAGAACTAGGGCTTTGTTTTTTCTTGTGATCAGTTAAAAAATGGATGGTTTGAACTTCATTTAGTTGTATAAAAGATGCAGTGAGTGTATGACTCCTCCCAATAAGACAGGATAATGACTTTGGTTTGACAAAGTGTTTACAGTGATACTTTTATATTGCCAAACCTGCTACTGTACTTCACTCCATCCATGTGTGATTATAAAAGCTGCAAGGTCTGCCCTAATTAAAGCAAATATTTGTACTGAAGAACCTTCTAGAGAGAAGCATATTCTGTGAAGCAGAAGTATTTCAAATGGGGATGATTAAAGCTGTTAAATTTATATTCACAACTTTGGTATCAGTACTTCTGATCTTCGTCATAGGTCTGATTCTTGGAATTGTATAATAAAAACTAAGATTTTATAAAGCAAACATCTAATTATGATGTGAGACATGAGATAGTAGTTACATTAAAAAATTTTTGAAAATTTTAATAATAGTAGTGTTAAGATAGAGTTTTCAGATTTAATATCTACCTGCAGTTGCATATGTACTGTGAGGTGGTTTTTTAACATAGTTTCTCATTCACTACAGATAAACTGTCACCAATAAGTGTAAGCTTGATCTTTTCATGACCTCCAGTCAGAGAGAAGTTAGCAGGGTGGGATGCAATTTGCTTCATCCCTGAATTTGAAGAAAAAAGTGCAAAAGTTCAATGAAAGTGGATTGTTTCATACTGATGAAACCTGAAGTGGAGAAACCAGTAGAGGTCAGTGCAGAGTGCTGAAATGGAAAGAGAGTGCCAAGGCTTTGTGTATTTATGTTCTCTACTTTTGATCTTTAACTTTTCCTTTAAAATGGGGTAAAGGCTTGCAGTGGCTTACAGCCAATATTCCTATCCTCTTCAAAAGATAGATTGAACATAATTATAATATGATGATGTTACATTGCTTGAACAGATCAATTTAAGCAACAAAACACTTTTTGCTGCATGTTATAGCTGGAAACCTTATTTGGTGGAATCATTATTGAAATCAATGTGTAATATTTATTACATATATTGTAGTAGATAACTATGTAGATAACTATGTCTATCTGATGGCTATGTAGCAAAAAAAAGTAGGAATAAGTATAATTTTTAGGTAACAAGTTTTCAAACATTTGAAGTTAGAGTAACAAAGGAATTTTTCTCATTTTTGGTAACAATTTTGGATAATTATCATTACGTGGTGTTTTAAAAATCTTCATATATATACATAGATATGCAGGGGGGTGTGGGGAGGCAGACAAACTCTATATAAAATTGAATGATCTTTTGTTTCTCTTTTTAAAGCCATTGTTTGCTCGTGGTTTCCTTTTGTGCTTTTAAAGCAAGGGAAAGAATCACTGCCTATAGTCTGTGCATGAAAAGATTCTTCAATATATATTAGCTGCAAAATCTCCTCTCTAAATAGCTTCTGTTCAAGCTGCTTTCTGTGGATCTAGAAAGAGCAACCTGCCTGTTCCCAGTCTATTTCCTTACACTTTAACTAAGTACTTTGAAAAGTAGCTTGTTATTGAATTGTGATTGTTGAATATCAAGAAATTGGAAAACGATTATCACCAGATAAAAGGAGTTATGTTCTACTTTGATTCTAATACCAATTTACATCCGCTGTCTGTGATGTTAGGGAGAAATTTCCTGTACCTTTAAAGAGAGTAGAGCCACACAGTAAATATTCTTGAAAATCCTCTTCACTTGTTCTGCTTACCTTTCATGTGCTTCTTTAAATTGATTACGGAGACATTGGAAAAAATCCAGCACCTTTGAAAATCATACTTTTCATTTGCTTTATCACACTCTTAAAAGTGACGGGAACCAGACAGAGACTCTGCATCCCTTCCTCACAGGCACTCGTGCTGTGTGCCATGAGTGTGAAGGAAACTCCAAGGGCTTGAAAGGGAGGATTACTGAAGGGGAGGGATTCCCTGCTAACTGTAGCAGCTATAAGCAGTATCAATTGAGGTTGGGAAGGAGAGAGAGATGTTATAAACTGCTGTTGCATATCTGACTCGTGATACGTTTTTGCTACAGCCCTCTGTGTAACATCACACCCGGATCTTCCAGTCCATGGGGTTTCATGTCAATACCTCCCTTTATGCCTGTAGCATAAAGTAATGAACTTGCTGAAGCCAATGAAGTGCTCCTGTTTGAACCAGTGGTGAGACCAGAAGGTCTACATGCTTATTTCACCATTTTTTTTTCTTCCCTGAGGTGAGGGAAACTTAGAAATAATCTCATTTTTTTCATAAAACAGCATCCAATCTAATAGAGTGGCATACAACTGATGGTAAGTCAAATGACAATTTTTACCAAAACTTTGCACTTAATTCCTCTCAATTCAGTTCTTATTTAAAACTGAAGAAATAACTTTAAGTAGTGATTTCACTCCTGGATTTGATTGTACTTTGAAAAATTAGTCTTGAATCCAAAAGTCAAATCCACCTTATTTCCCCATCTAGGCTTTTGTTGTCCATAACATTTTGGAAAACAATATTTTCCAATTGGCTTTTACATATCTCTTTCACTTTTTGTTGGTTAAAAGGGCTGTGAGAAGTTGTAATTAGCTGAGCCACACTGGAAGTGCTCAGTTGCAGTAACTGATTCTCTTCATTAGTTATTGCTGGGAGGGAGCCCTTCTCCTCAAACACCTTTCCTGAAAAGTAGTAGAGGTTCAAATTAAGGTACTATTTATAATACTCAGTGCTCTGGTTTCAGGCAGTCAACGTTGAAGTCCAAAAGTTCAAGTGGACTCTTGCTTCAATTAAGCTTGCTTGTGTGTTAAATTTCAACAACATCTGATCTGGGTTTTATGGGGTTTTTTTGTGTGTTTGTTTTGGGGTTTTTTTGTATAATATTGAATACAGACCCCCAGAATTCAGAGACCAAAATAATATTGCTGAAAATGTGCAGTTTAGTCAAGTGTAAAGCTATACTAGAAGTTTGGTGTTCTTATCTGCATCCTGACCAAAGATAGGAGATTGCAGCCAAGCTGTTCATGACTAAGAAACAGAAGGTCTATCTTATCAGATAGATCAGTCTGTCATAGATCAATGTTTGATATTTTCTTGATTGTGGTATTACATTCATTCATACAGGTAACATTCATTCATATAGGTAACATGAGTAACATCCTGCTCTCATTTTTTTTTAACTTCTCTTCTGATGTCTTTTTTTTTATTGTTTGTAGAAGTTCTTCCTCGCAAAGCAGCTATGCATAGTTAAATTATCCTGCCACTATATAACCACATTTATATTTGTTTAACTTAGAGATATGGTTCTTCATTTTTTTGTGCATATGGGTGATTACCAGTATCTTTATGTTACCTGAAATGAAGGTATCTGTCATTCAGCTAGAGAGCTTTGTATTTTGTTTAGGCACATATCAAAAAAATGTGGGCTTGTGTCCAGATAGGAATAGCACTGATTCAGTCAGTGGTGATCAGTGACCGAGATAGCAGCGCTAGTGAAAATCTCCTCATGTAAACAAGGAAACTGTGGCATTTGCACCAGCAATTGAATAAATTCAGGCTCCTTGCTTGCAATTACACTATCAATCTGCAGATTGCAAAATAAACTTAAATAAATTAGAGCCAATAAATTGGAATGATAAATGTAGGCAAATAAACCCTAATTTCAAACATTCGATAGGGAGGGAAAAAAAATAGATTTTTCACTCATTTCATGAATCAATGGACAGCC
This sequence comes from Pycnonotus jocosus, assembly GCA_013400435.1. NCBI lineage: Eukaryota > Metazoa > Chordata > Aves > Passeriformes > Pycnonotidae > Pycnonotus > Pycnonotus jocosus. The sequence continues at coordinate 61,541 of VWYP01030148.1, forward strand.
TAAGCAATTGGTATAACTTTGGGAAATGTAGACATATATCTCAAGAAAATGTCAATATAACAGTTTCATTTCTGGTGGTTCTATCATTTTACTGAAACATATCTACGGAGGCATCTTTATTCCTAATGTGCCTTAAGAATCAGAAGTGGTGATTTTTCCCTGATTATATTGGATGGGATCATGTAGCTAGGTTTGGATATTTCTCACTTTATCCTGGATTTCTGTTGGGAGTTTGTTACTCGCGCTTTTCACTGTGCACCTCAAATCAATACTAGGCTTTTGTTTTTAATTTCTTCACTTTCTCATTTCTCAAGAACAAACTTTAGACTCCAGTCTAAAGTCTTGATATTCTTTGACTCACACTGAAATCCATACAGAGCTGATACAAGTCTTGAGTGTCTTACATATCCTGAGAACAGAAAAAAAAGGCAACCAACTTATGGGTTGTGGTGGCCTAAAGCTAAGGAACCGTATGATCTCAACCTTTAATCTGAGGAATATGCAGTATTAAGGCTTTCTAGAAATTCTGAAAATCACTCCCCTTTCCTAGAAAAATTCTCTTACACATATGTATTTCTAAGAGTTTTGTACTCACATTGCTAACAGTAAACAAAGTAAGTGTGAATTCAGTTTTTGTAATACATATTCATGTTTATGTTTACAAGCAAAACCACTTCAAAAGATGTTTATGTTTTGAACAAGTTTAATCTAACATTAAATCCTATATTTTGTACAGAATAACTCTTCTATCAACACTCTGTAACACATCACGGTCTTCTCTAGTAGATGTTGTGATTAGTCAATACATTAAGGTGTTACTAAGAATAGGCTTCACAGACTAGAAAATATTTAACAACTACATTTCCTTTTTCTTTTTCATACTTTTCCATGTTTATATTTTCCCTTTTTTATTTTGATGGCACATCGCAGTTTCAATTTTATGCACTAGGTTTTTCCAACACTATAAAAATATAATAAATAGTGATGTTATTTGAATACATTATTTTACTATTCTTTGGGGATTTCACATTGGTCCAGAAAAAGAAGTGCAGTCTTCTGAAAACTCTTAATCTATTTTTTATTAAATTGTATTTTTATCAATACATTCAAATTTTATATCTATATATGTACATGAATCTGTACAGAACATTATGAAATTTCTGCAGGGAAATTATACTTAGGAGCTTTTTAATATATTTTGTGATCTCAACAAGTTAATATGGACATTATTTCTTTCCAGGAATTAAGATGTTAAACTTAAGAAAACACTTCATTAAAATTGGATGAAATATGGATAAAAGTCTCAAAAAATACTAACTGGAGCTTTAAACAGCATGAAACTGAAACACATTTCCCATGAACTTGACTCACAGCAATATTTTTTTCTATTTTTCTCGGTAATAATTTTATTAGTGTGCTCCTATAGAAGTGTTAATCATGTGATCGCATGTGTCACAGATATTCCATTTTGCTAGCAGATTTGTGCTACTTCAGAGAAAACATATGAGTAAAGATTTTCTGGCAGCTTAATTTTGGTGGTAAAGGTGACCACAGAGAATATCAATGTTTATAGCTGGTATGATTATATCATGTTCTTTACAAAAAAGTGATCTGGAGTAGCAGGGATTTTAATTCTTTACCAACAGAGTAGCATCTGCAATGAGATGACAGGCTTGACTTGGATTCATGTTTAAGAGGAGCAGAGGATGTCATCTGCTCTGACTTAAGTGAGTTCTTTTCGCACAATCTCCCACGACATCCTAATATTGATGCAATGTGTTTATGGACTAGATGGATGGACAGGTACATGAGTAGAAAACAGATCAATCATTGAATTCCAGGAGGTAATGGTTCATACTCCATCTTTTAATCTGAGTTCCTTGGGGGATTGTCCAGAAGCCCACCCTGGCTCAGTAACTTTCTCAGTGTCTTAGTGGACAGTGGGTTGGTTAAACATTGTATGCTGACAGTGATGAAGGGATAAAAAACAGCGGGCTGTGTCAACAGCAGACTACCAGTAGATCAAAAAAAGGTGTGATTTCCTTATACTTTGTACTAATTAGGCCACATCTAGAACAATGCACCCAGTTCTGGGTACCTCCATTCAAGGCAGAAGTTGATCAACTGGAGCAAATTCAGCGGGGAACTATCAAGATGGTTGGAAGCAGCAGTATATGTCCTGTGAAGAAACTCTGTGCAAGCAGAGCTTGTTTAATCTAGAAAAGGGATGCCTACCGGAGGGGAAAAAAAAAAATAGGCACAGCAATCCTGAGAAAATAATAGTGTGGCAATTTCTGTAATAGTGTTTTCCTTTTAAGTGGGTGGTGACTCCTGCCTCCTAAAGAATTTCACCATTCATATGCATCAGGTGAGCTTGGGCTGCTAAGTAGCTCTATGAAACACCAAATATTGCAAGAGATTTCCTTCAAGTTAGGCACTAATAGTTAAGTGGTAGTTTACTAATTTGTAAGGGTAAAGTATTTTTTTCACATAGATAATAAAGAAAAATATTAAAAAGTTTGCCATTCTATGGCTTATCCAGGTCTATGAACCTCATATATCTGCTGGGAGAATTCTTCCTGCAGAACAGTTCTTGCTGTTGTTCCTGGAATGTTGGAAATTTACAGAGTACAGCTGTTTGGCCAGGGTGGTGAATGCTGTGGCTAGGGAAGTGATGGCTATGGATTCTGAGTTGTGCCTTGGTTTGATTTGACAGTGTTTATCCTCTGTTTTGTTCTTTTTCCCCTGAAATTTTATGTGGATATTTTTGCTAAGGAAGAAAGAACTTTGTAAAGGAAAAGAAATCTGATGCATTTTTGCTTGGAAGTGAAAACAGCAGAACAAAGAGAGTGATTAACAAATATTTTTAAGTCTACCTTTTTCCTATGCCAAATCAACATGACTAACAGTGAGGACTGGGAGCTAAAAGTAGAAGGAAAGAAATGAAGCCTCTTGGGTCATTGGTAGAAAATACTCTACTTGGGAATGTTGACTACATTGTAATCAATCTTTTACTGTAGGGATTTATACTGTGAAAGATATTAGGAAGTGGCTGGGAAGATACCAATGTAATCAGTCCTGGAGTTGTGCCAGCATGTTCAATCTGTCCTGTCCAGATGCTGTCCTTTTAGGCCAAGGAAAATACCTCAGCCCAGCTTGCTTCCTCCTTATTGCAGAAGCAGGTTTGATATTTGCATTGTCTGTTTACAAGTTTGGTTTGTAGTCCTGACTCAGGCTGGGCTCATCAAATGCAGGACTACCCAGCAGGCAGCATTGCTCACAGGACTTGCATAAGTTCTAATAACTATATTTAGATGATTTTTTTCACCTCTCTGGTTAACTCTTTCCTGCTTCAGTCTCCTCCCAAAAAACATCCTGCCCCAATTAATTTCCCCCCCACCGATCCCAGTTTGCTGTATCACTTTGCCAGGTCGGTGTTTCCGAAACCATTGCTAGTGTGCTCGTGGTCTTGCATGGAATTTCTGCCACAGTTCCCTGGGCACGGTTGACCTTGCATGACTGCACTCAGCAGAAGGTCCCCAGTGGCCCCCTTCTGTGAAGTCTGACCATATGACTGTCTCTCAGCTGCCTGTGAAATCCACACATTCTTCACTACACTATCTATATAGCTTAGTAGCTTCTCCATTTATAATCTCTCAATAATTTTTTATTTATTTTGCATGGATAGTTTCAGCATGTCCTGTGCAGTTGATTTAACCCCAGGTGGAAGCAACCTTGTTGCTTTCCTGACCCCTAACACTGATGTCATCATCCTTTATTGCTGTTGGTGTCCACCTGCACAAACGGAGATTAGGAGATAAGGGCTGGGGACGGATGGATGGATGGATGAATGGATGGATGGATATTGATCTTCTTGTGGGTAGCCAGGGCTACTTGGGAGTCTCAGTGTTGTGAATGGAAATGGGAGCAAACTCTACCTAAGTTCCGAGCTAGTAGGAAATGAGAACTCTAATACTGTGTGAGTAGGTGCCATCACAGTGATCATGATAAGTTACCTGTGTTGGAAGGCAGGATATGGCATCACATTTATCAGTTCTTGTATACAATATGAGAGTTGGCTGACTTAAATATGGCAGTGTGAGGTCTCATCTGCTCACAGTTGCACCAGTAGCCCTTATTAATGAGACAGGAAATTTTTTTTCTTTTTATTCCTGGTCACTGAGGACAGGGGGAGCAGAACAAGTAGGAGTAGCTGTAGCCTCAGCTGTCATTGCAGCATCAATGTGGGAATAAACACTTAGAAACTGGATACTGGAAAAGTCCCTTATTGTAATCCATGGCTAAGCCAGATAACTTCGGGTAGTCAGCTGTTAAATGGGAATTAAATGGGAATGTGCTCTGCTTATGAGACACTAGATCCCTCCAAAACTTAAATACTACAATCCTCTGGCATTACACAAAGAAACAGGTCTTCAAAGTCTCTGTTCACACTTTTTGATTTAAAACAAAAACAAAAACCCCTTCCCCAAATGATTTAAAATTGAGACTTTGGGAAAATTATATTGATGCTGCCCATTTTATCTTTTGTAGACACTATACTCAAACACTTGCTTAATGGGTATGTACCTCTTAACAATTAAAAACTCTACAACTTAGGGTTTTTTCCAAAAATTTTTAATGTTTTGGGAATAGCATTCAGTTGATTCATTGCTGTGTTATTAGATCTTTACAGTACTTGGCTGCAAGAACAACAAAGAAACAGCATGCATAATCATTTCTGTGATTACCATGTCTGCTGCCCAGTTACACAAACTCTGTCCAGAAAGAAAAGGCATCACATCCTACACATCTGCTTATACAATCTTATAAATATTGCTATTGCAAAGGCATCAGGGTTCCTTTCATTGATTTCTGGAGGTCAGATTTCATGAGCAAAGTGAATGAGGCATAATGGGCAATGCTGTTTAAAATGTAAAGATAAGGTTTATTCTTGTAGCAAGAAAAAGTTCAAGAGATTGGTAAGAGATCAATAAACCAACTTCTCTTTCAACACTGGGATTGCCAGTGGGAATTTCAGTGGGATTATACAGTTGGAATATAATTATATTCTTAGATGGCTTTGTTCTTTGTTAAACACTATCTAACAGCCCATCTAATGCCCATATGAGCATTTTGTTATCATTTAAAAACTCTTTTGTAAGTGCTGCTGTAGAATTAGCATCCTTCCTTTAATCAGCTGACAAATTGTCCAGTGCTTGCACAAGTTCTACAACTGCATCAAAGTATGGCTGAAAAATGAAAAAACTTGAAATTTTGACTCCCACAAGTTTGAGATGCCGTTAATTTGGTAGATAAAGACAAAATCTTGAAGAGCCAATGTTGAGTCTGAGGATTTCTTTCACTTGGAGGAAGAGTTTTTAGAACCCTTTTTGGGTGATCTGTTCCCATTTAACTCTGGATATTTGGTTACTTCCCTGTGGTGATTTGTAAAAGAAGAAAACTGTGGTGATTAAATGTTACTATAATACAGTGTGTTCTGTGGTGTTTAGCCACCTTTATGCACATGATCTGCAGATATATAGCATATGTATTAAAGATACTTCAGTATCAGAAACCAATGTCATGTGCAAATGTTATGTAAAATGATTGAAAATCCTTTGCTCTTTAGAACTTTAAAATATGCAACTTTCCTTTCTGTTCATCTGGACTATGAGGGAGAGGAGCACATTCTCCTCCTTTTTGTTAAGCTTTTTATTATGGAACATTCCTCAAACAAAATATACCTGGAGTCTAGCATTCCATCTCCAAAAGCAAAATACATTCTATTCTCAACATACTAGAATGAAAGACTGAATCATACTTGAAATTATTTGCCTTTTGCCAAAATATCTGGTAAACCTACTTAACGGAATAAAAAATGATTCTGAATGCTCAAAGTACTTTCGTGAAATAAAATGTATGTTATGCATGTACAATGACAGCGGGAAAGGAAGAACCAGAGATTGCCAAGGACATTCTGAGAACATTTATTGATTGGAAACAAATCAGTGGAATTTTTTGTTTGTTTTGTTTTGCTTTGCTTTGCTGGATTGTTTTTTTCTTCTCCATATTACATGAAGTGGTCTCTGTCTGGGTGTAATTTTTACTTTTTAGTGCCATCTGCACCTGTGGCCTTTGGACTTAATGTTTATGACAGATGGACTGGACTGTGTTTGCACCATTTAGTGTATAATCCTTCTGTACGTATCTATGCCATGCTAGGCAGTGGCATTGGCCCAATGGGCATATTTATTAGTGCAGACTTCCTGTCTGCTTACATTGTTCTGCTGCAGTGTCCTTTGAGCCTAATGGACCTTGCTTTGTGCTGGGCCCACCTACAAAATATTGTTTCTGATTCATGCCAGATTATCTATTGCAGACTCTGATTTTTTTCTTTTTTTTTTTTTCCTCTAACATATTTGCCAACTAGAACGCTTAAAATGGATCAATTCCATATTGTAAATGCTCTTCCTCTCCTCTCAGCCTGCAAGCTTCATTTTGGAACAAGCTTGCTAGCTTTGTTTGTTAGTATCAAGATACTTGATATAAACAGGAGAAGCATTTCTATTGAAAAATGTCACCTCTGACTACCTGAGCTGCTGTTCTACTGGAAGCAGGAGTTGTCCCCAGTAACGCAATGGCCCCTGTAGAAGAGGGTGCAATAAACACAGCCTTGGCTGCAGGAGCTTGCTGGCTGGCTCATGGCCTGCAGCCTGGAGCTGGGTGGCACATCCCATCCCTGCTGACTTCATCGGAGCTGTGTGATGTGGGAAAAAGGATGGAACAAGAAATGGTGCCTTCTGGATCTAAACAGCAACACAAATGCAATACTTGGGCACTTGCAATTTCTTAAGTTATTTGTGAACCTAACAATCCACAGATGTGATATCATGAAAACGAGGAACAATTCATTATTGATCATTTATCTCATGAAACCATGAGGTTACCTCTCTAAAATTTTTGGGCCTGTTATAGAAAAACGTGAAATGAAATTCACAGTTTAGTTGTAATCACATCAAATTAGCAGCAAATTTCAAACAGACAATTAAGAATCAAACTCACCCTGTTCTAAAAATATTTTTTTTTTCAGCATATCTATCCTAACAGTTAAAAAAGGCTTTGTAAAATAATTTTAGAGAAAGTAATCATGCATCTGTAAACCCTCTATGGAGAGAGAGATCACCTATATATCTTCTCATATTACATAGCAAGACTATGCACTATGGTTCATATTATCATGATCATGAGAAAAGGAAATATATTCTGCATCATATACCTGGAATAACAGGGATAGTTTCTGGTGTGGGTATATCTGCCAATCAGATTTCTGCAGGATGAGAATGAAGGCCTGTGAGGGAGAATTTATCATTTCATAAATAAAAAAGCAATTATCAGGGACAGTATCATGTCTAGAAAAGGCTTTCTTACATTATTGAAATAAAAGTGTATAGTGAGAACAAAGATATTATGATGGCATATTCATAGCTAGGAAGTAAGAAAAATTTCTTTTCATTCAGCAATTTTGAATTTGGCATTTCTATTTTGTAGTAAAAACTCAAACTATCAAATATATATCCAGAATATACTACTTGTGATTTTCTGTTTTGTTCTCTGTGGCCTTGAGAACAAAGTACATAGATGTGCACACAGAAATACCCATGTATGCTTTGTATGTCTGCCTTTTTCATTCACCTTTCATGCTGTTGAATACCTAGAACTTTTGAAAATTAGGTACCCAAGTTGTAATGGTGAAACTCCATACAGGAAATCTTTGGGAAGGAATATGTATATTTCCAGCTCTGAATTTAATATTAAAAAACATTATTGAAATTTGAAAATCACATGGCAGTATGCTTTACAATTATCTTTCACACCCCAGGCAATTTATATTTCTTTCTTTTTGTTATATCTGGAAGAGTTTCATCAATTTAACCTATTAATTGCGCATCTTGAAGGAATATTTTTAAGAATGCAGCATAAAAAATGTGCAAGCTAGTTGTGACAAATCCTGTTTAATACCCTTCAATTTGAATTAGCTGTGTGATGGTTCTGATTTTTTTCCTTGTGTTTGCTGTGGCAGCATCACAATTTGTTTCTGACAGATTATTTCTCACCTACTCCATGAAGAAGCACTTTTCTAAGTTGCTTTTCTCTGCTGCCAGTCAGTGTGAGGATGAAGTATCTTCTTAAAACTAAAAGCTGCAGTATCTCCTTGTTTGAAAAAGATAATTTATAAATTTTAAGGTAAGAGCAGAGGCTGGTACAATGGTATATCATGAGGAGACAGGATATTACTGGGTTTTTATTATTTGCTTTTCTGTCTTTTGCTTTATAGAGGTCATAGCCAAAATTCAGGACAACAATAGAGATATTATCCAAGTTTGCCAGAACAGAGCAGTAATCTTCTCCACTAAAGTCTGTTGGTTATGTGATAAGATTAGCTTTAAGGTTATTGCAGTGTTTGAGTTTCTGATTTGAGCCCTCTGCAAATAATGACCTGAGGGGTTGTGTCATCGTGTAGACAAGCTACATGGCCATTCAGCAGTGATTATCCTAACTTCAGTGCCAGTAATATACTGTGCCCCAGAACTGTGGAGCTAGGTATCATGTCCTGCAAATGGAATTATTCAGTTAATCACGGAAGAGCCCGGGGACTGAGCTGATGGAAGCACATAATAGCAAGGTTATGCCTATCAAGGATATGCAGCCTAAATCTCTCGACTGTGAGGCATGGTTGAGACAAGTGTTATGTGATGGCCCTCCCTTGTGGATCATCATCATCACATCCCTTCCCTAGACAGTACCTGATTACCAGCCAAGCCAATATACTCCTACTCTGGCATCTGCAGAGTTGCATCTGAAATGCACACAACCAAGGGGATTTTTCATTACCCTGAACATTACAGTGTCAGCCTTATCTGGCCTTGACTGAATTCACTCTTCTGGTAGAAGAACTGTAAGTCTAAAGAGCTTTGCAGACTTCCAAACTGGCCAATAACTACCTGCATGTCTGGGGATGTGAGAAGGGAACTGTGGTCATCTGCAAGCAGACAGACTGGCCTTCCCCATCCATGACTTTCCAGGGGCTGACCAATGGATTAGGCCACGTTGCCCTGATGTCTCTAGGCCTGTTTAAGTCCGTTTTTTAGAGAGACCAATCTCCTCACCTCTTAACCTGCTGAAGGATTCCACTGATGTGGCTTATTGTAAGATCTATTAGGGAAACAAGCTCCTTCTTTTGTCTGCTTAAACATCATTTATTGCTGCTTGATCACCTGTGACTTCAGAAGGTCCCACAGCCACACCTGACACCTCCTGGAGAAGTTCTGAGTATTGACTGATGGAATATCTTCAGCTTTTTGCTTCTCCACTAATTTTCTTTTCCAGTATTTCTGCACATACTATTTAATACCATTGTGTTGTTCTGTCTTTGCAAGTTATTTTTAGTGTTAATATAATTCTGATGCTTTATATCTAGATGTTAGAAGCAACCTGATCTCATTTGTGATGCTATTGAATCATTCATCATATCTGCTCCTTACAAAATCAAAGAATTTCTCCAACATTAAACAGTAGATAAGAGGATGTGATGATAAATTTGTCAAACATGGTAGGCAGAATAAAGCTCAAAAGGACTTGTTTCACAAATGCACTATATAGCTGCAGCTGCTTTCTTTTAAAAGTTAATCTCACTTTGTGCTCTCAGGAAGCATACCTAAATTCTGAATAACTGCTCCTAGTTGAAACAGAAAGAAAGAAAAAAAAAGCATTTCATTTATGAGTAAAGAGAGAATACAATGTGATTTATGCCCCTTTTTACTATTTTAGAAATAATATATTTTTTCTTTTTTTTCTTTCTGTAGACTCATATAGACAAATAACAATGTATAAAAAATATTCACATTGTAATAAAAATATTGGAAAAATAATAATAAAAAAAGAAAATGTCAAAACCATCAAATACTGGAATAACAAATGTTAAGAGAGTAAAATGAACTTATTTGTAGAAAGCTGTTGAGAGAGAGCTGTATAATATTCTCTTGTTTTAATTAAAGGCTTTTTTTCATAAAGACCTCAAGTTTTTATTAGTTCTGTTTCTCATTTTGCTAGTTATCATCAGGCCCTGCCTAAAAAATAAAAAGGCCTTTGTGCACATACAACCCTCCTGTGTTTCTTCCCGAGTGGTGGGGAGTTCAAGTGTTAAATAAAGTGGAGGGGGAGACTGTGAACTTCTTGGAATCAGTTGTTTTTCTGTATAGAGACTCATAGACAGAAGGTGATTAATTTCTTTAGCCAAAGCCAGTAAGCAATCCAAAAACTTACTTTAAAATCTGTTCTTATGGTAGTCTTCAGTGTTAGAAAAAGTAGTTTTTCACATGTTTGACAGCTCCACATGTGAACCTCACAGCACAACTTCTGCATGTCACCGAGATTGATATGTCCAGCAATGGACTCTCTGTGAGATTATTTCACTTGTCTCCCTCTCTGCTCTCAGTCTTTTTCTTGTGTCTGTTAGTTGTGTTTCCATTCCACCAATTAATACCACAGTCAGTGAGGATGAGAGAGTAATTCATCCTTTTTACAGGTCTTAATTCTTTCTTCCATCCACCTACATGTTTTCCCTAAATCCTGTGATTGCTTGGGCTCAAGCAACAGAGACAGATGGAGGTTGTCACATCTACATACAAATGATGAAGAGATGATGCCTGTTGGCCACTGACTTGCAGTGTCAGACACATCTTTAACTTGTACCTCAAAGGAGCCTCTTTTCAGGATCCTGTCACCATCTTTGGTTGTTGAAAATGCAAAAACCCATCCTCAGCTCTCATGTACTCTGCCACTGATTCACTGTGTTGCAACAGCAAACCATTTACACAGCAAAAGCCTCACCTAGAAAAAGCTAAGCCAAGAAAAATGTGAGAGACTAGTGAGGTGCTCAGTGCATATTGAAAATGTCTTGTGACATCTAATATCAACATAGAAATAAATATGAAATGCAACATATCTTTCAAATGAGATAAATTTCAAGGTGGTTATTGTTGTATGTATGTATTTCCATAAATCTGAATTTGAGAATAAATGTCTACCTAATGTCTCCTTAACTGAAGCTGATATCAAAGCTAGATTCTTTGTAATATTACTAACAAATTTTATGAGGATCTAGATAATTCAGTGGAAATGTCTTCACAAAATGTTATTGATAGGCTAAATTTGTAGATAAATACTTAGGCATGTTTGTGTAACATAAAAAAAAAGGTAACTGATCAGGTCAGTGTGGAAACTAATAGCTCAAAGCTTTGATAAAAGCTGCAGCATTGACTGCTTGTATTTATGTTAACCAGTATTTTCATAGATTAATAGCTGCTTCCATTTAAAATAGTAGCTGCATTATGTTTTCCCTGTGTTAGTGTAAAAAAAAGAGGTGTACTTGGGGGGAAACAGGAGGGAAGGCACCAACGAAGACTTAGAATTTCCGTTAATTAACCAACTTTGCTGTAGAAAAATAATGGGTGAAATAGCAAGCAAGATAATATTTGTGTGTTTGTGTGTGGAATAAATCCAAATGTCTTAAAAGACCCATTAATTCCAAGTTCCCAGTGGTTAATACTAGCCTCTATTTTTGGTACTATGATATTTGAGTTTATAGAATATATATTCTCTTCCTTCTGACTGCTCTGTAGTCTTTTCTGTTAATTATCATCTGAAAGACTGTGTAGCCCACTTCTAAGTGACATAAAAATGCAGTTATTCTCAGAAATTGTCCCACTGATGCCTATGAAGCTATTTGCAAGAGAAACTGCTGGCCAGAGCAAGCAAGGGCTCTGTTAAAGGGTTCAAATAGGATGTAAAGTTAAATGTATGTTTACTCAATATATTCTCATTCTCTAACATTCTTTTTGTTTAAATCCTTACTTCTTTTTCTACTTGTACTTCTAACTCCTAACTCTTGCTCTGTTTCTTCTCCCTTTTCTTTTTTCTTTCTTATTTTTCTCTTTCCTCCTCCTAATATTGCATTTTAACAAGATTTTGTGAGTCACACTGATTCCAGGCAAACAAGCTGCTGTACTGTAAAATAAATAGCCTTGAAATGCTACAAAGTAAATCACTTGCCTTCAAGATTAAGCTTAAATGTTTGTTTCAGCTTCATGTCTGAACATTCTTCCACTTAACCAGATGATAGCAGACTTTTTGCCAACAAAACATATCTTTACTAAACCAGGGCCATCTTTCAATAAGAACAGAGCAGTGTGATGCCCTCTGCCATCAAAACATGCCTCTAGCCCTATTTATTTATGAGGAGCTTTGTACTGGATACAAACTGATCATGAATGTTATCCAGCTTTATATAAGACATCACATGGTATTGGTAATCTGATACAGGGTTTTAAATGGATAGCTACACTGCCAGTTTGAAGTGCCAGCAATTTTTTTTTTCATTTTGCTATCAAATGGCATAGCATGAAGAAACAGTCAAGCCTTCACTGAGTTTATGTCTCCTCCAAAAGAATTGCTATGTCTTTCTCTTGCTTTTCATTCTTCTGAACAAAATAATCTATTTAGTATTCTTTATAGAGAATCCTAGAAATAGATTGTTGTAGGAAGCATAATCTGTGTTTTAGTCCTTTCTCTCAAATATGTCTTTTTCCACAACCTTGTGTTTCTGCATCTGTTTGTTGTACTTTATTAAAATAGTTATACTTTGATTGTACAGGTTTGGAGAGTCTTGAGAAGTAGATAGGGCTGCAGACAAGAAACAGTGACTTTTCTTGATGTTTATTCTCAAAGAATTCTATTTGATCACATATACTTGTTATTGCAAATCTAGAGAAGCAGCTTTACATGTGGATTAAGTATATAACTGGCACTCACTTCATGCAGGCATGGAAAAATCTAACCTGGTGTGAGAAACCTGAAGTGTGACTAACATCTTGAATTTTCGCTTTGCAATATAATCTAGAGAATGGATGAGCATTAACATAGAAAATCTAGGCGCTTTTTCCCAGAGGGCACTTTTGCATTATTGTAGCTGAAATGCTTTGTGTGCTCTATCACTTTGATCTTAAAGCAAAAATTTGATGATGAACACTTCTTTGCGTGTTTTAAAGGTAAAGTTAGTAAAGCTTCAATGGTTGCCTCGAATCCCTAGTTTAAAGCATTTTAAGACAAGTAAAAGTAAGATTCTGGAACTGGTCTATGCATGCATAAGGGAAGGAAAGTTGGCTGATTTGTGCTTGACTTATTAAAAAGCAGGTATAAGAAAAAATATGGCAGAGGGAACCTCTAAAAAAGTAAAGAGAATCTAACTGAAAATTTTGTAAGCAATTAGATGGTAGTATAGGTAAAGGTGTCTCAAGACAGCATTTCAGTAGCCAATTATTTAGCAAACATTCATTTGCAATTGAAATAGCTTGAGTAGGGCTGTGGCTGGGGGCAGGGGGTGGAACGGGTAAGGAGAATTGCATGCTCAATATCTGTATATGTTTCTTCTACCATGACAGAAAGACCTGTACGTTTGTATGCTTCCTTAAGTTTGCACATTAGAGAAACTGAATAGCATGACTGCGTTTAAAAGGGGTGACATTAATGTGAAGTCTAAGGATTCTTTATGTGCATAAAACCATGATGGTTCATTCCATGAACAGCTGCTAGCCAATAAGCCTTTTAAAAAGCCTTTTGGAGACGACACTGAAAATCAAGAGCTTACACTCTCACTGCAGGATTTGTCCACAGAATTTTCAAAAATAGGGCACCTCCAAACATATGTTAAAGAGCAATGTAAATGCCTCTTTGGGACTCAGGATGATATTAATTGTGTATCTCACTAACATAGTTTGACCCCAGCCTGCAGCTAAGCCCCGTATGGCCGCTCATTTACTCCTCTCGAAATGGGACTGGGGAGAGAATCAGAACAGTGAAAGTAAGAAAACCCATTGGCTGAGTTAAAGATAGTAGAGTAAGAAAAATAAAAGGCACACTTTCAGGAAAAGCAAAATAAAGGATTAATTTACTGCTTCCCATCAACAGACAAGTGTTCAGCCATCCCCAGGAAAGCCAGGCTCCATCATGTGTAACAGCGACTTGGGAAGACAATGACAACAGTCAAATGTCCACTCTCTTACTCCTTCTTTTTCTCCCACCTCTATATGCTGAGCATGATGCCACATGGTGTGGCATACCCATTTGGCCAGTTTGGGTGAGCTGTCCCAGCTGTGTCCCCTCCCAAGTCCCTCTGTACCACCCACTGGTGGGATGAGAAGCAGCAAAAGCCTTGGCACTGTGCAAGCCCCGCTCAGCAATAATGAAAACACCCCTCTGACATTAACACCATTCTCAGTACAAATCCAAAACATAGCCCCCTTCCAGCTACTGTGAAGTAAATGAACTCTTTCCCTGCCAAAACCCATGCCCCAACATATGACTGGAATTACATCTTTACTTAGTATCTGATAGAGAAGCTGTACAGTGTTAAGTGTACTTACACATAATTAGATGTCTTTGAAACTACTTTGAGGTGGTGACTTAATTGTCCAAGTTTATATCTGAATGAATCTGGCTCTTTTACTCCTGACTTTGTTCAGGCTGCAGAATTGCCCCTGTTTCAGTGAGCACAGAATGCTGTATGCAATAGCTGAAGCCCACTAGTGAAGCTATGTCAAAGCTTCTAACAAAAACCTTCCACTTGGCTATTTATGTTGAGGTTATGTTGTCAGTTTTTGGGGGAGACTCTTTATAATCTGCCTGCACAGTGACTGTGATCATTGATTAGTGCTATGTTACAAGAAATAAATAATAAAACTTATGGATTTGCTTGTACTTTGGGCAGTTGCTGAGGATTCCATAGTAGCTCTTCTTTTCTGCACTGAGAGAACCTTAGATTCTAAAAATGTGCTATCTGAAAATGACAAGCCAGAGGAAAACAAATCCAGACTGTTTGTAATGTATATTACTGAAGAAATATAGAATATAACCGAAGAATGAAAGATGTTAAGATGTCAAAAATCTTCCTCCTCTGTTTCCCTGATGCAAAATTTTCTAGGTTCTAAAGTATGGGAGTGCCAATTCCAAATCACCACAAGTGTTCAGCAGTGGCAGAGTTGTCCATGGAAAGGGCTATCACATTTCAGGGTTTCTATCCTTGTATATTCAACATTAAGGATTAAGGAACCACAGCTTAATTATGGAGAGATGAGGGAGGTTGGCAAAGGTACTAGAGTCACATGATTTCCAAAGATAAACACGACCAGCATGTAGCTATACTTAAGCAAGATATTTTAAAATGTGCTTTATTTTTTATTAATTTAAAGATATTTAAGTTGTAAGGTTTTGTGGGACCGGTGTCCTACGTGTCCTGACCAATGCATGGAAAGAAAAATTATATCCCCTTTTAATGAAATTACGAAACATTTCCTCGAGATCTGATCCTGTAGCTTCATAGAATTTTCTCATCTTATGGACAACTTAGCTAATGCTGGTGTAATCAGAGATGGCTGTTGTAGCATGAGTTGGAAATACATCATTAAGGATGTAACAGCTGCAACTTCTGCTTAAAATTTGTCATTATATCTTGAAGTATAACATCCAAAATACAGTTCAAATGAAAAAAAGAACTTTCAGCTAAGTGACTTTCACCACTGGAATGTAATTAACAGTAAAAATACTGATCTATATACAAATGACAGACTCAGATATAACATCTTTGCACTGTCTGTTAGAAATTTGCCTTCTTATGTCTGATGACTACAGCTATCAGGGCAGGACAGAAGGTCTTTGATCACAGTCTTTGATCACATTTTACACTTCCTTTTGCATCCTTGATTTGCATCTTGTATGCATCTTGTATTTGTTCTATATTTGAAAAGTGCCTCCTATTAATCTGCACTGACCTTATTTTCTTTAGCAGATTGGCTAACTTGCTTTGTGTATGTTACACCGTAAAGACAGCGTTAATAGTTGAATTAGATGGTTGGCTCACTTTTTACAGTACATTTTATTACACTAAATGTACGGGAGCCAGGCTTAAAACCAATACCTACAGGTATCTTTTCAGCACAGTGCTCAGGAAATTAACCATGGAGCTCTCATTAGCATTAATGGGTGCTTAGTGGTTAATTTACTGTGCACCATACTAAAAACATTCCCCCCAGGGTGCTCACCAGGCTGTGTGGGAGAGTTCTCCCTGCCGATGGTACTGTAATTGTATTTTATTAGATCAAGTTGCAAGTGAAAGATTTTGATTTCTGTGGCATCTGTGACTGACTCTGGGTCAAAGACAAAACACACCTGTGTTCATTATGAGTCAGCTGTGACAGCAAGATGCTCCTCTCAAGTTCTTGTGGAAAGATGCAATAGAGAAAAAAACATACTCTCAATACTTCCAATTTCTTGTAAATTGAAGGTTACATCAAATGTATTTTTTATGATATATATTAAACATTGAAACCATAAACTTTCAAAATATATATTCAGAATTTGGAATAGGCCTCAAAATTTTGGTTTAGTCTTATTATGCACGTAATAAAATTTCAATTAAAAAAAGAAGACTTCAATAAATTAGGAGAAATCAACTGAAATCAAGAGTTTGGGAAATCAAGTCTTAAAGAAATGAAAGTTTTCTCAGTCAGAGGTGCAAAATCTCACTGGAATTCACGCTCCAGTCCAAGATGATTGCACTCGAGTTCTGTTCTCAATAATGAATTTTTAAAAAGCATTTACCTTAAGCAGAAAACTGTTAAAAATGTGCAAAGGAGAAAACAAGAATGAATCCTGTGCTTTATTGAATAGAGACTGGTGGAATAAAGGAAGAAAAAATCAGCCTGTGTCTTTGCTTTAGAAAGGAGATGCTTAATTTCTTAACAGTACACAAAGATGGCAGATGAGCTTAAAATTATCTTTTACCCAAAACAGATCCAAATTATATCTCTTTCACTTATTAGTGGGATCAATGCTAAGTACAAAAGCAAAGGCAGGCTTACTAAAGCAAATCTCACTAAGCTTATTGTATGTGTATGTGAAGGAGATGGGAGACAAAAAATTATGCCCTTCCCAAAGTATTGGAATATGAAATAACAATCAGACAGAGGGTGTTAAGAAATATGAGTGGCTCCACCATAAAATTGTGGAGTAATATAAATGCTAGCTATATTTAAGACAAGAAAAAAATATGAAGCAGACTAATATGGATTTATAACTGTGACCTCATCAGAAAAAAGTTAGAAAATGCTGATGATATGAAAGAGATGGAAGTAAACAGTATAAAACAAGGGGCTCACAGGTCACATTAGAGCAATTTCAAGTAAGAATCTTTTTGTTGTTAAAAAAAGAAAAAGGCAGCCTAATTTGTCTGGACTTCAGAGAGCTGTGGGGTTTACTTTGAGAAAAATGGGGATTAATAAGGAATTCTTGAGTAAGTGAAGAACTGGCTAGAAGAGAATGAGTAGATTTTACTTTAAGACTAGTACACTGCTTGTGTATTGCTGCTTGTCTAATAATATAGATCCAAAAATGTTATTTATCTTAGTTGGTCATTGGGGTTTTTTTAAGGCCTTTTTCATCGCCATTGTCTGCAATGTTGTACTAAAGAGCAACTGTTATAGTGTCTGTCACTTAAACTGTGTCATAAGTGTCACATATTCTCATAATTCATAATGGTAGTATCATTCTTGTACATTACACCTTTAACACCACTAGTTTGCGATATCCATCCATTATTATTTTTTTTATCCTAACCTTCTTCCCCATTATTGCATATGTACATGCTGAAGTGTTTGCTACTCTTAAGTGACCTGCTAATACCCTGGATCAGCCTCACATCAAAAAAGGTACATAAAAAATATTTAGAACAGTGCTTTGCACTCTAATAGCTTCTAGGAAAGTTAACAAAACTGAGGTTGGGTAGCCTGTTTTAAGACAGAGAAGACAGCCTGTTTCAAGACTGATTGCCTCCAGAAAAAGATTTTTCATTTGTTTCAGATATGTTTACAGAATATCTTTATAAAATCTGGAGGCATATTTAAAGTGGATATCTGCCTAAGGGTAGCTAACAGATATATTACAATCTCCAATTGTGGGTGAACTGTAACAGATGTATGAATCGAGTGGTGCAGGAAAAGCACAGGATGAAAAGTTATATAGCACAGCTGGAAGTCTAATGTCTTTCTTTTCACAGATATACAGATTGACTGCAGGTAGTAGTTCACAGCAAGTAAAGAAAGGTAAATGTGGTCACTTCAAAAGGGCGATTCCAAAGCAGCTTTGCTGGGCTTGGAATAAAGCAGTTCTCGTTATACAGACAGAAGAAAACTACAGGTCTTGCCTACCTTTCCCTCCCTGACAAATGACATAACATTTATTGCTGTGGTTTAGGTGATCACAGTCATCTGTTTCAAAATTTTTCAAAAGAAAATGACAGAGCATATTTTTTGTTGTCCCAGTATTTTACACTTGCTATAAAAATTCTGGGAAAGAAACTTCTACCATTTATTTTCAGAAGTGTCTGTCATTTAAACACTGTCAACCTATCAACTTTGCAAAAGTGAGACACATTCCTGCACTAGGAATTTCACACAAATTCCAGACAAAATGTTCCTTTGTAGAAGTGGAAAAATTCCTGCGCTAGGAAAAATTATGAAAAAATGTTCTCCTCAGTCAAGAATTTATTTTCCATCCCTTTATTCTTCAGTGTTAGCAGTTTAGTTTATCTATTTCTTTTTAGCTTGAGGGAAGATTGAAAATGCTTGTTGAGTGGGTGAGGCTTTGAGCAAATAGCACTGTAGGAAAGGGTAGAAGGCAACAGTCTGTTCTTAAACAACATAGGAGGAAATAAAAAAGTGCTACATTCATCACTATTATGGAGAGACAAGGAAAGAACAAACTTTCAAGAGGTGCTCCTAAAATTGCAAAATTGTTTCGTTACATCTGAAAAGATGTATGGCGAAATGGCTAAATGTGTTTTTCAGAAGTGTGGCAATTCTGGAGTAGACTGTGTATAAAGGGGCATCTATAGCTCCCAGAATATGCCCCTCATTGTTCTCACCATATGAAGACATCCTGCCCTCTGCCAGATGTAAAGATAAAGTTCTCTCAATGCCCACAGGAAGGTTTAGATGCTTATGGAAGAAGTAATGAAACTTCATAGGAAGAAATCCTGACCCCATTGAAGGACATGGAAACCTACTCAGCAGCAGCTGTAGAATCTGATTTTTCTCTCTAATTAGCAAAAAATCAGCTGGAAAAATAGACAGAACTTGATGCACTTCTTAACAAAGACGAGGTCCATCTTCAGTTTTTAAAGAAAGTGAGAACTGAATACACTTCTTGCCATAAAAATCAATTCTTAACCATGCAAAGAGTTGAAAATGAGATGGCAAAACTAATGATAGACAATAGGATGTAGTATGAGTAAGGATAGATTGTACATCCACTTTGATGATGAAGAATATTTAATGAACCCAGCATTTTTATACTTAATAATTGTAAATAAAATTTTCTTTGATATACTTTCATCTTTTTCATCTCGTAATTTGATGAGATGATCTATTAGAAAAAAATTCAAAAGTTTTTCCAGCAGAAAATTCTCATCTAATGAAATTGAAGCATATGGGGGGATGAACAGACACATGCCAGCTAAATTTATTTAAATTGAGACATTGATCTGCACCTACACAGTATTTTTCTTTCCAAATTGCTAGATACTGCTTCACAAAAATAAAGCCAAGTAATTCACTGTAACGGAAGAGACTATTTTAATATCTTTGATATTTCCCAGATATAATTTTTTTACTATTCTTCTTCTTTCTCTTTTAATTTCTCATAAATGGATCTCTCTCATTCCTTGAAGTGTGAACTTAAAAGGAAACTGTAAGTTTTTTGATAAATCAGTTTCTGTTAGTTTTAAGAATGTTCAGAGTTTCCCTTATGAAACTGTATTGAACCTACTTCCTGTGGATGCAGGCACACATCTTTGTTTTTCTTCATGGACCTTCAGCTAGAACATGAGACTGGGTAACCTATGTGGTTTGACAGAGGGTGTGCACTTGTACTGCAACTGCTACAAACTGCCAATTTCCCAGTAGCTCCATTTTTTATCTTTAGTCATAACATGAAAAATAATTCTTTTCTGGTCTTGTCACTGCCTGATGTATCTACAACACACAGATTTTTGGTTGGGAAAAATGCATGATAATGGGATGGCTTCTGTACTAGAAACACACATAAATGTTTAGTGAGTCCCTTCAATCTTATTATAAAACACCTGACATGCTACTATCCTGCACAAAAATGCCAAAACTGTCTAGTACTTGAACCTGGACTGACTATGAACTGCTCTGACTGCTATCAGCATGACTGATGCCAGCTGAGAGCATGTTCATGTTTTTTCATGGACCTGCTGGTCACATCTTTGTTTACAATTTCCATATCTAAGTCGGGCTCATCAGTGCACTGTGCAATCTGTGCAAGTCCACATTGCTGCACAGAGCAGGTTACTGTACAAGCTGCCAGCACACAGGTGCCTACATCTTAAATGCTGCACCTTGGAGCACCTTGGCTTAGGTGTTAATTTTAGATGTCCCTAAAAAGTGCCTTTAACTTCAAGACTACTGCAAGCAGGTAACATAAAATTCCTCCTATACAAAATTTCCTTTCACTTGTTCCTTCCCTTTAGCCATCTCTGCACCACAAAATTAGTAAGCATTATCACATAGCACTAAATAGAAAAATAACAGGTAATATAATGCCCATATAGCACATGACTAGTATATGGACTATACTCTGAAAATTTTCTGCTCTCATATTGCAAAAAGCTCTGTACCTTTTACCATAGATCTGTGGTGTTCTTTCCAATGAATGTGTGAATAGTGGTTTTCTGTGTTTATAATCTCAGTGATGATGTAGCTGCATGGTATGACACAAATATATCTCATTTATATTTACAGGGAGCACAATAGTCTAGTTTAATTATGCAAAAATATTTATCTCCCCTAATACCATATCCGAAAAGTGTATTTCCCACTCCCACAGTTAAATGTATCCTCATATCAATTTCTCATATGTGGTTCTCAAAACAATGCTTTACATTTTCAAAGTGCTTTAGAAACATTAACTAATTAACTAATGCATGTCATTATGGGCCTGTGAATCTTGGATGTCAAAAGGCAAAAGGCAAGGCAACCAGAGTGAATTAAATAAAACACAGATTAAATTGCCAGCATAGCAGCCCCCGACAAATTTCTCTACCCTGTGCAAAACTCTCTGATCTGCACTACTCCTTCTTGCTTCTTTCTTCTGGTGTGAGGTAGCACTGCTTGGTGATAATCTTTCCCTTCAATTTAGGTCCCATAATTCATGGCACTCGTCTGCTCCTGCTTTAATACATATGAGCATAAGGTTGGGCTGTCCTTGATATGTGGCTAAGATAGCTTTTTTTCTGAGACATACTCAGTGCATGGTCTCAGAATAGGAATTAATATAAATGCAGCAATCTTGACTTCTGGTTCATACAAAGATTCTATTTGTCAATTTTTATTAGAGTCATGGTCTGAAAGTAAATGAGACAATGATAGGAAATATTTATGCCCTTTGATACAGTTCTGATATTGAAAAGACTGTCTGTATGAAGGTGACTGGTCTTTTTTGTGGGAGAATGTCCTTCATGTACTCGATACAGCCCAATAGAAAAAAAAGTCATTTGACTCATAGCTTATTTATAATAATTCTCTTTCCTTGTATCTCTTCAGATATGGACAGAGAGTAAGTTCTTGCCTAGGTGAATTTTTACGGCTGTTTGTTCCTGGCTTCCTTCTTCCAAAGTTCTTTAATATTTCCCCTACACATAAATATATGGTATGTTCCTCAAGTGAGCTAGCCAAATGCTTTTCATTCAAAGGAGAGTTCCTAATATGTAAAGGTGCTGTGTTTTCACGGCTGGAACCATGTTTTTTCATATGCAAGCTTCATTTGACCAATAAATAAAAACCTTTTTACAGTCACTGGACATATTCTCTTTCAGTTGCACTGAGAAAAAACATTTTGTGCAGAGACCAATGAATTCGTGTGACAGGTGAAAAACTTGAGGATCCGGTGGTTTCATAGGAGATGGTGAAGCCAGTCTTCTTGAGGGGATAGGTGGATTGCTCAGCACAATTCCTCCTCTGCAAGAAGCATAAAACACCAGGTCTTATATGGTTAACAGATTCGTTGAGAAAATCAGGTCATATATGACTCATTAGATTCCATGTAACATAATAAAACAGCGTAGGAGCTCCAGGAAAGAAGAAAGCTGCAAAGGCAGAAGGAAGAATAGTGAAACACAGCAGAGCATAGGTGTGGCCATCAGGACAATACAGCAATTCATTTCTTCTTTGGGGATGACTAGATGGGCAGGTTTTCTGAACTGATGTGAGTTTGTAATAAAAAGTTTGTAATGCAAACTACTTGCTGAAGTTATTCTTAAATTTTCTGAAAAATTGCAATTTACTTCAGTGATTTTATCATCTTTCATTCCATATCCTCAAGCCCAAGTCTTCTGCATTCCTAGGGGGCAAATAAAAGTTGTAGGTAAAAGGCATCTTAATAACTGCTGGATAATAACAAAAGTTCCGACAATTTAAATTGATTTTGTACCTCAGTATTAATAACTGCAGAGCCATTATACAGCTATTAATGATGATACAGCTATTATAATTACAACTATTGTAATAAATGAGGAAATTATTTCACTGGCTTAAGCAGAAACATTACAGTATAATCTATATGAAATGGCAGTTTTCCCCCTCCTGCAGATACTTCATTAGCACAATCGTACCTCTCCAGTAGTAACACCTAAGAGTCCCTTATTGGTATGAAAGAATTCCTGACAGCAGTGCCAAGCTGCCTTGCAGTTAATGTGAAGAGGCCTGAACTATAAATATTTTTGTGACCTTTATGAATGCAACCAGATTGCTAGTTTTAAATGATAAGTGTATAAACAGGTTGGAAAAGCTGGACTGTACTGCTGAAAATTTGCCATTAACAATTTTTTTCTTCCCAGAAATGTATGTTCAAGTGATTAATTACTTTGTGTTATGCTTGTCATAAATCTCCCTGGTGCACAGTGCTCCCCCATCTGTCTGTCTCATCCTCACGATATCTCTTGCCCTAACTGTAAGTTGTAGTTCCTTCTCCAGATATGTGGTTAGATATGCACCCAGAAAGGCTTTATAGAAAACGGAGGGCAGAGGTCCAACAAAGTACAATGTGCTGTTGATGGGGTTGTTTTGCAACAAGCTTTTAGAGGCAGGGATTGTCTTTTAATGGTGTTGACAGTGCCTCATTAAATGGGCTTCTCCCAGACTCGCCACCCACGGCTGAGGTGTCTAATCTTTACTACAATCCAAAAATAACTGTATTCAGTTCAGACACGTTCCTGGTTTTAATTTATCTTTAATCACAGTCTATAGATTAAATCTGCCCTTTACATTATGGTTAATAAATAGTGTCCCAGCACAGAGGTTCTAAATAACCTATTTTGGCTGCTAATATGGAGACACTTTCTCCAGAGCTAATGAAACTTTTATAAATCTGGATTGGTCCCAGTCTATCAGATCTTGGGGGAGAATTTTATAATCAAGGCTTAACGAGATAAATGTCTATGATTGGTACATTCAAGGACATCTCTCACAGCTTTGTGAATAAAAGGTATTATCACCTCATATAAAGTAGGAAGGAGAGATGAGGAGCATGGACCTGAACTGTGCATCTGGGGCTAGTTTAAGGAACAATGCTTTTTAAAATGTGACAGTAAAACTAGACTTCCCTGAAGCCTTTATTTGCCAGTTAAAAAAAAAAA
>VWYP01030148.1:85388-96754 GCA_013400435.1 Pycnonotus jocosus
AAAAAAAAGCCTGTTTCATTTCTTCATGTAATATCCCCATTTAATATATATCTGTAGGCCAGTGCTAGATGGAGGGACTTAATTAATTGAAAACAGTTTGAGATTCTTCCAATAACTTTTATCTTAGAAGCACATTGATAGGTGTGTGATCAACCAGATATCTACTTATTAAAGGACAAGTACTGTGTTTTACTCCTACTGTAAACGACTGGTGCCTTTATATTGCCTTAACCTTTTAAATTCATAACTAGGCAGTGATTTTGTCTTTTTTGGTCATGTACAGGTCAGCAAAGCTGGGTCTTCCATTTAAACTAATCTTTTCTTTAACACGCTGCAATCAGGAACATTTCTTGTGGTTTATGTCTTGGCTATAATTCTTTGGTGCCCACCATTTTTCTTTTTCTCTCTCCTAAAAAATTCAAACCACATCAAAAAAAAAAAGATAAAAAGAACACTAAGAAAAATTTTCTTGTACAGTCTGAAGAGGGAAGTCCTTTGCAATAATGACAACATACCCACAAAGGTCTATGTTTCCTGCTTCTTATTTCTACTTTATTCCATTTAAGTGAGCATGAAACATATATTTTTTTTCCATTTTCTTCCTAGAAATGTTCACTCTTATAAAACTATAGAGTATGTATTGAAATGGAGTACATGCAAATAAGTTGTAATGAAAGCTCTGTTCATAAAAAGATTAAATGCGATACCAAATGTTTAGTCAATTGTTAGTCTCTTCGATTAGATTCAACAAATCAATAGGCTGTTATTTTCATGAATTACTATAATTCTGACAGTTTTCTGTTTGCTTATAACATACGTTGTTTGCATTTATATTGTAATTTGCCTTGTAATTTGCAATATAATCTTAAGGAAACATCACATGTTTCCTTGATATATAGGGTCCCCTACAGTTAGATTTTCAAAAGCCAAGCTCAAATAAACCATTTGGATTTAAGCAGAAGAAAGGAAATTGATAATAAGATATTAACAGAAACATTTTCAAGGACCTTCAGAACTTTGAGAGGAAAATGTTTGAAATGTGTCTGTGTTGAAGACGCCCACGGCTCAATATGACATCACTCCTAATTATTATCTTGAAAACTGACTATGTAGCATTTGAAACAGGAGTTCTGTCGTTGACCATATTGGGGCAACAGACTCTACGGGGCCTCCATGTGAACCACAATCTCTCACCACAAGGTTCATCGAGTGTGAGCAGGACCATACCCAGAGGTCGTCAGGACTCCTCAAGAATGCACTCACTCAAAACCAAAGATTTGATGTTACCAAAATTTCTGCCAAGAGATAAATTCCTAAGTACCTTTATTAGGAATTGAATGTGGAGGTGCAGCAGACCCTCAACCTGAAACACCTAACACTCCCAAAATTAGGGAGTTCCTTCTGAGTTTGTAGTACCAGGTTCAGGCTGCCCTTCTGCCTGATTTTGATTGTGGACTGGAACCTGGATAATTCTGTGTCTCGAGCATATCATTAACAGGGATAGAATATCTACTTGAAAAGTTATTAAAAATGAGAGTTCCTGCGCTTTTTTGGTAATGTATGAGGGAAGATATAGCCATTCTACCTCTGTAGAATGCTATAGTAGCGCTGAAACTACTAAGACAAAAATTTTGACTGACTATAATTGTGTAGAAATATTCTGTCTGCCTGTTTCAGGAACACTTACACTACCACCCTCTCACTCATCACCAATAGGCTGGAGTTATGAATGTGGTACAAATAGTTAAATACTCAGTTACTTACAGGGAAACTTTCTGGGAAGTTTGTTTAATGCCTGACTTGTAAAAGACACAGTTTCAACTTCTTGTCTCAACTCAGGAAGAATCATTATGTTTCCTGAAATATTTTCCTGTTCTCTCAGTCTGTCTCCTCTCAAAATATCTTTTTTTTTTCTTTTTTTTTTCCTTCTTTTTTTCTTTGATTCTTTCTCTGGTTGAAAAAAAATAACATAACACAATTAGATATCAAAGAAAATTTTGATTTCCCAGATAGGCAATGCCTAGTCCTCAGACTGCATCATGCAAGGCCTATGAACTGCTCAAAGTGACCTTCTGGACTCTGATCGCTCTCCAGTAGTTGCCTGAGGAGGATGACTCTATCTTGAAGTTCAGAGCACTTATGAATCTAGGTTGAATCTGAGCACCTTCCTACCACAAAGTGTAAAAGGTGAAACATGAGCTGCTATAGGATAATGGGATGTCCTAAAATATAGGCTGAGCTAAAGGAGGAGCACAACAACAGAAGGAAGGAATATACATGGAACACCATGATTTTCTAGAGGCTTGAACAAAATCCAGGTAGGATCCAAACACGCTGCAGGAATTTAAAAAAAAAAAAAAGAGCTGGAACTCTTGGTATATTTCCATATTCATTTACTGTTTGAGGAGCTATTCCTTTTAGAATTTTACAAATTAATAAATGCATTAGCTTTGCTTTATGATTTCCACTGTAGGAGCATGTGTTGGATATCTGCCTACTTGTAACTCCTTTCAGACATCCATTTCCCTCCTATTTACCGGCTTTTTATCATTTTAATTACATGACAAATGCTACAATTACAGATTTTTTTCCTGATTAATGTTGCTACTGAGGCATTCACTCTTGGAATACTGTTACAAGAAAAATATGTATTTATTCAATCTTTAGGATTGCTTAAATAATAAAAAAAAACTTGTCACTTTGTAAATCTCCTAGAAAAACATTTTTGTTTTGCCAGATCTTATGTTTCATACAGACGGCATGCACCATGCTAACAGTCAAAATACAGTATTACTGTAATATCAATATTTTATACACAACGATTTCATAAGCAATAACCTTGCAACTTAAAACAATGATTCTCTGTCATAATACAGATAATTAGGGATGAGCATCCTCATTCTGTTCATTTTTGATTGCCTCCTAATCTCTGTAGAATTTAAGAATTAAAGAATATTAAACTCCAGTAATCCATAGATAATATGGTGGAAGTGACTCACCACAGTTTTGTGCTGGGATCAAATTAGTTACCTAAGAGGCATTTTGTTTCCTACAAATGACAAAACCAATCCAAAAAAGAAAAATAAAATAACTAGTTTGTATCCCCTCTGCTCCTGCCATCCCCTCGTCTTTCTGAAAAATAGCTATTTGTAACAAAAAATTAAGTACAGTTCTAGATGTTATTTGGAGATTTAAATTAATTCCACCACAAAAGAGAAATCAATACCTTATAGCATTTCAACTAGTCAGAAGCAAAATCAAAAACTACTGGGCATTTTTATTCTCATCTATTGTGTATCTAAGTGGGATTTTTGTCAGGAACCTCACACATATAAAATACATAGGGAAGGGTTTAGAAGATATGACATGTAACCTTGTAACTGTGAACCTGTGCATTAATGACTTGCACAGAAGTTCTGAGGGATTTTTCTCACATGATGCCTTCAAAACTCAAAAAAAACAACCTGCATTGTCTGAAATTTCTCACTTGTCTAGATAAACAAACTCCGTTTCTTCAGTCTTCAATTCCAAGTCTTGTTTTCCAAACCTAATTCATCGCTGTTGCTTTCCTCTGGACTGTTTCCAGTTGATCCACATCTCCCTGCCAAAAACTCCATGTGATAGAGCCAGAACCAAGTAGAGTGGAAGGATGACTTCACGAATCTAACATGACACTCCTATTTGTACACTGCCTCTCCATCTTTGTATTTATATATCACAGCACAATGCCTGCTTTTTTCTTCACACCACTGAGGTGCTTTTAAAAACCTGTCCATCTCTTATCCTCCAAACACTTACATGCTTAAATTGACTTGAGTTTAAGGGGGCAATTAAGGTGTGTAAAGCAATGCCCATATTTAAGCATTTCAAGGGTCAAGGCAAAATATTCCTGTCAAGCAGTTGTTATTAAAAAAAAAAAAAAAAAAAAAAAAAAAAGATGAGCCAACCAGAGTCAAATACACACTAAGACAACAACAGAGTTCTCTAATGTAATTAAATCTTTACTGATCTGCACTTACATGGGATCCAAGTGTACCATTGTGTGAAGAACTAAATACTGCAATAACAGTATTCTGCATCCCAGACCTGCCGTTGCTTATGGAAAGTATGGAAAATTATCTTATTTCTAATTGAGTTTCAGTTTAATTTTTAAGTAAATAGACTATATTTTAATTCACTGACTTTCAAGATTTTTTTAAGTTACTAGCTGGAGTGAGAGCAGTCTGCCAATTAAAAAAATTACATAAATGCTAATTGTATTCTGCTAACAGATTAAGCAACAATGGATTGCTTAAATTAAACTTGTTTATTTCAAATGTGTTTCAGGAAAAAAAATCAAAATAATATCTGGTGTTCAGTTTACTTCTATTTTGTGACAAAACAATTCAGTAGTTAATAGTTAAATTCTGATTGTTAATTTTTTCATTCATGCTATTTCAGATGTGTAAATTTGGGTTTTTTCTTCTTTGTAAATACATTTTTCTAGACCCAGCCAATAAGCTTTTTTTTTAATCACTGATTTGCTGAATATTTAATCCAAAATGTCTTTTTAAATGATATCGCTTTTTTCTAAAGAAAAATTATTTGTACATTTTTTACCTATGTGATTATGTAAATAAAAAATTTAGTTAAAGGTGCCATTATTGAACTGCTTTTAAGGATGTTCGGTACACAACAGCTGACCCATCATGCTGTGATTACTCATGTTGCCTTCATTTTCATTTCAACCAGAATGCAGGGTTTTCTTGGTCCTATTGTAAGAGCAGAAAAACAATTATTTTATGCATGACTGATGATAGTGATGGAGACTCTATATGGGACACAGCAGGAAGCTGAAAACTGCTTGATGCTTCAAAATGTCGTGTACTTACAGCATATTCAAATGTTGTAAAACCTAAATATTCAGCTTAATTTTACTTGTAACTTTAGATTTTCTAATCAGCAGTATATATAAAGATATCTATTTAATTCCAATGATGCTCTGAAAAAATAATACTTTTCAAAAAATGTATAATGCATCAGTTTTAAAGCACAAATGGGTTCTGACTAAGTGGATGCTTTACTAGGCAAACTGGTGTTAGAAGTTAATTGGGTTTGACTAGCAAGTCCAGTTATTGGCACAATTTATAAGCTTTTGCAGAATTGTGACCACTCTGCTATCATACAGTAATATGCACAATGTGAGATCTGACAGTAAGTGCTTGCTGTCTGACAGTAAGTAATGAATACAAGTAAAACATATCCTTATAAAATAGACCTCTTTTTGAAATTAAATGTAGTACAAGACTATTTTTCAGGATGCTTAAACATTTATTACATTGGCATATAATTAACTTTTCATTGTCTTTCTGTTCTGTGCCAAATCTTTTACAGGAATGGTCAGTTGTTGCTCCATGGTGGAGTAAAAACATTGCTAGTGGAGGACGGATTTTTTAGAAAATATTATTATATAACTACAATATTTATTCTGTATTGAGGAGACTTCCTGACTCTTTCTGAAACATAGTGCTATAACTTTAAATCCTAAAGTAGAATTCCATAAATCCTGGTGATCTGTTGCCTTAGATATTTTTTTAAGGTGTTTAAATTTCTGCAAATGTTTAGACATGCAGTAGTTTCTTTATCATCTAGTATAAATTTGAAATCCGTGAAGAAAATCATGTATATGTGAACTGCTGTGTGATGCGTTTTGGTTTTATTTAGTATTAAGTGAGTTAATCTGAAGAAGCATTTAATTGCCAGAGAGGTAAACATTACTATGAAGTTCGTGAAGTTTTGCAATTAAATGCAATTTCATTTAGGAGAAAAATCACTTAATTTGCCTCTACCTCTGTGATTGCAATGTTTTAAATTTTTCTGAGGGCTTGTGATGATTTGAGGTTGGTAATACATCTATTCCCCACTATTTTTCCCTCAATTATCCATCCAAAGGCTGGAGGCACCTACTTTCCTTGAGAGCTTAACTATTGTTAAAATCCCTGTTTTTCTGCAGGATAACCAACTCCTGGCAATTGCCCTGGAGCTCAGAGTTTGCCTTTGCAGGCTCATGCGTGCACATCACACCACCCGTCTCTTTTCCTGACTGCCAATTCCATCCCAACGAGCTGGCAGGGTGCTCAAATTCACATCAATTCTGTTCCATGATATTTTCATCAAATTGCCAAGCCTTAATTGCATAAGTGGGCTACATGGGTTTTTTTTGTGCTTGCACACCATTGTAAATAGGGCTGGCTACATGGAGCTGTCGGTAGGATATTTTGCATTTCAATGTTCTCATTTTTTTTCTGGAGGATCACTTTGTGTTCATCCCTTCATAACATGCTTTTCTAGGTTTCTCCCTTCTATTTCACCCAGAGAGTTTGGTTTGTGCTCGATTTTACATCTCAGAGAAAGCTAATTTTTTCACTTTATCAAGGAATTCAGACGATTCTCAGGAAATATGCAGAAGTTCTAGTTCTTTATTGTGATGTTACACTGATACTTGGTGGATTACATTAGTTGACCAAATGCTCTTATAGAATGGGACGGATTCACCATCCACAGCTGTACCTGGAATTGTGGTCTGACTTCTTCTTCACTGTGTGTGCTCAAGCCTGAAATCAGCTGCTAAGGTGATGCCAACAGCAGTTTTGGTACCACTTCAATGCAAACCTAAGGGATTTGAGAAGGGGGGAGGAGGTGGGGCATGTGTTCGTGTGTGTATGTACTGGCTTCTGAATGGGACAGTCTTGAGAACTAGGTATGAATCTTTTTCTTTTTGGTGACCTAGTTCCAATGCTGACATTACAAAATGTGTTACTGCATTTTTTTCTCTGGAACATTTATAAAGCAGTAAGGAGAGTAAACATCTTGCTGTTGTAGTTTATGTGAAAAAAATGTAGACCTGCAGATTCTGATATTGATGCTGAAAATGAGTTCAAAGATAGAGTTTGCATTTGCTTATAATAAGCATTTAATAGAGCCTTAGGGTAAAGCCCTGAAGTAGAATTATTTCTAACCACTTTTAGTAAAGTACAGGCAGTGGTGACACTTTCCATATTATACACAACTGTAATAAAATGATAGGGAATTTATTTGGATGCTGATCTCACTGCAAAAGTTCAGGAAGGTAGCTAAAAAGCTTAAATACAAGACTTGTTTATTCGAAAATTTTCTGATTCCATTACCCTGAAATACATCACTACAGACGTGTTAGCCTGAGCTTGGTGTGGGGGAATTCCGTGGAGCAGATCATCTTGAGTTCCACCTCACACCATGTACAAGACAACCAGGGAATCAGGCACAGCCAGCACAGGTTTATGTAAGGCAAGTCCTGCCTGACCAGCCTGATCTCCATTTATGACCAGGAGACCAATCTAGTGGACAAGGGAAAGGCTGTAGATTTGTCAGTCCAGACTTTAGTAAAGCTCTCAGCACAGCATTCTCCTGCAGAAACTGGCTGCTCATGGCTTCAATGGGTGCACAGTTCACTGGGTAAAAACGTGTCTGGCTGGATGGAGAATGGTGGTGAATGGAGATATATCACAAGTGGTGACCAGCTCAGCACTGGGCACAGTCCTGTTTATCATCTTTATTGACAGTATGGACGAAGGGTTGAAGAGCACCCTCAGTCTGTTCACAGCTGACACCAAGTTGGGTGATAATTGAACTGCTGCGGAGTGATTGAACTGAAGGGGGTAAAAAGGCTCTGCAGAGGGATCTGGACAGGCTGAATTGATGGGCTGAGGCCAGTGATATGAGGTCCAACAACATGAAGTATTGAGTTCTGTTCTCGGGTTGGAACAACCCCAGGCAGTACCACAGGTTGGAGGCAGAGCAGCTGGAAGGCTGGTCAGTGGGAAAGGGCTTGGGGGTGCAGGTTGACAGTGACTGAACACTAACCAGCGTTGTGCCCAGGTGGCCAAGAAGGCCAATGTCATCCAGGCCTGTATCAGCAATAGTGTGGCCAGCAGGAGCAGGGCAGTGATTGTCCCCCTCTGCTTGGCACTGGTGAGGCTGCACCTTGTGTGCTGGGTTCAGGCTCCTCATTACAAGAAGGACATTGAGGTGCTGGAGCATGTCCAGAGAAAGGCAATGCAGCTGGTGAAGAGTTTGTAGTGCAATCACAAGTGCAGTCACAAGTGCAATGACGAACAGCTAAGAGAGCTGGTGCTATTTAGCTTGGAGAAAAGGAAGCTCAGAAGAAACTTTATCACTCTATACAACCACCTGAAAGGAGGTTGTAGCCTGGTCAGGATTGGTCTCCTCTCCAGGCAACAAGTGATAGGACAAGAGGATATAACTTCAAAGTGTGCCATGGGAGGATTGGATTACATAACAGGAAACACTGCTTCATGGAAAGGGTTTTGAAGTACTGAAACAGGCAGCTCAGGGAAATGGTGGGGTCAATAATCCTGAACATATTTAAAAGATATGTTGATGTGGAACTTAGAGACAGGGTTTAGTGGAGGACTTGACAGTGCTGGGTTAGTGGCTGGGCTCAGTGATCTTAGAGGCTTTTTCTAACCTAAAAAATGCCATGGTTCTATGATTCTGAATAGCCAAAGGTCTAGCTTCTTCACTGGCTGCGCGTGAAGAAACTGCTGCTGTTCTGTTACCTCTGGTTGCCTATCACTAGCCTTGGATGTGAATGTAGTGAAATCACCTTAAATTAAATATCTATTAACTTACTCAAAATAGGGAGTTGAATAAAATTAATTGTTGAGCTGAAACATATGTTCTTATACTGAGTATTGATTTTTAACTGCAAGAAATTGTTAATTAGTCTGTTTCCCCAGCAATAAGCAATAGCAACCGATAGCTGTTCAATGTTTAGTGACTGTTGTATTTTTACATTTCTCTGAAGATTTAAATACTGAGCACAGTTCAGTGTTTCCAGATCATTAATCACTATGTTGTGTAGAAGTTCAAAGAAAGACCCCATCAGCTGGCTGGTATATTAACACCTCTTGAGAAGAAAATCTCTCTCAAGGTTTTACAGGACTGTAAAGAAGCACTCAGGGATTTCAAGAAGTCTTATAGAGTACTATTACTCTCGATTTCTGCTTTCATTCAATGCCTAAGAAATACTTTATTGACTACATTTACAGGCAATACTCTCCTAAAATTAAAAAAAAAAAATCCCAAATATTGATTTCATAAATATACAGCTGATTTATTTTCTCATAATTCCCACCTGTGCTCTCAAAGAAGCATCATGAATATCTGCTATATGGAAATTTTTAGCACTATATTCTGAGTCCTGCATGGAGAACTCAGTACCTCTGGAAACCAGAATGTGTTCAGAAAAACAAGTGTGTTAAAAGGACAAGACTAAGAGGAAATTAGACTGAAGAACCCAACTTGACTTAATTCTTTACTCCTTTGCAGTCACTGAGCAAACAAAGTGTTATGCAAACCAGGAAATGCTCTTTTCACTCAGTCATGTTTTGAAGTAATTACTGGCTTTTGTCCTTGCTGATGTTTAGGTGGAGAGTCGTTTCTCTGTACTGTGTGGCACTGTATCTCCATCATGTATAAGTTGTTTTCCTAAAAAAATCACTGTCAGCCGCTTTAGTACTGTGAAGGTAGAAACCCAATCTATTGGTGGCAACAGCTTTGAATAAATAGTTCGTTCATTTGGATGGAATATCAAAAGGTACAGTAACCTACACATCCACCTGCATTAGTGGAATACATTTCACATGCCCATTGGGTGCATCACATAGCACTGAAGGGATCAGAGTGACAAGCACTGCCTATATCACTTGTACTACTGTCATGAGAACGTGCTCAGATAATTGAATAATTTGGTTTTGGGGTTCAGATAACATATAACAGTAAATACTGATACTGTAGAAGGTACTCATGCTATGGAAGGTGTGTACTAAAAGGGAATATTATGCCCCTTTGAGGTAGCATTGCTGTTAATTTAAGCAATTTAATTAAATTTAAGAAAACTCTATGTTGTCTCAATGTTTTATCAGGAATTTCATGGGTGCCAGCAGTACCAAAGGTTTATATGGTTCTTGCATAACTAGTCAGGGAGCGGCATTTGGGATTTTTGCAGGAGTGAAGTCCTGGCTGGCTGCCCAGCCTTCCCTCTCTTTTCCTGGGGGTTGGAACTGTCAGGGGATTCCCCAATAACAATCAATGACCTGCTGGCTCTTCTGGCAGCATGCCATCAAGTTGTGAAACTGCTGAGAATTACATGTCCTGATTCACCCTCACATATGCCAGGGAGCTTCCAGCCAGGAGAATATTCTAACCTGTTAAACAAAGATAATGCATATATTCTACCTCTAGTCAACCATTTTTTCCCCCTTATTAACACAGGGCAAAATATGCTTTTTGTCTGTTGGACTTTTGTGCAAGCACATCCTGAGGTCTCTTTTCATGTTAGGTTTTACTGATTCAATGGAGGGTTTGAGTAATATCATTCACACCATTTTTTTCCCCCCTTTAATTTTCACGTGAATACTGAGAAAATCTAAATACATACTCCAGTTTTTTTTGTGTTAATGCTAAACAGTTCTTAACAGATTTTAATCAAAGGTGATGATAATGATAACATCTATTTTACCTAAACCTTCATTTCTCATTTTACCTATTACTTTCAACTGTCTTCTGGCTACAAATGCCAGCTTGCTCCATTTTGCATGCAGCACATTTTTGCACTTATTAAGGCTATATTTTGCAGTAAAATATTGGGTTAAATAATTACTATCTTCTACTTATCTAGCTTTTTTTACCTGAATAAATTTAATTTACCTTGGGTTACAATAATTCCATGCAATGCTACAGGCTGGGGGCAGATTGCCTGGAAGGCTGCCCAGCAGAAAATGACCTGGGGGTGCTGGTCAACAGCCGGCTGAACAAGAGCCAGCCTTGTGCCCAGGTGGCCAAGAAGCCAATGGCATCCTGGCCTGTGTCAGAAATAGCATGGCCAGCAGGACCAGAGCAGTGATTCAGTGATTGTCCCCTTGTGCTTGTCACTGGTGAGGCCTCACCTGGAATCCTGTGCCCAGTTCCAGGCCCCTCACTGCAAGAAGGATATTGAGATGCTGGAGCAAGTCCAGAGAAGGGTCTGGAGCACATGTCTTATGAGAAGTAGCTAAGGGAGCTGGAGTTGTTCAGTCTGGAGAAAAGGAAGCTCAAGGGGAGGCCTTTTCACTCTCTGCCACCACCTGGAAGGAGCCTGTAGCAAGGTGGGGTCAGTGTCTTCTCCAGGCAACCAGGAAGGATAACATTGTCCTGGGGTGCATCAGGCACAGCACCACCAGCCCTCCTCAAGGGAGGGGATTATGCCACTGTACTCTGCAGTGCATGCAGTTGTGGGGAGAACAATATAAAAAATATTTAAAACTACTAGAGAGTGTCCAAAAAAG
>VWYP01030149.1:0-16543 GCA_013400435.1 Pycnonotus jocosus
ATGTATGTATGCATGTATATATGATTTTTTTATGTCAGTCCTTTCAAAGTTAGACACTCCACAGCAGACTTTTCCTTCTTCTTCCCCCAATGGTTTCTCAGCGAGGATCAAACCATAGCCCTATCAGCAACTGTCACATAATATTGCAGTCCAAGCTTCATATAGTCATGTCTTGTGTTGCAATGCAAGATGTAAAGCAAAAGTATGTATTCTACTGCCATCTGTTGATACCGGTGGGGGAGGTGTTTTCTTCATCTCTTCTATGACCCACTCCTCATAACTCCAGCAGGGAATGGGCAGGTGCCACCTGTTAAAATAGATGGGGCAGTGTTCTTATCTCTTCCATGGCCCATGCTCCCTCCAGGGGATATCTGCTGTAAATGGGCCATTAAGGCTCACTGCATGACTGATAAAATTACATCATGCCATTGGGAGATGCTCCACCCAGTGGGAGGAGCCAAACATTCCTACCTGGATAAAACCTGGGATTCAGAGGGATTCACTGCATAAAACCTGGGATTCACTGAGGCAGCCTATTGGCACTGGAATCTCAGAGGAAGATTGGACAGATCTTGCCACCACTGGACCCATCTACATGATCATCTCTGTTCTAAGAGAATCACATCTGTCACTCCAGGAGGACTTAATTGGACTGCTGCCAACACCCTGATCAACAGGGTGTCAGGTTATATTCTGACTCTGTCAGTGTTTTCTTTTTTGTTTGTTGCTTTTTTGTACTACTACATCTTTATTTTTTAATAAGTCCTAGTAAATAACTGTTATTCCTATTCCCATATCTTTGCCTGAAAGCCCCTTAATTTCAAAATTGTAATAATTAGGAGGGAGAGGGTTTACATTCTCCACTCCAAGGGAGGCTCTGGCTTTCCCTGGCGGACACCTGTCTTTCCAAACCAAGACATGTCAACTGGTTGATATATGATCTTTGGACACAGTGACCTAAGTCCAAGCACTACCCCTGCATCAGTGAGGCAAAAAATAAATTTTAAAAAAAGAAGCAGTCATGAAACAGTACAGTAGTACAGGTGCTAAAGACTGGTGCTTCAGAGTGACAGAGGAATATGGCTATAAAATCAGTTTTCAATATTTTTAATCATATAGTCTTGTTCAAGACTTATAAAAATAATAATTTTGTTCTGAGGGGAGACAGTTCCATAAGACTTGAACACTTCAAAAGGTTTCCACCAGGAAGCACAGCTCCCTGGGAATGTAATTTGAGCAATAAGCTCTGTGAGGGACTTATTGTGGAATGCAGGATCTGAGTTAAGTCCATGTTTGTACATGCCACTACAGCAACAATAAATCACATCATCCCCTCCAAGGTACTGAGTAAAAGTTCAGAGCCCTAATGTGCTCACACTGCCATCTTGACATGAGCACCCACACTGAAACAAAAAAAAAAAGATAAAATGTTGGACCAAAAGTAGATTTTTCTTATGCTCGCATTTAGCACAGAGACTTTCCATCCAGAGATCTTTCATCAAAGAGCATTATCATCTCCCCTAAAAAAAAGATGTAGTAGAATCCAAATCCATCCAAACTTTGCTAAACCCTAGGATTAGGAGTGTGATTTGTGTGGAAGTGACAAATCTCAGAAGCATGCCAGGATCTAATAGGAACAACCAGAATCAGTCAGCTAAACACGTTCTGCTGGGCCCTTGGCAAACTGTTCTGTGCTGTAATGCATGGAGAGAAGTAGATTAGAGAATCAAAAGGGGTGTATTACAGTCTCAGAAGCTGGAGTTGGTTATAAGTCTATTAGCATAACAAAAAGGAATGTAACAGGGCAGGAGAGCTGCCAAGGGGAGTGCTGGTAATTGCAGTCTCAGGAAGAGCAAACAGAGCTCCTGCAGGGGCTGGCAGCAAGCAAGCACAGAGAAAGCCAGCAAGGGCTTCCAAGGGCTTTGGGGGAAGTGGAAAACTCTTATCCTTTCTGGTTTGATCCTGTGCGGTTGTGCAGAAGGACAAAAGAGCTCACTCAGCATTTAGCAGAGGAAAGAGGTTGACAAATCCAAGGGAAGATATTCTGTCTGGTCAGGGAAGAAGGGGTACAGCAGGTGTCTTTATCTGTGTCTGGGAGACACCAGTGGAGCAGCATGCCCACGAATCTGTCAAAGAGCATTTCCTATCCCAAATGGCCTGCAATAGTGAGGTAAAGGCCAGTGTGCTCCTCCTGGCCAAGCTATGTGCCCCCAAGTCCCCTCTCCCACTACAGGGAGACCCTCTGAGCCAGAGGAGCCAGGTGACTGCAGAATGGAAAGGGAAAGAGCAGCCCTCCTCTTGGAAGAAGAGCAGATTTATTCAGTTGATTAATTTTTAACAGTGAGGAAGAGCAAATATAACAGAAAATGGTTCAACTGAGAAGAGGGGGAAAACTGTGAGAACAGAAACAGAAAGGAAGATGAAGAGTGGAAGAGCAAGGAAGAAGGTGTCATTCACAGGCAGATGCCCACCTTCCTGAGGTGCTTATCCAGGCATGCTGGGAAGTAATTTGTGCTCCAATTAATGTTTTCATTTATTTCAGGACAAAGAAAATGGTTTGTTCAACCAAACATATTTTTGGTTCAGAATCAAATGCCTGAAACCCCTAAATGACTGTTTTCCTTTTTTAAAATAAAGAATTAAAAAAACATACTTTCAAAAATTCTTTCCCCATAGTCAGGATTAGACATTTGAATAGAACTGTTTGCTGAACATGACTTGAATTTATCAAGTGTTTTATCCTACCTATTGCTGAATATTTTTGGAGAGTTCATAACTAAAGGGGAGAAAAAAAATCTCCCTGTTTAGCTTCTTCTCAGGCCCGTGCAAGATCTGGATACATCCATCTCCCACAA
This sequence comes from Pycnonotus jocosus, assembly GCA_013400435.1. Taxonomy (NCBI): domain Eukaryota; kingdom Metazoa; phylum Chordata; class Aves; order Passeriformes; family Pycnonotidae; genus Pycnonotus; species Pycnonotus jocosus. Next base: position 2,856 of record VWYP01030149.1, read on the forward strand.
CAGCACATGTCCAGGTCCCATTCCTTCTCCAGAGCAGGCAGACATAATAAGCTCTCAGCAGCTAAGGAAGACAGAAGTGATTTTCAGCAGCTCTGTGCAGACCTTCACCCTGTCCACAGCCCTCACTCCCTGTGGGTACCTCCCAGAGGCACAACATCCATGAAGGGCACCTGGGAAGCTACGCCTGAACAGAAGCTAAACTACATAGCTTTGGGCTACATTATGTGCTTCTAGATACATGTGTCTGGGTGTCTGTAGAAGGAACAGCAGAAAAACAAGAGAGAGCAGCAAGGAGAGATTTGATCTGAATGAAAGACAAAGGATAAGTTTAGAGGTCAAGAACTCCTTGAGAGTTGTGAATGAAAAGGATATCTCATCCTGTTTGCTTCCACCTGAACCAAGGGCAGCAAGATTGTGGTAAACAGCAGTCATTCAGCAACACCTGACTCCATTGCCTGTTTTCTCTGAGAGCAAACCACACATATGGAGGGCCTTTGGCTGCCCATCTGGGTCACGCGGGAATAACAACATGATGGGAATGGAAGTCGCGTGATGTTATTTATCATGCCAAGTAGTGCAAAGAGGCTTACACACTCAGGTCAGCGGTGTTGTTATTGCAGCATTTACTGCCCATGCAGCTCCCTTTGCCCCACTTCAAAAGTTACCTGGCTCTGCCACATGATCTCCAAGCGAGCAAGCCAAGACTTTTAACAATACCCATTTTCCTCTGTTTCACAGGTCAGTGCTCCATACAAACTGCCAGTGTTCTCCTGAAAGATTTATTGTGAAATGCAGCATGGAAAACATTGGGGCAAAAATAGTAATGAGCACATTGGTTCTGTTTAGGAGGGACTAGCCATGTGATGTAGGTGCAAAAAAATTTCCTTGCTTTAAAACACACATTTTATCTATGCAGATGATGGTGCCATAATTCTGTGCAGCATTTCAATGACACTTAGACAGAAAATAGTTTGTTCGCTCACAGAACAAGCGAGACTGGGAGGCTGACTTCACTGACTCCAGGAAAAATTTTGTCAGTGCAAACTTGTGAACCATTAGCAGCCAAAGACTCTTAACATTTATTGAAGACAGAGAACTACTACCTAGCAGTTCACATCATATTTCTTGTCCTGCTCTTCTTTAAATTATCAGTTTCCACAGGGCCCAGTTGCTTGTTTTCTATTACACCACAAGCCTGCAGCTGGCAATAGCTTTTTGAGTCATCTGGCTATGAACTTCACATTTCACCTTCTTCTGGGTTGCCCACCATCGTTTTTGGTGATGTCAGACAAAATCTGAAACTATGTTTCTCCCATCTCTTAGAGCAGAACTATTCTTATGCCTCTACCAGTACAAACATTGCAGCAATAATAGTTAAAAAAAAAAAAGAGTACTGCTATAAAGACTTTTATTGTTGACATAGATGATTTACTGCCCACTTAGTTAATCCCTATAAAATAGCACAGCTGAACACCTTTAAGTTTCATGCATACAGATGACTAATTAAATACACAATTAAATGGCTTGACCTGGCACTATTCTGACCATTAAAATCATTAAAGAAATAGAGCTTGTGGTTCCCTCAAGGCAAAGTGTTCCAGTGAATAATTTGGGTATTGCAGTAGCTTGGGGCAGTTTGGGACTAACAGAGTACTCACAAGCTGGAGGGAGTGGCTTGGGAACAAGCACCTGGGGAACTGACTACCTGACCCCATCTCTCAGCCCATGACTCCAGCTCGTTGCTCTATGCCATGGAGACCAGGGCAGAAGGACACAGGGGACATTGGGACAAAAGTTAAAAGAATTCAGTCAGAAGTACTAATTCATATTTTGACAAAGATTCAGCTGAATTCAAGTCTTTCATTATGATGCCTGGGTGAAATCACAGTAGGGGATCAGCCAGGAGCACAAATGGACATTCCTCAGCCCCTGTCCCCTGTCCCTTGGCAGTCCCAGGGCGAGCTCAGGGCCAGGTCACGAAGCTGGGGCATCACAGCTGACCACGCAGGACACCCCACCAGCACCTAACATCATCTTTGCAGGCCAAGGCATTGGCTGAAACTTCAGTCCAGCCTGGTGCATTACAAAACTAAACTTTTGTAACAAAACAGGAGTTTTATCAAAACAGCATCCTTGGAAGGGTGTCATCGGTGCTTTCACCACAAAGTTTCCTCTGCAGTTTCAGTCCTGAAGAGCCTGCCACTCACCCTCTTGTTCATGGGGCTGTGTTCATGCACTAGGCTAGAGTAAGCATTTCTTGTCATTAAGTGCAGTTTAGCCTCTAAAATTATTATACTTCCACTTACTTAAACTGACCTAATTCATCAACAATGTACTATTTCAACAGAAGCAATTAAAAAGTTCTGCCATTGTGGCAAGGCACCTCCTCTATCAAAACATCATTTGGCTTATTGTTCTGCTTGACTTTCTGGAGTAATTTTTGAGTAGGCAGGGTGGGGGTTTTTTGTTTAGGTTTTTTTNGAGTAATTATTATAAATGCTGGGTATGTGTCATGCAGTTTGTAAAACTGAGCTACCATGAAATTTGTGATTTTTTTCAGAGGACAGCAAGGTGAAACTCTCACATTTTTACCCACTAATTACCAGGTGGAAAGACGTATGACAGATGTAAAGATGTTACTGCACTTACAAAAGAGATAGAAAACCAAGCCACGTCTGCAAATGTGACAAGGATATTAATAGAGACAAAACCAAGTATCTTAACAAAGCTATTGTAGCTGTAGCCTATATAAAGCATGGGCACCTGGGGGAAACAAATGCAAATGGAACTCTGCTGTATGTTTACTGAACTTGTCATTAGATGTTTGAATTTAATATGAAATTTACTCTTTTTAAAAACAACCACACTAATAAATGAAGCATTGTCAAATTTACATCATTTGACTAAGCAGATGAGTTTATTTGTAAGTAGAAGACCTAGGCAAACATGAATATATGTTTTTCTTGAATATATTCATACTTGTTCACCTGTTTTCAAGGCTCAGGTGGTGATGCTGTCGGTGGATACACTGGCCACCACTACTCACCCTGTCCCACCTGCTGATGAAAGCACATTGTGTGAACACACCCCTGGGTACTGCTCCATTGCAATAGTAGCATAGACTCATTTTCATGAGGATTTGGCAGATACAACCTCTCAATATACTTCTGAAATCAGAACTTCTATAAATTATAACACTTGGTGAACTTCCCTCCTAAACCACTGCCAGCAAGCATTTTTCTCTGTTTTCCCATGGCAGGATAAACCACCTGTTTCTATTCAGCCACAAAATACTGGCTTGTAGTCAGTCAAATAACTGGGTCAAGTTTGGCCATGTGGACAAGGTGCATGAGAAGCCTCTCTGGAAATACCAGCAATGCCATGTCAGGTGGGGCAATCCACAGCTTCTCTGCACATGGGCAGAATAACTTCAGCTGCAGCATCACCTGAGGCTGGAAGCTTTGGGTCTCCTACAGACCACTGCAGCATCTGAAGAGAGCTGAAGAGAGCTGACATCCAGTACAAAGTATGCAGTGCCTTTATATTTCTATGAATCTGCCCTTTTTCACAAGCATCCACTTGTTCCTCTCAACAGACAACTCTGTCCTTGATGTTCTGAGCACTGTCTAACTGGAACATCTTTTCCTGTCTGCATTTACTGCTACTCTGTAAGCTGCAGAAGTTTTTTTTCCAAATGAGTTCCATCGTTTTTCAGAAATATAGTGAAAGGTATTTCAGGGAAATGGCTTGGACAAATGTGAATTGCAGAAAAGCTGAGAGCTAGGAGACAAAAAGCTTTCACCATCCTCACCTGAGGCCACAGATTCTCCTGAAGGCAATGGAGCTCACACTGGTCTCCTCACAACTGACACTGATCTTCTCCCAGCACAGTGCCTGATCCTCAGGTATCACTGAGAAGGGATTAAGGACCCCATAAGAGGCTTTCACTTGGCACAAGAAGGTCCTGGAGTAGAGCTGGGGAGAACTGCAAAGTCTGCAGGCAGAAATCTTCCTCTGCAGCTTCCCAAATACAATAAAGCCCCTGCTGACTGACGAGGGAATAGGAGCAATATCTCACTCTATATGGGCAGCCACAGCTACGTATCATATCAAAATAGCATGGCCCAGTAAAGACCAGAGGTGTTTGTGTGCAAAACCTTTTGATTCACCAGTGGTTACCCAACCCTACTTTCACAACGATGGTGGAAGCCACATCAATAAATGGATCATAGCCATAGGGTTGTTCACAAGATGTTGATGAAAAGTGGTCAGTAAATGTTTGCAGGAGCGTTTGCACCAAAGTGGCCTCCTATTTGTTGTCTGAACTGCAGATTAATTGAACATTTGTGAACATTGGCTGATAACTCATGAATTTAAACAGGCTATATGTGATTTTCATCCTCTGGCCAGGAAGCTGATATAGTACAGCACTGCTCAGATGAGAAGAAATGAATACCAAATAAATATTATATTACCAGATCATGTGTGGGGAAACACAAACATCCCACAAAAACCTGGTTTCATTGGGGATAATTTGCAAACAGAAATGAGACTGCATTTTTTAAATAAGTTGTGTCTAGTTCAACTGTGAATAGTTGTCTACGTATAATAATAACTGACCAACAGAGATTGAGTAGCAGGTATCATATTCAGTCATGAATCCAATCTAAAAATAATTCCCTTAAAGCCTTTTGTGAGTAAACTCAAATATATTTGAAGGAATCACAATTGCCTTCTGGACAATCTGGGAGTAGAAAACAAGACAAAATGTGCTAAATAAATTATTCACTGTGAATTGTCCCCTTGACTCTAACTTTGACAAGATGCTTCTTAGGAAAATCCTTTTTTGAAATAGATCATATAGAGCTACATATTAGATTATGTTAGGAGTCTTTAAAGAGCCCTAAATTTTCTTCGAGTTTATTTAATTACTATTTCAAAGAATGAGGGAAAATACAGTACTAAAAAAATAATAAATTAAAAAAAAATCACAGTTTTGTTTCACTGCATTTTTATTTACCTTTTAACCTCTCTCTGTTTCATTCTCACTTACCCACTGTGGAACCTCCATATTATTGGTTCCAGACTTGAAGTAACAAAGTTCAAAGCCACAATTTCTGATTGAAGCTTTTGTTTATCCCTGTTTGCATAATTTTACTGATTTCTCTCCCTATCAGTTGCTTTGGTCTTTTTGCAGCATTGTATTTTTGTCTCCCAACATTTTTCCTACCAGTTAAATTTCAGTTTGGTCTCATAACAGAAGTGTCAGAATTTATTACAGTACATTATAAGATTATCGCTATGAGGTTTTAATTCCATATCAAAATCCAGAAAATAAGTGTGCAGCCTAGTGGGATGCGTCCCTTCTCATGGTGAGGGGGTTGGAACTAGATGAGACTAGAAAGGAACTAAGGTCTCTTCCAACCCAGACTGTCCTGTGATTCTGTGGTCAGGCTGGATACGGATTGGAAAGTATAACACAGCAAAGGGCTGGCAAAGAGCTGTGCCTTGCTGGCAAGTTTCCTCACAGCTGTGCGCGGCTTTGTGCCCCTCACAGGGCTCTGGGCTGGCGCGGGCAGGCCGCAGCAGAGGGGGAGCTCCATTAACGCGGGCGGGCAGCGCTCGGGCTCTGGCATGTGGCCAGGCATGCAGGGCAAGGCATCCCAAGCACCTGCTCCGTGCCTCCGAGCTCGCTGCGACATGGTCTGGCTTGCGGCATTCCGCAGGGTTCGAGCTGGCATGCGGGACACCGCGGACACTGCCACGGCCACAGCCAGCCGCCCGCACCCCGCCAGCTGCCCGCAAACAGCACCGTCAGACAGGGAGGGTTAAGGGAGGTGTTCTGCGAACCTTCACCCACTTGTTATAAATACAGAAAGAGTTGAAACCTTTCAATGGTTGTATTACTACGTTAACGATATGTTTCGATTTCCCTTCGCAACTGTGTTCATTTTCCAAGTGGTTCTGAGTGGTTATAGGTGTTTGTGGTTGTAATGTTGTTTGGGCAAGTGTTAAATAGTGTTGCAATGTATAGTTAAGAATGTTTGTAAGGACTCTGTGACTACATTCCTGAATGCAGTTGCAGTTGTAATGGAACAGTTAAAGTGAACACCGAAAGGGGGGAATTTGCTACTCTCTCCTAAGATTTCCCAGAGACCGAGACCACCACCCAGAGCTTTTAGTGGTGGATACGATCAACCAATCAAGTTATGGCGGGAAAGAATGATTGGTGGAGAAAGCATCTCAATAAAGACCAATGAGAGCCCAGAGAATCAGCCTATCATGAAGCAGATCCAAAATGGACCAATCCCTGAGGGGACTGAAAGTATAAGAAGGGACTGACCACCCTCAAGGGTGCTCTGCTCTCATGAATGGATGGTTCTGAGGGGTGGCCTGTGTGCATGTATTTGATTGCTGTGGCTTGCCGTGAGAGGTTGAGACTAGCTCAGCCTCCGGTTCCTGTGGCCATTTTACAACCATAACAATAAATATTTTGCCTTTTTCTTTTCATCATCTTTGGAGTTACGGCCTTATTTTTAAATTTTTTTAATTTTCTTTTGATACATTTGTGCCATACTTGTCAGCTGTAACTCCAGGAAAAAGAAGGTGGAAGACTGTTAATTTGGGGCATTAAACTCATATTCTACATTATTAATGTGGAGAGTGCTGTAGGAGGTCAGAATTTTATGATAGCAGAGCAGCCACTTCAGCTTTCTCTACCCAAACAGTGGTTGGTGGACAACCCCACTAGACAGGCAGGAATTGCGGCAGTTCGCTGTGGGAAATGGATTTGCAGAGAATTTTTAAAGCTTGACAGAAAGTTTACACACAAAGACATATTATGTACTCCTACAGTTCACTACACAATGAGGCACTCTGCTATACTTAGACCCCAGGCCTACATGTATCTACATATTTCCACATGAGAAGATGTGGAAAACTCTGCCACAGGAGAAAATTATGTGAAAGGAGGACTGCTTGTGCATAAAGGAGTAGCCAGGTTCCAGAGGAAGATAGTTGCACAAACACTGTTCACATAGAACACCTAGTAACATTCCCACAGGAGTATCAGCTACCTGCCTGCATCTTCTAAAGGACAGGAAGCAGCTCATTTTCTCCAAGGCTTATTTGTAGCGCAGAATGGTAAAGGAGCTTCCTACATTGATAGAGACCCTTGTAAGTCCCAGGTATTGTTTGATTTCATTCCCAAATCTTCAGCAAAGAGAAGCCTGATCCTGTCAGGGTCCAGCCTGGTGCCTGGCAGCCAGGAGCTGAAGATCCTCTGCTAAAGATGCACCCAAATCTGGTGTCAGAAGTGTTGTGACACTCATCTGATTTCATCTCAACCTTTGCAAGTCCTACTTTCCTTTCTTGTAATATGTCTCAGCTCAGTAGATCCAGAACTGGAGGGAAAAAAAAAAAAAAAAAAAAAAAAAAGTCAGGTGTTTGGGGCCTAAAAAGCCACTGTTCATGAAGAGGGTAGTGTGACTAATGGAGTGGTAGATGCTGTAGGGTTACACATATCTCAGGAAAGGAAGGGCTCACTCTGTGAATTACCAACTAACAGAGTGGTGATCTGTCACTTCTGGAGACCTCAGTACATGGCAGGTCTTTAATACTTCCAGTTCTTTTTTCATTGCAAAGCCAAGAGTATGAGGGTAATCACTGGCAGAGCCTAGTCTAGGCTTCCCTGCACTGCACTACATCAAAAGCCCAACACTTTTTAAAATTAATTATATATATTTAGTTAGTTATTATTCTTTTAATAATTGCTTCAAACTTAGTCATACTGGGACTCCCTTGTGACACCTACCAGGACAAATTATCCAGTTAGCAAGAGCAGAAGAATAGGGATTTATCTCTCGCTTGTGATAGCGCAATGAGACTGGGGGAGGCAGAAATGAACTTCTGCTTCTCTTGCTACAACAGTGATCATCTCATCCCATTTGAGACTCATGGCTTTTGTCTCACACTGCTGACAGTAGGATCTTGTGGCAGGTTTTCAATGCTCTTCTGTTGCTAGAGCTTGCTATTCTGGTGTCTCAGCTAAATCCTCTCCCAAGACAAGGCCACAGATCCTCCCTCTGAGTAATGCAGCTAAATAGGGAGCCATTTTTAATGCAGTGTGAGTGATGATGGCTGTGATGTGGGAGGAAGCAGTTGTATATGTTGGTTCTCCTAAAAGGACAAGCTGTTCAAGCCAATGCTGCTCTGAGCTATAAAGGCAGCAATTACTCTCGAAGCTCCTCTGGTACTGACAGAAGGGGAGTGTATGTAGCCCTGCATCTTCTCTCTTGGATTTACCTGAGGGGGCACCAAACCAGTCCATGGCCACCATCCTCCTTCATTTGTTGCAACTCTGCTGGGTGCCTTTGGCACTCAGTCTGCCTGCCAGTGTGAATATGCTACTGTATCCTAGAAATCCAAGTCCTGACCCTGCCTCACAAAACCAGCCTCCAAACAACATTCAAAGGACTTGAGAGGGTAAGAGGAAGCATCAGCAGGATGCTGCCTAGTGGATGCTGCTGCTTAAGAGCTGAGCAGTTTTCTGCATGACAACACTCCAGCTGAATTTGATGCCTCATCAAGTTTCTTTTCCACCTCACTCTGACTGGAGAAAGTTGGCTCTAACCTTGGCTACTGGTACTGGCATCCCCCCTCCATAATTCTCACATCTCCCTCAGCCCTGGCCATGCCAGTAGCAGGACCAGCCATTGCTTGTCAGATGATGCCTCCTGCACTCCTTTTCCTTGAAGCAAAGACAGGTCTTCAGTGGTTTTCTCCATTCCCTTCCACAATAGCACATATTTTTCATTAATTCTAATTATTATTTTTAAATTACCTCTGACTTGCCTGTGAGCCCATTGCTACTACATAGACATTGCTTTTCTCCACTTTGTTTCATAGCCATATGATTTTTCTGAATCACTTTTTTTTTCTAAACCCCCAAACAGTATCTCAATATTACTACTTGAAATACAGCAAAACATGGTGCCTCAGCTGTAGGCAGCATATGATGAGCAAGAGAAAGAGTGGAAAGAAGGCAAAAGGATTTCACTTGGAAAGCCAAGAAAATTGTTTGTCACACTGTCACTAACAGCCCTGATAACCTGTATCTGGCAGCCACACTGAGTGACTATAAATGAGATTCCTGGGCATCCCACACCAACCTCCTGGGACTGAAAGTCTCCCTGCAACATGCGCAGCCTCCAGCTAGAAAAAAATGTCTTGGAGATAGGGTCAGTTTTGCAACCACTGGTTGATTTCCCAGAGTCCTAGGTTGCATTCTTGCACTCCTGGGATCAAGAGGAAGGAAAAAAGATTGTCTTTTTTTCTCCATGGTTTTGGGATTTTCTGGGATGAGAAAGTGACGTTGTATTTGGAAATCAGTGTCCTCTTACTGTCCTTGTCCTTCCACAGGCCAAATGTTGTGACCTCCAGGGAGATCATGTTGTGTCACAGGAGGGAGCTGAGACAATAAGTCTTATTGAGATTGAAAAATAAAAAAAGCAAACATGAGATTGAAATGACAAGATAACATCCTTAGACTCTTCATCTCCTTCCTCTCTTCTCCTCCCACATTTTACTCTTCCATTAGGTTTTCCAGTAAATCACATGTTTTATCCCCTGCAGCCTAGATCTCCAGACATAACATTCAGCATTTCTGATGATCTCATAGCAGTCTCCAGAGCAAATGATAATTGCCTCAGAATTTACAAATTTTTTGCTGGAGTTGTTCCCTTGTCCTTCAACATCCAGAAAATCAAATCATGTCTCTGAAGCAGCACAAGGATCACAGACTCCAGTTCTTGGCCCTGCACAGGACACCCCAAGAGTCACACCATGTGCCCGACTGCATTGTTCAAATGTTTCTTGATCTCTGTCAGGCCTGGTACTGTGACCACTTCCCTGGGGAGACTGTTCCAATGCCCAACCAGCCTCTGGGTGAAGAACCTTTTCCTGATATCCAGCCTAAACCCTCCCATGGCACAACTTAAAGCCATTCCCTCAAGTCCTGTTACTGTTCACTAAAGAGAGATCAGTGCCTGCTCCTCTGCTTCCCCTCATGAGGAAGTTGTTACTGCAATGGGGTCTCCCCTAAGTCTCCTCCAGGCTGAACAAACCAAGCAACCTCAGCCTCTCTTCATGTGGCTTTCTCTCCAGACCCTTCACCATCCTTGTTATCCTCCTTTGGATGCTCTCTAAGAGTTCAATGTCTTTCTTATACTGTGGCACCCAGAGCTGCCCCCAGCACTGGAGGTGAGGCTACCCCAGAGCAGAGCAGGACAATCCCCTCCCTTGCCTGGCCGTGCTGTCCCTGATGCCCCCAGGACACGCTTGGCCCTCCTGGCTGCCAGGGCACTGCTGATCCATGTTCACTTGCCATCAGCCAGGACCCCCAGGTCCTTTCCCTGGCACTGCTCTCCAGCCCCTCATTCCCCAGTCTGTCTGTACACCCAGGGCTGCTCCATCCCAGGTGCAGACTCTGTCATTTCCCCCTGCTGAATTTCATATGGTTGGTGATTGCCCAGCCCCATAGTTGTCAAGGTCTCTCTGCAGGGCCTCCCGGCCTGGAGGGAGTCAACAGCTCCTCTCAGTATTTTATCATCTGTGAACTTGCTTAGTATCCCTCCCAGTTCTGCACCCAATCATTTATGGAGCTGTTGAGGAGCACAGAGCCTAAGGTGGAGCCGTGAGGAACCCCCCCCTAGTGACAGGTCACCACTGCTCTCCCGTCACATGATGTCCTTATCCAGCTGTATGCTAGACATTTTTTTCCAGGAGGATCCTATGAGACACAGTATCAAAGATTTACTGACATCAAAAATATGACATCAACTGGGTTCCCTTGATCAGCCAGGTGGGTTACCTTGTCAAAAAAGGAATTCAAGTTGGATAAGCAGCAATTTCCTCTGATGATGTTGTGCTGGATATGATCAATTACTACATTGTCCTCCAGATATTTTTCAATACCTTCCAGAATCTTCTGCAGAACCTTTCCAGACATTGAAGTGAAACTAATGGGCCTGTGGTTTCCAGGGTCATCTTGCTTGCTCCTTTTAGTCTTTTAGTTTCCAGCCAATTGGGACCTTTCCACATTCCCAAGATCATTAAAAAACAATCAAGACAGGCCTCATGTCAACATCAGGCAGTTCTGTAGATATTCTCAGTTGAATACCATTAAGTGCCATGGACTAATAGGGATCCAGCTGGAACGGCAGATCCCTCAAAACTTCAGGGTCATCTTTTTCACAATCATCTTTCTCCTGCTCAGGGCACTGGGACCCCCTTTGTTCACCATTTGTTCAAGACAGGGCAAAGAATGCATTAAATTCCTCTGCCTGGTCCCTGTTTTTGAGGGGACTATCCTCACCCTGTAGCAGGCCAATGTTATTTCTGCCCTGGCTTTTGCCATTATTCAAAAAGCCATCTTTTTATTGTCCCCCACATTTCTGGCCAGTTTCAATTCTGCTTGAGCTTTGGTCACATGAATTTTCTCCCCACAGTGGCAAGCAGCATCTCTGTATTCTTTCTAAGTCACTTGAGCCTGCTACCACTGAGCATACACCTTCCTTTCTTGCTTTACCTCCAAAAAAGATTCCTACTTAGCCAAGCCAGCCTCCTGCCTCATTTGGTTGACATCAGACATTTAGGAGTTGTCTGTTCCAGTGCCCTTAGAAGGTAGTGCTTAGAAAGTGACAACCCCTGAGGCACCCCAGCAGCATCAAAAGAATTTTCCTGGGGAACTTCTCCACTTGTTCCCTGAGCACTCTGAAGTCTGCTCTCCTTGTGTCCAGGTTTGAAGTTTTGCTGGCACTTTTCTCCTGTCAGCAGAGATTTTAACTTGATCACTTCATGGTCACTGTGGCCAAGACAGGTGTTGATCATCACTTCATTCACAACATCCACTCTGTTGGCAAGTAGCAAATTAAGAAGGACAGCTTCCCTAGTGCCTTCCCTCTTAGTGCCTGTATTATGAAGTTGTCATCAGGTGTTTTAGGAATCGTCTGGCCCTGTTTGTGCCATCTGTACAGTGTTTCCAGTTAACAACTGGAAAGCTGAAGTCCCCCATAAGAACAAGGGCAGTTGATTTAGAGGCATCTCTTAGTTCCTCAAAGAACATTGGTGTCATTTTCCTGGGTGGGATGTCTGTAGCAGACTCCTACAATGACATCCACGTTATTTGTCCCTTATTTCTATCCAGAGGCTCTCAACTGCACCACTGCCAGCTGTGAGTTCTGTACATTCCAGCCCTTCCATTACACCCAGTCCCACCCCCCTGCCTCTTTTGCCCTGTGTTCGTCTCCTGAAGAGCTGGGCATTCCGCTCACCAGGTTCCATTTCAGTCAATGATATCAAATATCTGGGACTGAGTCAAAGCTTTGAGCTGCTCTTGTTTGTTCCTCATGCTAGTGTACTGGTAGAGAAACATTTCAGGTGTTGTGCTTTGTAGCCAACACCTCATGGAGCAGATTGAGGCAGCCCATGCGTGTTCATTTCCTCAAGTTTTGACACACCGTCCCACTGATCATCACTGGCCAGTTGGGTATTTTCCTTTTCTCCCTTCTAAGCCATTTTAAAGCTCAGTCAATGAGCCCTACTGGCTCCTGTGCCAGAGCTCTTTTTCCACTCTGAGGAAGGTGCAATCCATCAGGTGTTGGTAGAACAGGTGCTGAATAGATAATCCCAAAGTTTTTCTGATGACACCAACTTCAGTTCAATGTGTGGATCTCTTGGATCTGCCTATTCCTATCCATATTATTACTGGCTACTGCAAGGATTGAGAAAAACACTAGCTGTGCTCCTGATCCTGCAACCAATTGTCTTGAAATATTTTTTTATTGCCCTTGGACTTCTCTCTGTTATCCCATTATCACCAACTTGAAGAACTATTGATGGATAATAATCAGAGGGTCTTACTAGACTGGAGAGTTTTCTAGTAATGTTTTTTACCTGAATCCCTGGTGGACAGAAGCAGACTTCCCTGTGGGTGGGGTCCAGTCAGCATATCAGGTCTTACACTCCCCTTAGAAGGGAGTTACCTATGACAACTGCCCTTCTTTTTCTCTTAACACAGGAGGTTGCAATGCAGAGTACAGATTGCGTTGCCCTCAGCAGCTCCCAGCAGGACCTTGGTCCTCCTCATCAGTGAGTTGTTCTTCTGGTTCCAGGGCTTCATACCTCTAGTTAAAAGTACCACTCCTACATGTCACTGTCAAATTTTTAGAAGGGGAATCCTTCCTCCTATTGTGGGCACTGACCAGTTTCCAGCCTACCTGTTCAATACTCTCAACTAGCTGCTTGACAGGGTTCTGCGTCTACCTGGCTCTTAATTACAAAGGAAATTCAAGATTCCAGTGACTGTAGTGTCTCTGAGGATAACCTATCAATCTCTTGTTCTTTTTCCCAAGTTCCCTTACCTAATGAAAAAGCTATTCCCAGGCCTCAGCTCTGTCACCAAAAGGGTGGGTCTCTTGACCCCCTCTTAATAGCATTGACTCTCCCCTGGCCCTGCCTAGCTGCAAGAAGGAAGTGCAAAGCCCTTTTTAATATTTTAGTGATCTAGAATCAAGTCAGGAACTTTAGAGAAACTGTTATTTATCCAGGAATCCTCATATCAGGAGGTATGAAATGTGCCTCTCCCTCCTGATTGTCAGTCTGTGAAAGAATTAGATCTAAAAAAAAAA
>VWYP01030149.1:25248-44724 GCA_013400435.1 Pycnonotus jocosus
CAATTTTTCAAACACAGATGTGACAAATGGGTCATGGCTGCCTTCCAGAAGTGCCTCTGCTATCTAACCCAGCTCATCTCAACCAGGGGCTTGGAGGTATCTGAAGCTTCTCTCCACAGGGAAGGAGTCCACCCTTGTTTTATCTTCTTGGAGTACCAAGCCAGCTTCTCACAGAGCAGCCCTGTTTGTCTTCCGTTTCATCTTTCTCACTTGGCTATGACTTTCAGTTAGGGGATTAATGTAGTTGTGCAGGACTTCACCCAGGTCCAAGCAAGGTCCATGAATTCCTACTTGATTGGAGAAGGGTAGAAAAGTCTCTTTTAATCAAAACATGGAGAGGGCAGTGTGCAAAAGATTGCAGTGCTGGTCAGGGCACATTAAGGGCAGCACCCATGCCAGTGGTTCCCATCAATTTGCAAGCATGCTGTGACCTCTGTGCATAAACCACCTCAGCCAGTCCTGTGTGGCTGTGCTGTGCAAGGCAGTACAATATGGAAGCGAATAACACCTTCTACCTGACCTCGTCACATTGCTCAGGTGGAGGTGGTCTTAGAAAATTTAGGATCTCCCAGATGCTTTCCATAATCTGAGTCAATTTTCAGTGGCTGATCGAGTCAAAAACACAACTAAACTGTTAACCTCTTTCCATTCCAGAGGGAATTGATGGAGGGCAAAACTGCAAAGCCCTTTCTTCAATGCATTTCTTCAGAGTTCAACTGTAGAAGAGAGGCTTTGGGGCAAAACAGTGTCTCCATCTGGCTGCAGCCTGGCAGGCACCTTGGCTGGCAGCACAACCCACACTTGCCTTCATTGCTGAAGTCCCCCCTGAAAACACAAGGTAGGCAGTGAGCACTACAGAGGAATTGGCATCACTGAACTAGTTTAAAATATGCTGCAAATATTTCATTAAATCTCCAAAGGGAGATTTATGCTCACTGTCCATTCCAAAGTATGTATAACAATTCATTCAATGTCATACTCTAGAAACTAGCACTTCTTTTTCCAGGCAAATTGGTCTGTGTTCACTCAAAATACGTGCACTGCTTACAATCACATAGTCTCTCATAAACAACTCATTCCAGTGTGAGTCCTGTATGTTGGAAATTATGTATTAAACCTAATTCATGGCATTTTGTGATACAGAAGACAGAGAAATTTGTTGAGTTTTCTGGCTGATTTTTCAGGTTAGTGGGACTGAGTCTGTAAAGACACATATGCATATATCATACATATGTATATACAATCATCTGAGGTCTTGAAATGTTTAGGAAAATACCCAAAAGCTTGATGGTTCACTTCCAAATCCACATAATTTTCTTTTTTATTTAAAGGTCATGTTCTAGATCATTCCTAATCATAGTCAGTCAACATAAGCCCCAGATAAGGACTGTCTGACAGCTGGATATTAGAAGAAAGCTTTTCTTCATGCATGTTTTAAAATCTTTACCATTAATCTTGCCATGAAATCTCAGCTAAATGATTGTGGAATATTACATCAAAGCTATCCAGTGATCAGCAGTGTGACTTATTTTCTGACAAGTACAACTTTGTCATTTTTATCTGATGGTCATCACATCTTCACACAAAAATAGCTCTCCTTTTTCTTCTCTCCCCTCTTTTCCCCCCAGCTTGACTACAGTGCAGATTTGTATTCTTGGCACTCTCATCCCTGTTTGATGAGTTTTAGGAAAGTCCAACTGTCATTTTGTCCCCAGAAGCAAAGCAAACACTGCCTTAAACTGATAACAACACAATTTACCTGCCCCAAAACCAGTCATTTTAACTCCATGATATGTGGCTGCTCCTTCAACATTCAAGCAATGGAAATGACATCATTATCAGACAACTCTAGATGATGAAAAATGGCCTACATTAGGGAACACTGTGAACACAAAAAATCTTCAGCTATCAGTCATCGCCATTGTAATGTACTTACCTCTATCTACAGATTTAGACCTATGATGAGGCTGAAGCTGCAAGGGAAAAAAACACACTCTGCAGAGTCTGTTTGTATAATTAAGCTGAAGCATCTCTGCAATACTGAGGACAACAGTTTTGCAGAGGTCAACAAAAGCCTGAAGACTAAGGTATTTCAGCCACAGCATAAATGTAAGGATCCTCAAGGAATGTGGTCTTGTAGACACTCTGTGGCTGTTAAAAATAGAAATCTAGGGTGATTCTTTCTCAGGATTAAATTTGTTATTTTGTATCCAAATTCCCTGCAAGGTTTTTTTTGCCTACTGTAAGGACATCATTACTTTGTAGAGGTGCTGTCCTGCAGAATCCTCTGCAGTAGCTGTCAATCCAAAGGTAACACCACAGCCTTGCCTGGTATGAGCCCGTATGAATCTGTAGTGTAGAGGGGCCCCTTTGGAAGTTTCCTCCCAAATTTGTCCTAAAACAGGACAGCCTCTCAAAACCTGTAAAGGAGAGGACTCCCACAGGCAGGGGCAGTGGAGGTGCCTGCAAGGGTCATACCGAGAGGGCACAACAGGGCCCAGCCTGTCAAAGAGGTGGGGAGAAGTGTTAGACAAAGAACAGGATTTCAAACTGAACCAAGAGCTGGCTCATCAGGAGATTGTTTTGGGGACAGAGGGTTGATTTCTGAGTAGCAGGAGCTAAGAGATGACAGAAAGTACCACTGACAAACGAGTCTCACAAAGCTGCTGTAATACTGCCTGTGGGGAGAGCTTGTAGCTTCCCAGCTGTGACTAGGTGGGACAGAGGAACAGTGAGAAGCAAAGGGAAGGTTGCTCTCAGAGCACCTTCTTGCCCAGTGCAGGGACCCCTGAAAAGACAGCCTTTTCCCAGGAGTTTTAATGTTAGTATCCCCATGTTGGTAAGGATGAACTGAGACTTTGAGAAACTCTGGGTAACTCAAGCTTTCTTGAGCATTACAGCAATATTTTAATTCTTGAGTGGCTTAGGGCGCAGCAGAGTAAAGGATCCTGGTGTCTGCTAGAGCACTAATGGAATATCAAGAGTTTCCCTCACCCTGTACCTCACTGAGAAGCTTCATTTTACATCCATCTGTCCTGTTTCAGCTCTCCTTGCTCTATTAATTACATGGGAATGGGATTAAGTCTCCAAAGTGTACCTTTCTATGACATATAGCGTCCTACACAGACCAAGGATATTTGAATACTCTTGTCCTGTAAGTATAACTTCCTGTAATGGGAGGTTGTATTAACTCCTTTCTCCTTTTTACTGCCTTTTGCATCACAACAAAGTGAAGCTTGCAGCTCTGCAATGCCTAGAAGATGTACCATAAGTAAAAATTAGGAAGCCTTCCTCAGCTGCTCTGTGGCTGTGAAAGCACATAGTGAAAATTGGATAATGCAATCCTAGTCTCCTGAAAAGCCAAAATTAGAAGAACTCTGGACACAATTTTTCAAGCTGGAAGGATTTTTGAGTCAAGCGATCACCTTCTTTCAAAATGAGAAGGGAAGAGAGACACCTTTTCCTCTTCACAAAGATTAAGTGAAATATTTTATCAAATTTCTGTGCTGTATAAATATGAAGACTCTACTGGCTTTCTTAGCAACTTGTTTAGGTGCCAGAATAAAAGATTTTCACCCTCAGAAATGTGCTAGTAATGTCTTCTTAAAGAAATGAAATTATGAAAGTTTCGAACCAAGTTTCTTTCAAGTGTTTTCTTACAGAAACAACATAGAAAATTCAAAATGTTTCTTCCTCTTGAGTTCCTAATGGCTTGAATGGGATTGCTCTATATTTATGAAGCCCAAGCAAAACATCATTTCTTTGCCATCTCCAGCTTCCAGAATCTTAGCACATTTTCCTATTCTTTATGTTCTTAGACTCTCTCCCCCCAATGCAGGAAATTACAGGAAAATTGCAATTGTCATTTGAGTTTTGCTTTGTTTAGTCATTTCAAGAGCATTTCAAGAATGGTTTCTATCCCTGTGCTTATTACAAAAAGCTTAAGAATGTGATTCATAGAGGCTCAGAAGCTGGCAACCGAATAAAAGGAAATTTACAGCTCTGTAATTTCAAAGATGGTGCTACATGTGGTGAAATGAGACAAGATGAAGTTGATACACGATTTTTGCATGCAGAGGCTCTAGCTGGGACATTGATTCACAGTCCAGGGCAAGAACAAGTATGTCCTAAGATCTTTGCCTAGGGCCAGCCCCAGGGCTTGGGCTCCCAAAGCTGAAAGGGACCACAGCTGAGCAAAGCACTTCCAAAGAAACACTTTTGCATTTCTTTCTCCATATTGCATTTTTCAGTGTCATAAACAAGCAGAAAATTCTTTTCTGTGCTCAGAAAAGCAAGGACTTGTTTCTGCAGTATTTATGCGCTGAGCTTTAAAACTGACTTTCCCTGCTTTTCATCGCCATTGCCCTCAGCCATGCTGTGGCCTCACCTCTGCAGAGTGAAGACACCTCAGGGAGGGAGCCTCAGGGGCTCAGCCTCATGCCTGGCCAGGGGTAACTCAGGGCTCTTAGGTATTACTGGGTGTTCTTTGTTTCTACCCTTTGGCTGCAAAGGAGACCTCGAGGAAAGGCAGACTTGCTTCTCCACTTAAAACTCTGAGCTCGTAGTTGTGACACTGCTTGGGAGGAAAATTAAAGAGGTGGTTCATTGCAAGCTCAGGAAAGCTTCTTCCAGAGACTTGGATCAATCTCAGCCCCAGGGCAGAAGTACCATCTCTTTAGGCAAGGAGGTGAGAAATTCTCTGATGGGTTATGGTTTCCAACAAAGATGAGTAAGTGAAAGAAATCTAGATTGTAACACACCAGAAGTCAGGAGCAAGGAGATACAGAGCAGTGAGTGCAAACAAGAACTGTCTGTTTGGCAAAAATGGTGAGACACTAGCAGATGGTCAGAAGAGGATTCACTGGGGCTGGTAGAGAGAGAGGGAGGCCTCTTGGGCTACATGGTTGCTACAATAATTTTATTGATTTATTCCGTGCTTTGACATTATCTTTAGAAATTTATCTCAAGGAAAACTTTTAATGGGTAAACATCTTTAAAAATATTACTTCCTGAAGTGAAGAACTTTTTCTGGCAATGCCTTTGATATGCCTGATCTTGTTCTTCTCCTAGAGGAAGGTGACAGTCCCTGATCCACCAGAGATGGGTTTGGGCAGTGGGGTACACCCAGAATAACAACCCCAAGACTGAAGCTCACTGCTTATTTCTCAGTCTGATGTTGAAGAGAATTTGAAATTTCATCAAAAAACCTCTTGCCCATTCACCAGCTCAACTTCACATCACATCATGATAGTGGGACCACTGGTTACTTTGATAGCATCTCTTAACCTACAGTGGGGATTGCTGCTCCAGGCTACTCACTGCCCTCCACCTATCTCTCAGCCCCAGTCATCTCACATGCCCCACACTTCTGAGGACAAGTGTGTGTCTTAGAGCTGTCTGGCTATTAACAAGAGAAAAGGCTCCTTGACACTATCCCCCTTTAATTTTTCCCCTCTCATGCTAAAATTCCTATCTAGCTAAAAGAATGGACCCATAGGCTTTAAATTCTTTACAGATGACCCAAATTCTCCACTGTTAAGGGCACTGCAAAATGGCAGGAATAACCCACACATATCCAGAGGTCTGGGGCCAAACACTTCTAAAGCTGATATTCCCCTGTCCTCTAGGAACTCATACCACTAAGGTGTTGGCAGTCAAACTCTCTTGTTTCTCATTCATCATGAGAAGGGTTTGACTTGTCTCTTGGAGCTATAATCTATGCGGTATTAACAAGAATGAAAAATGGAATACATTTAGGTATGCAGAGAGTTAAACACAGTTTAAGTAGATTAAATAATTTAAATAGAGTTAAATGCTGGGCTTTAATAGGTTTTGGCAAGAAGATTATTGAAGAGAGGATATTAATACATACTGGTATATAAGTACTCATGAAGCTGGTGGAAATTCCTGTGAACAGAAATATGAAAACCATTGACCAGACCACTGACCACAGTGGGGTTACAACAGAATCCACTAAGTAAAGAAGACCCACAACTCTCCGTTAAAAAGACCACAGTTTCCTTCTCTGATTTATTCTCAGACCTCCAATTCCTAATTGCAATGATAATTCCTGTCTGCAAGAATAACACCACCTAATAAATTTTGTGTCTCTTCTGAAAGACACTTAGAATGACCATATCATGAATTTTCCACATCCTATCAATATTCAGAGGGAGGAAGAATCCCTTAAATGTTCAACCTATGTCATATATAAGTAAGAGAAATTAAAACAAAGTGCAGATTTCTTCATCTACAGGCAGACAGCAAAGATTGAAACCATAAAACTCTTTGCACAATATCTAAACGAGTCACAGAAATCTAAAAAACCAAAGAAATCATATGAAAGCTTTTTTAAGTTACTAAGAAAAAACCCCACCAAATTCATCTGTAGGGAACAATCTCAGGGAAATTATTCCAGGAAAAATTTGTTCACTAACATACAGCATTGTATGTCACATGGGCTAATTATAGGAATGAAAGCATCATAGGAATTAGATGGTCTTTTCAAGCCTGTAAGGAGTGTGAACAAAGAATATAATTACACATCGAGCCTGTTGATTAACCAATTACTAGTTAAAGCAGATTTAGACTTTAAATTAATTTAGTTCTGAATTCTGGGGATTTTTGGGCTAAGATAAACAGTGTTTGAAGATTAATTATCCTTGTCTAAGATGAAGGAACTCATTTCAATTTTGTTAGCGTCTCAAAAGACTGGCTGCTGCATGGGAGAGGGTAGACTGCAAATCTCAGCAGTACTGAACTGGCTGATTAAAGTATTCTGAGACTCCTAATCACTCTAATCCTCACAGAGAGTGGCAATATTATACATGACATTGTGACAGCCCAAATTTATATTTAAATGAAAAACAGACCAACATTTACCTAGAACAGAAAATGCACTGTCTCCAAAGGACCAAGGGAAATCCAGCCAAGGACTTACAAACTCAATAGTGAGGATGCACTAAATAAGCACAGCTTTTCATGCACCTTTGCCCAAAGAGACAGTAAAGGTTGCGTGGCACCTGCCATTCATTCTGCCACACCACAGCATCCTGACTGAACTGTGTGGGAGCACTAATATGACATTTTACTTCTCTGTAAGTAGTCCAGCTATAGCCCCAGGCAAGTGTTTAGTAAAGGTAAGATGATACAATTGAACAGTTGTCCTGGTGTGTGGATAGATTTTCTCTGCAACTTGCTTAGTGAGGTGCTCAGCAGCCCAATGTCCCCTGCCACATAGAGGAGCACAAACACTGTGACACTGTGAAGTGTCCCGGGCCAACACAGCCTGCTGCTGCACCAGAGCCTCCTGTCCCACATTAAATGTCCCCATGGGTCAGTCATCATGGGTCACCCTTTGGCTTCGTGCTGGGAGTGTGTTGGAAGAGAAGCACAACAACTTGCTTGCTATTTCCACAGCAAGAAGTAGCCTAAAAGCTAATATAAATGCTAATTTTAACGTTAGGGTGGTAAATATAGTCAATGAAGGATACCTTTTGGGAAGACAGACGTGCAAAAAGCACCACTTTATCACTGGCTGCTGAGCACCCACTTGTTGCTCTGATCTCTACAGTCTTCTGATGTTTTTGCATTCTTTAGTGGAGTTTCTCACAGATTTCATGTAAACAGAGTGATGTTTTTGCGACCGTTCCCTTTTGTTTACATCTTTCTCCTTAAGGAGGAGAATATTGATGGACTGTGATTTTGACCAGTGGGGTTGGAGAGGTGGCAACCTCATCCTCCAATCTGTGGTCCTTGTCAGAAAACTATATAATCCCAAGCAGAAAAATAAACTGCCCCTTTTTCGCGTTCTGAGCTCGACCCAAGTGAGCCTCGTTTGTTTCATGTCCTATAGTGACACCCACTCCTCACTAAAACAACATACTTCAGTGCAGTCCAGTAAATCCTTTCCTTAAGGCCTCATTCCTTAGGCAGAGTATTTCAACTGAGGTCAGCATAAGGCATTTTAATTTGCAGAAATAAGGAGAAGCTACAAACTATATTTCTGGAGTACAAAATTCTGCCAGGTCTGTACCACTTTGTCATAGGTGCTGGAACAGCACATGGGGAGACAGCCTGTACTGCAGAGAACATGGCAAAATAGATGCAAAGTTGAAGAAAATTATGAGATAAATGAAGGACCAAAGATTTCCTGCAGAACGAGGCAAGTCCAGTGAGGTTCCAGAGTCACAAGAGGCAAACTAGATCCAGGAAAAGCTAGGACTGCAGGGAGCAGGGTCAAACAACAAGACATCAGCCACTAACACTGAACAATATCCCCTCACATCTCTCTGTTCCTAAGTCAGGCGAGCCTGACATGTTTGTTCCTTCCTCAGGCCAGCAAGTTTTTATGGGCATCCAGAGCTGCATCAAAGAGTGAGTTCCAAGCCCCAGCCAGGATCACTAAAGGTGAAATATCTGCTCTCAAAAAGAGTGCACTGCTCCCATTTTCTGAATTAATTGGATTTTGGGAATAATTACAACTACTTCTGCTCATAAAACACTCACTGTGAAGGGTCCAGACCTTTACCCTAAGTAAACAGTGTGATACATGCATGCTCAGTTTCCTCCCCTCAAAACCCCTTCCTTGCATTATCTGGTGCTTGAAAGATCTGGTGCTTCAACTTAATCCCAGCAAGCATGGGATCCTGTCCTGTGAACCCACATTTGGTGCTGGTAAATTCAGAGCCATGGGTGTATTATCATTAGGCTGCTTTATTGTTTTTCATAATTTTATTACTTCAGCCTGACTAGGAGTCCAGACTTGGAATAAACTTCATTTTTCCAGGTGCTGGGCAAAGACACAGCTACAAGGTTCCTAGCATACTGCACTGGTGGCATTAATTCACAGATAGGGAAAAATGTATTGCAGTATTCCCCATTTCCAGACCGCAGAGGTAGCTGTCTTTTCGTCATGCAGATGTGGCACACACACAAAATACACTGTAGGCTTCAGATGAAACATAAATTAAGCAGCAGCGTGGCAGAGAAAAGATTTGTGTTTGGAGAGCATCTTCAAAAAAAAAAAAAAAAAAAAAATTATGGCCATTTCCTCCTGCATGCACCCCTCCAGTGTGGTGTGTGACAGTTTCTTAGCACAGAAACTCTAGAGGCAGCAAACATCTCTTACAGCAGATATCACTTACAATCATCCTTTTTAAAGAAAATCTGTTCCTGTAAACCCAAACTCTTGAATCCTTACAACAGACCTGAGCAGGTATCCTTGTTCAAATAATTTCAGAAGTAGAGGAGACAGCTTTTTTCCTCCTCATCCTCCCCTCTTTTAGTCATGCTCTCACATTCCCTCTAGTGCTCTTCTGCTTCCACACTGCTCAGCCAAAGGGAAAATTCATGTCCTGTTTTTCAATAAACTGGTCTGCAAGCTGCAGAACCCACAAGCCCTGGTCTCCCATGGGCTCTGCTTTTGCCCCTGATTTTATCTCTCTTTCAGAATATCCTTCTCTGCTTCCAGCCAATGCCACTGCCCCATCTCCAGATGGACTTGTAGAAACCCACTCTGTGTCTGGGTCTGGGGGAGGGATGTAGGGCCAGTAGCAGTACACCAATTTCTCACAGTAAGGACAAGGAAAAGGAGAAACAAGGGCAGGAGCAGCATCAGCTGGATCAGAGGAATGTGGGAAGGGAGAGAGCATGGGGGGTGGGGTATGCTGGGCCATGCTCCCCACCTTTCCCGATGAGCCATGGACTGGTGGGTTCACTGCAGCTGGAGCTGTGGGAAAGCTCAGGTGTGAAAGATCAGCTTCAGCACATCCCCACTGAGACTGGGTAAACAGGGCTTGCAGCTTGGGCAGCTTTGTACAGACAAGGTGAAATTCCCCGTGCTGATTGCCTGCAGATTTTCCACACATATGTATATGTATATCCAGTTGCATGTTGATTTTTAAAAAGTACTTGCCATTCACTTTTAGAAACAGCTGCATTGTTCTGGATTAAATTTAAAGAAGACACTTGACAAAAAAAGAAGCAACTAGGAACTACCTTTATAATAGAAAATATTGTGCAGACCTTTTAAAGGAGGTGCCACCAGTTTTGTCAGAAGTTATTAATTACTCACTTCAGCCTTTGCATCTCATGTGAGCCTCACAGGACTGGTGGTACCATGCCTGGTGAGGAATGGGCAGGCAGTGCATGTTTCAATGGGATGTCAGGGCACGTTTCAATGGGATGTCAGGGCACCTAGTCACCAAGCAGTGCTTTTGGAAGCGGAGGTCTGGGCACACCTGTCCTGGTGGCACCACTCAAGGGCTGGCTGCTGCAGCCACCCACCCCTTGCAGCCAGAAACCTCTCCAGCACACAGCTGAGACACACAGCTTCCCCTCAGCTGAAGACATCCAGAGTATTTACTTGTTTATTGACAGGCTGCTGCAAGTCATCATATCCTCAGGGCCCATATCCTCCACTCTGTGCCAGGGACTCAGAAACATGTTTCTCTTTGCTGTTGTACACCAGGGTTGACACATCTTCTGCTTCACCTGCAGCTGCCTGTGCTGCAGCATACTGCAGCTTGGGTACGTTCAGCTCCTCCAAGCACTCAGAAATGTGAAATGACAACATTGCTTGTAAGATCATTGCTGCAGGACTGGGAACAGGTTTTGCTTTGTGAAATTAAAGAGGCACCCAAAGGCATCTTGCTCTGCTTCTGTCACTGAATCCTGCCTGCCCAGCACAGGGTGTCTCAGGAGGCTGTGCTGTGCTCAGTGCTGCTGCTGCTGCCCTCAGCATTATCTGTAGGTGCAGCTGATTTATTTTTTTCTACAGAGCTGGGGGTAGGTGAGTCACACTTCAAAACAGCAGAAGCTTGAGAAGCCAGGCCCATGCTCAGCTATGCCCAGGTATTCCCAGGAATCTCCATCAGTCTCCACTGCTTTTGGGTAGCTCCACAAGCAGCCAGAAGACACCATTTCAGTGGCCTGCATGAGTGAATAGGCAGCCATTCAGCAGGCAGCCCTTTGCAGGGGCTCTGGGTGCAGAGTGTTCATGTGTGAATCACTCTTGCCTCAGCAGCAGGAAACTGCAAGCCACAGGGACAGTGATAGCAACAGAGAGACACATTGCAGCATGCTGAATTTACAGAGACTCTGCATGCAAGGGCACAGAACTCCCAAGCCTCTCCGTGGCAGCCTCTGAAGGGTTTTGCTCTCTGGAAAATGAAGGTGGGTGGATTGTACTACTGTTCCAACAAGATATGTCCATTTCAGGCAGTGTACAAGAGCCAGACAGGCTCCCTGAAGTTCAAAAGTAGGAAGGATCTCCTGACAAAGCAAGACCCCAAGACCACGCCCTTGCTACAGTGCAGACCATGCCATGTGTGTGGAGAGGCAAGGAACAGCCTGCTCTTGCACCCCAGCTCTCCTCCAGCTTTCTGAGAGCATACTCATGCCTTGCTCTGAAGAACACCTCAAGATTCAAGAGGTCCTGAGGAAGGAAACCCAAGCACAGTGTAGGATGGCCCAAACTTGAACCTCCACGTTCCTAGCAGCAGAGACAAAATCTGTTCAAGCCACATGGTGCAGCAAAGTCAGCTGAATGGTCGGGCACAACTGTCTTCAGTTAGTAGGGATTTCAGCTACACAATCACTACCCTGGAAGCAACTGGAAGCATCCCTTAAGGTGCCTTCAAAATTATAATAGAGGGTGTTCTGAGTTCTTTGGGAGCAAAGATGACAGGAATCACTTCCCTTCCTCTCTCAGTTGCGTAGAGTCCATGCATTTCACAACTGCTGCCTCAGCCAAGAGGATGAGACCTGTCAAGACATTTAGGTACTGATTTCCTACTAGTTCAATGCCATACTGAGTGTACAAACAAGGAAGATCTTGGCACATCAATTCCCTTTTGGATCTGACTTACAGCTTTGGAATGTTCCTATTCCAATATTACTCTATCTGCTTTGGCCTTACATCTCTGGAGGTATTATAAATAAGCACACAGAAGAAGAAAATAATTTGGATATACACAGACAGTGGTGCAGCTCTCCCCCACAGACACACAGGTACCCCAGAGGTAATCAGTTGCAACAGTACAGAATGAAATCCAGCACTGGATTATTTTAGTACAACATGTAGTAGCCAGTGATGATTAAATTAGCCAACACTTTTCAAAAAATCCATCCACACATGCTTGACATTAAATGCCTGCATTAGTGAAGACTACAGCCTCTCTATTCCGAGTGCAAAGCAATATCTTTGTAATTCCTTCTAAATTTATTGCCTTTAATGTCAATAAGACCTATTGTTTTCATACTGTGGGGTAGGGTCAGAAGTAGAGAACTGATGAATGCTCTCTCTGCCCTTCAGAATTGGAAATATCTCACTTGAATGCTTGTTAGCTCAGCTCCTTGCTCAGCTAGGGAGAGGCTATTCTGGTCATGGGTTTGGCAATTTCTCACCCAGTGGCACACTTCCAAGTAGACCAGTTCCTTTTCCTAAGTAGATCTCACTGTACCTTTAAAGCAGGATTACATGCCTACAGGTCTTACTACCTCTCAAAGTGGAGATAAGATATTCAATGATTGGCTGCCTTTGAGATGCAAAAATGAGAAGTTTTAAAGGCATATTAAGTGTTCAGAGAGAAAAGCAGGATGGCCAGACAGAGCTCCCAGTTCTCCTTCAGACAGTCATGCCAGAAGAGCAAGGCCACATAGCACATGCCTGCCCCACTGATAAAGAAACTCTGTGGGCAGCTCAAAGAAAGCCCTGGAACCAGAGGCACCAGGAACGCTGCTGCTTTGCCTTTCCTGAGTTAACTTACCCAGGGCTGGGCAGTTCAGTGCACTTGTGTTGTACTGCACCAGGGATATATTATTTTCCATCATGTGCAAGCCCAACACAGATTATCCTCCAGCAAAGGCCGCAGCAGGAGGCAACCCTCCCCATTTTACCAATGCCACTGAAAGTTCCCAGGGATCTTTCATGAATCCAAGGCTCTTCTCCATCAGGTGAAATGATCCACTTTGTATTCAATTTTCACAGTGTGGCTGGGTAGTGGCTGCGATCCCAGATCTTGCAGTGCCTCCTTAACCAGTGTCATCCTGGTTGCTGTGTTCAAGGTAGCTGGAACAAGGCAAGTAGGTATTTGAGTACACATAAATGCAAACTGGAAATGCCAAAATGGGTTAAAAATGCTCCAGTCCTTACACAAAGATTAGTCTGCAAGGCACTTTGATTACTTGCTTCTGGAAGTACGAGAGCTCCCATGTCAGAAAGAAGGTTAAATGACTTGCCCCAACAGTCCCATAGAGCAGAGGTGAGGTCAGGTTTAGAGAGCTGGGTCCCCATCTTGCCAGTCCACCATCAGGACAGCAGGCCATATTAACACTATAATTATACATTTCCCCCCTGCCTCTAGAGCTTTTTGCTAGACCTAGATAATTAAGCTCTCCTTCTGGCTACATTCCTTTAATGAAATGGTACATGTAACACAGTTTGGTATTTATTAATGCTAATGAGTTTTCAAAACAATCTGACACAGCAACTCACCTTTCACTTGTGTGATTGCAGTACATGTCCAGCATCATTCTCAGCTTAATGATGCCATGTGTCATGGGCCAGTCTCCTGTAGAAGGCAGTCTGTAACATTAAATACAGCAGTCTCCATCTGCAGTCAGGCTGTTCTGAATGAAATGCAGGTCCAGGCTTGAACTAACAGGAGCAGATGCCAGCTTTCCCCTCCCTTTGAGGTGCTGATGGTGGTTTATCAATTTTTAGAACAAGGTCAGAAGTTTATTTGCCTGCTGAATCTCAGTTAGCAACCTCGCATCCCGTAGGCAAGTAAACATTAGCCTTCCGAATCTGACACTCCTGATGTTTCTTAGCACAGAGAAGCAAAAATGTAAATCTCAAATTTACAAGAGCCAGCAGAGGCTACACATTAATACCTCAGTTGCTTGAGATGAGATGGTTTGATAAGCAAAAAGCAGCTCTCTGTCACAGAGACCATGGTAGTCAAAACTGTGCTGACAGCTGCCTGCCTCGGTGGAGGGCTGACATGCATGAGCTACCTCAAGGGTAATTTTTAAAGATTTTGGTTTCCAGTGCAAACATTTTGAAGTGACTCTGACACTCAGAGTGGAAATATCCTATGAGTAGAGGCAAGGGGCTGCAATATAGTTCTCTTTTCCCAGGAGACAGGTACTGGGACAGTGACTCCTGTTCCGACTGGGATAGGACTCTGTAAAGTCCCTGGTGCCTGGTCCCATCCCAGGAACTGGATGCACAATCTGGATCAGGGCTAGTTCTGGAGAAATGGAGGTATTTTGAAGGCATGGAGGTCCAGCTCCAATGGCATGACAATAGTAAGATGAAGGCACAGTAAATGGGTGTACATTGCCACATTACAACTGCATGGGTATGTGGCCACACAGGTAGCCAAGGCCACATCCTATTCCACATGAGCTGCTGTCATTCCCTCCAGTGCCAGGAACTGTGGGGTCTTTCTCCTAGCTGCAGACTCAGATTCCCAGCTGTGTTCTGCCTGCAAAGAGCAGAGCCAGCCAGTGGCAGCAGCTCCTCCCCTCACCCACAAGAGTGCACAAAGGGTGCAGGGCCATGGCCCCAAAGGCAGCTGCATGCCTGGGAACAATAAAGGTCTCCTTGTCACAAACAGCAGGTGGGCCAAACGGTGAGACCCTCAGGACATCCGCCCACTTTGTGAGGGGCTGGGTCAGGGCAGGTGTGCAACCCCAGCAGGCTTGCTCAGGGATGCCCTGCTTGGAAATAAGCCCTGCAGCAGCTCCCAGCACTCTGTCTCACTGGCTCAGGCACCACAGGATGATGTTTGTTAATAAAAGACAGGAAAACTAACAGGGACTGTTTATAAACCACATGGGTCCAAAAATGGCTCACCCAGAGGAGGCACCAAGGACTGAGGAGTTGCACTGGCTGAAACCAAAGATGAGCTTTGCAGAAATACTGCTTAACTTTTATGTGAGACATTACTGAGTCTAATAAATCCCTGCATAACACCTTCATTAAGCGGGATTTGCTGTAATATGCTATATACGCTTTATGCCTCACCTGCATAAACAGCCATGTTAATGCTATAAATTACCATGTTCATATTAATGTATCCCAGACACCTCAACCAAGGTGAAATGCTTAATGGCTTTCAGTAAGCACCTGAATAGCAAGAAAGGGTGGAACAAGAGAGAAGCTTCTCTAGTAATTGAGACAGACTGCGTGAGTGCTGTAAGCCTCACAAAATCATTCTTAAAAAAATAAAAAGGAAAAGATACCTAAACCCCCAAAGTTTTGCATACTGCAGTATTAGTGCTAGATTTTAAGGCTTTCTAAAGGAAATTGGCTCTGATTTGTGAGATATGCATTACATCATAGTCTTCTTTTAGGACATTATGTCATTCCTGCTGAGATGCATTATCTCAGCTTGGCCCAGCATTAGCGATTTTTGCGGGCCTACTGCAGTGCTTCCAAAGCACTGCTGGGAAACACAGATTGAAATCTGAAACGTTTATCTTTTACACAGCTGAAAAAAGAGGGAAGATGTTAACATCAGGCATCACTGACTTCCTTAACCCTCTCTTGGCTCTGCTTCTTACTGGCACTCAGATTTGATGTTTTGGACATGCTGCACGAATGAAGCAACCTTTAAAAGCTCATTTTAGAGGGGGCATAATGCAGTGTTTCTTCCCACTCCCTGAGAACTGCCCTTGCAGCTGCCTGAAAAACACCTCCCTGATCTTTACAAGGTGTCAACACAAATCAGATTGTACCTACATACACCGACAAGCTGGATTCCACAGACATGTTTGGAACACAAGAATAAAAGGAGAAGGCAGTGAAAAGCTTTATGTGACTCAATCTCCTATTAAAATTTTATGTAGTATCAAGCAGCTCTAGTATTCTGTTTTTCAGCCCCTACAGAGATCATGCACACCCATATGGATCTTCACATCCCAATCCTTTTGAGGACAGAAAAGCAGAATTCCAGGAGGTTTATATTAGAGAGCAATTTTTACTCAGGGAACTGAGCAGATAGTATCTCTTCTTACTTCAGCCATGAAATTAGCAGCTCATTTCATCTCAGTGCATCCAGAACAAGGTTAGAGGCTGTGTCATGAAGGGACCAGACAAATGCTTTCAAGATAAAGCAAGGATAATTCCAAAACCTTGGAGAATTCCAGTACTTCTCTCCACAAAAGCACAACAGAAAAAAGGAGTAACAAGTGCTAAGAGGAAATGGAAAACATTCAACCATGACTAAATTTCAACTCCCTCTCTTGTTATAAACTAATTCTATTCAGTAGAGAGCTTTAATTTCTCTGCTCCATTTTTTACTTGTATTGTGTGATCAGTGTTTGGTGCTTTAAGGCTCTCTGCTACAGCTGTAGCACATTTTCTAGAGAGATTGCAACAGCAACTCCTTCCATCATAAATGTGTGCTTAGTGGCATAACCAGAACTCAGGAGGCAGGACATCCTTTAATCCTTCCAGACATCTCTTTGCCACTTGCAGTAAAAGATTATTCTTTCCTTCTTTTGTTTTTAGGTTTCAGAGCTGGAAAAATGAAGCATTAGGAAGAAGTAGAAGTTCTCATGTGTACTTGACACCTGCTGTCCTCATCTCCATATTTGCAAGGTGAATTTTCTTGTCCTAGCAGTCTACTTGCAGAGGCAGAAGTTTTATGGTTTAGGTTCCAAAGGATTTTAATTTTTAATGTTAAAAGAGATGCATGTGACAAATCCCCATCGTGCTACATTCTGCTGTTGTGACAAGGTAACACCATGTTAGAGGTAAAACTGCTACACACAGGAGGAAAAAATCACCTTGTTTTGTTAAAGAGCCATTCATAAGAGCTAGGAAAAAGTGGGTTTCCAGACATTTTCACGGAAAATATATTCATGGGATTTTGGCAAGGATTCCTTGTGCCAAAAGAAGGAGATGATCATCTGTAATGCCTCACCTGAAGGAAAACACAGATGTCATGACAAGACAGTGAATTACCTACAGACTGAAGTGTCAGCAAGGCACCCCAAAACCAGGTGAGCTGACTGGCTGCTGAGTCCTTTGGAAAGTCAGGAGTAATGTGGTGTACAACATGGTAAGAGCTGCTAGATTCATGGAGGGGAAATGCTGTTACAGGCTGGTGCTTTATGGGTCTTGCATGGCTAGGCCACAATTCACAGACAGAATAGAATATATTGATCTGAGAGATCAACATTTCTGAGAGAAGCTTCATTTAAGGCAACACAGCAAAATGCACTTAAAACTCAGACCAAGTAAATACAAATACTTTTGCACTTCCTCCCAAGAACTTGTAAAACTGAAGTCATAGCATTATGGATATAAAACAATAGGATCAAACATTTTCAGACTAGTACAAGATAAACCCACATTATTTGTGGGACTTTAGTGGAGTTTTTATGCAGGTTTAAATGAGACTATAACTTGGCAAATGGTGCCAAGCAATGGAGTAATAACAAACTGAGCTCCTTAGGAAGGACTTGTGCAAACTTCACTCATTCTCCAGCCTGCACAAAGAAATAGGGGATGGACAGATCCCTTCTGGCAGAAGCTGCTGAATGAGGGCTGTTGCCAGAGGGCCTCACCCCAGCAGGAAAATAACACCTGTCTGCTGTGGGGGGACACAGGAAGGGATGCTCTATCCCACAGCTTCCCTGCAAATGGAGATTCCCCCATGCTGCAGGTTCCCCCTCCCTTTTCCAGCAGTTCTGTCTGCCCTCATGCCCTGCCAGCTGTGAGATCCCTTTCTGTGGCAGGTGTTGGTCTAGTCTCACATCCTGTGGATCTCCCATGTGTTTCCATGTCCATCTCCCTGTGCCTATGTTTACAGCACTCAGCAGCACATTCCTCCTCACAGGCCTCTGGAGCACCTGAGGGCTGTTCCTTGCTGTTGGCCCTAAGAGAATTCTTGGGGCTTTCCCCTTGCCAGGAGGTTGTCAAGCAGCAAGGAACACCCAGGAGATCTCTCCAGTGCTGAGCCCCAGGCAATGCACAGACTCAGCTGGAATTGCCTGAAGTCAGGGTACAAGGGCTCCCTGCATCCTGGGAGCAGACCCAGCCTCCCCAGCAGCAAGAAAAACACTGGGGCCAAAGGTGAGCTTTACCTTCTTCTACCAGAGGCGATTCAATTCCCCCATATAGAAGACCTTAAATATTCCTTCACCTTCTGTCCTTTTCATTACAACATCCTCAGATAAAATTTAGAGGGATTCCTTTGATTTTAATTAACTTTAAACTTCTATTTTTTTCCCCGTTGGTGTGAATTAGCAGCCTATGCCTTATTCTTCACTGCCCAGCTGTGGTTTTATAGCCATGTCTCTCAACTAATTTTGTACTTTCCTGAGTTATGAGGCTCACTGGTGAATGTGTCAAGAGAAGACACCAGCCTGCTCCAGCCTGCTCCAGACCCAGTGAAAGAGCCTTAACTTATGGGGCTGCAGCTTACAGCTTTAACTCTCATTTAGATTGGGAAGGAGTCTTTTTTGTCAACAAGTGAAATGCTTAAATATGTATTTTTGAAAGAATTGGGTCAAACTTGATAAGTTTCCACGGGAAAAAAAAAATGGCACAATACATCAAAGCTCAACATTTTTGTGGTTTTTAACATTTGGGAATTGGTTTTAGAAATGCTGCACCATTTGCAGATGACACAAAGCTGAGTGCTGCAGCTGACACGTCTGAAGGATGGGATGCAATCCAGAGGGACTTGGATAAGCTGTAGGACTCAGAGGAATTCTCATGAGGTTTAACAAGGCCAAGTGCTGGTGCTGCAGCTGGGTCAGAGCAACCCTGGTACCAACCCAGGCTGGGATGGGCAGAGCAGAGCAGCCTTGCCCAGAAGGACCTGGGGGTGCTGCTGGTGAGAGGCTGGACAGGACCCAGCCAGGGGCACTCCCAGCCCAGAGAGCCAAACGTGTCCTGGGCTGCATCCAGAGCAGTGTGGGCAGCAGGGCCAGGGAGGGGATTCTGCCCCTCTGCTCTGCTCTGGTGAGACCCCACCTGCAGGGCTGCAGCAGCTCTGGGGGCCCAGCACAGGAAGGACATGGACCTGCTGGAGTCAGCCCAGAGGAGGCCACCAAGATGGCCAGAGGAATGGAGCACCACTCCTATCAGGACAGGCTGAGAGAACTGGATTTGTTCAGCCTGAAAAAGAGAAGGCTGAAGGGTGACCTAATTGTGGCCTTCCAGTACCTGAAGAGAACCTACAAGGAAGATGGAGAGAGACTTTTCACAAGAGCATGCAGTGGCAGGACAAAGGAGATGGATTCAAACTCCTCACAAAGAGAGTATATTAGGAAATCATATATTAGGGAAAAAATTCTTTACTGGGAGGGTTGTAAGGCAGAGGCACAAGTTGCCCAGAGAAGTTGTGGATCCTCCAGTCCTGGAAGTGTTAAAGGCCAGGTTGAAGGGAACTTGGAGCAACCCGACCCAGTGAAAGGTGTTTCTGCCTTCAGCAGGAGAGTTGGAAGGAGATG
>VWYP01030150.1:0-110531 GCA_013400435.1 Pycnonotus jocosus
CTGTTATTGGTTTACTTCATGTGCATGTGTGACAGAATAGAAAGAAGAAAATGCCAAGCAGTTCAATGAATTTGTTTTCCATTAGAAAATATGGGTTGCTTTTGTTTGCCATTTCCATGTGGTCATCTCAGTTATGAAGTTAAGCAATGTTCTGCTTCTTTGGATGTGTCTTTTCTCCCAGCCTATCAATGCAGAGGCAAGTCCTAGCCTTTGATATTTCCCACGGGCTGCCTCACCCTCCATTGTGTCTGTTCATTCCCAAATCTATTTTCTGCTGTTAATTGATTCTGGCTACAATACTCCAAACACTTGACAAATGCAACAAGAGTAGTTCATATCCCATCTGACCAAATAAGAAGCAGTCTTTTCATATCCTATAAGCTTCAGTGTCATTAAACTAAAGACCAGTCTTTGAACATTACTGGAGGCCTTCTTATTCACTTTGTGGTGGGGACAAATGATATATTTTTGTATGGAGTTTGGCATTATTCAGGCTTTGTCTGCATAATGTAGCTAGACCTCTGTTTGTTTATCCTGAGCCCAGATAAATAACTACCTTTTCAAATGTCTGGTTCAAATCCATTCAAAAAGAATTTAACCAAAAATGTGCATGTATAAAGAATAGCTAAAGGGAAGGGATAGTCCATGAAAATATTTTAAGGTTGTATTTTCTCCCAGATCAGTTAAATGTAGTGTACGAAATATGCGCAATTATGGATCTTGTATTTACCATGAATTTGTTGTTGTTTTGTTGGGGATTTTATGCCTTGAGTTAATGAGGCATTAACTTGGGAAGCAGTCCTCAATATGTGGATATCTTTTTTTAAAAAAAGCCACCTGAAATCAGTTTGAGTAGCACAGCATGCACATTTTCAGCATTATTCATTAGAGTTAGTTCAGTTAACTGCAAAAAAAATATTCGAGGAGATGATGAATACATATTTTCTTGGAAACTCAATGAGTATTACATAATAAGAGCAAACAGCAAAGAGAATACTAGACCTGCTTTTCTCCCAGAAAACAATTTTCAATCCTTGCTTCCACCAGTAAAGATGCTGATACATGAATATTCTGTAAATATTCACCAGATAATTTGACATATCCTGGCACACTCTCAAAAGTGGTATCATAGAGCAAGAAACTGAGTGTGTACATTCAGGATATTTTGAGGTCACCTGTTCCTATTTGCCAGTTGTAGGGGAAAAAGTAGCTCAGCTAGCCAAAATAGCCAAGATCTTGTTGATCATCCAAGTTACCAACAATGAACGTCTCCAGCATGTGTGGTTCATGAATGCAAGAAAATGTCTGATTCAGAGCAGAGCTCTTGCTGCTGTTATTAGGCTGGGTAAGAGCAGATATACATTAGAAACCGTCTGAACTCCTACAATGGACACAGGAAGGAAAGAGATAGTAGATGTTCACATGTGTTGTGGGAGCATATTTTATTGTTGCTGGAGAAGGAAGTCATGAAAGCTGGAAGATGTGGAAACTGTCACATTTGGCCTGTACTGCCTTAATCCTATTTTTTTTTTCCCTTAACTGGTCCTGTTTTTGTCAAAGATTTTTGTTTTGACAAATCCTTTCTCAAGACAGCTGAACTGTGTGACACAAGGATTGATGACAGACAGAGATCTACTTATGCTAAGGAAGCATAAATAAGCCTAAAATAAGAAAGATCACACAGCTCTCCCAGAGGCTGACCACCTTCCCAGAAGTAAAATTTTTCCCCTGAATCTTAGAGTTGTCAGGCTAAAGCACAGAAGCTTAATGTTTTATTAGAATTATGGTCTTAATGTGGACACAAGAATATGAAGGAGATGATGCAGGTTGCTTGCTTCATACTCTTGACCTAGTTTCCCAAAAAAAGTTTGTTCTGTTTTCTTCCTTTAAAGCAGAATAACTTTCCTTCCACTATGGCGGTAAATCTGCCCCATTTAGAAACATGTAGCCTTTGATCAGTGGCATTACTACAGCTCAAAATTAAAATTGGTTTTAGCAATTTCTGAAATCAAACTGATATTTTATATCTTGAATTCATTTGGACAAAATATGAAAGCATCATAGCTGTGCTGTAGCTGAATTCAAAACCTGTGATGTTGCCTTCCTGACTGAAATGTTCGATTTCCCTGGCTGCTGGGGGACTGCACCATCTTTTAAGCTTCGATGTACTTAGCTCTTGCATACAGCAAATTTAATTTTCTTACCTTATCATCAGCACAGTCACAAGTCCTCTGCCATTAAACATTTTCACCAAGTGAAAGCACTGGCACACAGTGATCAAATTACTTCTCAGTCTTCCCTTTGATAGGCTGAATAGATTAAACTTCTTAATTTGAAAAACAGAAGTTTCACCATCCTCTTTTGCTCTCTTTTGTATTTCCGTAGTTTTCTCCAGTGTGGACACCAAACTAAAATAATCTAGTACTGTGTACTTAAGCCACACCAATTCTTTCACTGGAAGCATGAGATAAGGATATCAGTAGATGGTATTGGTTTTCAGTTTTCATTTTTGAGTCACATTATTTAGGAAAAATGTAGAGTTTAAAAACAAAGCTATGTGAAAACAAAACTCACTGGATGAATGTGCTCCTTTAGAACAAGTCAGGGCAAAGATACTGCAAATGAGGGGGAACAAAAAATGTAGCCACTATGTGTAAATGTAGATTTCATTTTTAATAACCAAAAAAAAATTATATATATATATATTATATTTTTGATAACAAAACTAGTAGCTATAGAAATTTCAACTATGTTTCCTGGTGGCCCCTGAGAATGCGAGTAATGCTGCATGGGGTTTATCATTGGTTCTATATTCAAATAATCAATAATAGGCATTGTTATTTTGTGGATTCTGATTCTTAAAACAGTTGTCTTACTTAATACTTATTTTAAAAAGTTTTACTGTGCACTGATATTTCTTTCCTCGAAGTGAGATCAACAGAGGTTTTCAGTACATGCTTCCAATCTTCATGGTTTATGGGTTTTGTCATTTAATTGTATTAGCTAGACAGGTTAGTAAAGCAGTTTTTAGTTTTTCCAAATGGTGTATAAGATTGACCTAATGTCTATTTTCATGTCTTCTGCTACAAAACTTTGGGTTATTTTTCTTGAAGTGTTATTTTGAAGGAAGAGGCTACTACTTGTTTCCAATAAATACCTTCATATTCAAATACGGCATACATCTTTCAAGTCTCTGTCACTCGCATCAAACTACTTCCTCAGCACACTTCTGTGCTACTTCCACCTACTCACAAATTAAATTAATCAGAGCTTCCTCTTGTCACTAATTAAACTCCCCTTCTTTTTCAGAGGAACTCTCTTTTATGCTTATCATTATGTCTGGGTTTCTACCTTCTAGGTTTTCTATAATGTCTGTTTTATGACTCCTGTCTCATTTGATAGTAAAATAGCTGTTAGTATAGGTAGCACTATTCTCTGGGTCATAGTTACCTTCATGGCTCCTCCTGCTACATGTCACAGCTACAAGTATCTCATCAGCTCCTGGTTTCCTCGCTTCCCAGCCCTCCTGCCACCCCCCAGCTATACAGGAGCTGTCAGTCACACAGCAAATGAATGCTGCAGGAAATACACAGTGCATTCTCATATAATCCAGCACTATAATTTCCTCATCTACATCTAGTACTGCTAAAAAACCTACAAACACTATGTAGTGTTCTCAAGCTTGCTTTATTCTTGTGACTAGCCTGAGAGGGCTTTTCACTGAAGGACCATTTACTGCCTGGTGCTCTGATTTAATCTGAGTGGCTTTGATAGGGAGAGGCTTTGTGGCTCTGAAACTTAATGGAAGTTAAAGTCCACCACCACCACAAAAAAAAAAAAAAAAAAGGCTCTAGGGAGAGATATCTGAGTAATGAGAACATTTTAAGGTTCTCTGTTGAGCAAAAAATTAACTCACCCAATATTTGAAAGATTTTTTCAGATACTGAGTCAATATGAAAGGTTTCTAGGGTTTTTTTTATGTGGGACATCAGCATGTCAAAGACAGGTAACAGTAATCAACCTTAAATTTAGAGGTCTTCGATTTAGTGTGGATGGTGGTGTGTAACCATTCTGTCCTTTTTAGCAAGGCTGCTTTTAAATATTGCAGCATATCATCCTTCCATAACTATCCTTTTGGGCGTCAGTTTGTTTTCCTCTGACACTATGGAAAATTAGTTTAGTTGGAGTAAAATAGAGACAATCCATTTGTGAGCTGTGAGTGCACTTGAAATTATTTGTCTTCATTAGTGCAGTGCTCTGTAATTATCTTTTTCCCATTGCCAGCATTTGATTAACAATATTTCAAGTTTCAGTTTCCTTGCCACCTCCTCCAAAACCCTCAGAGTTGATTATCTGATGTCTAACAAGTGTGTGTGTAGGCAGGGGCATATGCAGAGGTCTTTCCCAGTGTGGATGAATCAGTTGGATCTTTGACTTGTTAAGGATCACCTATTTTCATTAAATAAAATTTTCATTCCATTAAAATAAGAAGCAGTTTCTCTCTAGGACTTCTGTAGAGCATTCATACTCCAGAGATAGATGAAACTGCCAGGTTAAACCATGTTTTCCACCCCTTTGTTTCTTAATATTTATTCTCTTGCTCTTGAAAGATGCTGGTAATGAAAGCAGACTGGCATATTCAGAGGGAGAAGCCCCATGAATGTGCAGGAGGGGAAAGAGCCACACATGAAAA
Organism: Pycnonotus jocosus; assembly: GCA_013400435.1. Classification (NCBI taxonomy): domain Eukaryota; kingdom Metazoa; phylum Chordata; class Aves; order Passeriformes; family Pycnonotidae; genus Pycnonotus; species Pycnonotus jocosus. The sequence continues at coordinate 4,694 of VWYP01030150.1, forward strand.
CCAGTTTTCATATTCAGCTTAGTTACCTTTCCTCTTTCCCTCTCAAGGGAGAGTTTTAAGGATCAATAACCACAGTGGGTACCTGGGACACAGAACACTGTGAGATTAGCCTGAAAATAGCAATGTGTAGTGCATTGGCAGGTGAGGGAAGAGAATCCTTCCTTGGTCTCTGCCCTGTTCTCCCATGAAATACCAGAGATGTAGCTGACTTCATGCTCTTCTCACTGTACCTGCAGACACAGGGTAAAGGGAAACACTGCATGATTTGTCCTGAAAAAGGACAAGTTTGCCTACATTTTCAGGTTGTAAAATGTTATGTTTCCTCATTTCCTTACAAATTAACTACTTCTGTTAAAGACCAATCTCAAGTTATATGGGAAGGAACAAGTCCTATGTATTGGTAGGGAATGCAATATTGTCTTAAAGAGCTTTTACTGCCACCAGACATTTCTCTGTCACAATTATTCAAACAAGAATTATCTAAATAGCAGATTGGCTACCTCAGTAATGTGCTAATTAGTTTGTACTTATTTTAAAAGGGTGTATTAGTGTTGCTTTCTGTGTTTTCCCATGTTTTTAAGGCTTGAATGAAAATTTTAAGGCTTTCTCTATAAAAAGATCCTTAATTGGGTTACATTGTGACAATTAGTAGAGATTTGAAAATAAGTTCCTTACATTGCTGCTCTCCTCACAATTGAAAAATGCAATGACAATCACACATTTGCATCATGTGGGTACCACGTAGCAGATTATATACAGGTGTTTTGAATAGCAGCTAATTTCCCTTTTGTGACTTTTAATATGCCTTATATAAGATTAAATCCGTTTCCTTGGTCAGCTTCTCTATACATATAGAAAATATTCCCACCTGAGAAGGAATCCTTGTGGAGAGACAGCTGGTTTCCCTCAGAGCTTTTCATGAAGCAATCCTTATGCCCACCCTGTCTGAAAGGCTAATGGTGCTGTGGGAAGCAGCATACTTCAAATCTTGCCAAGGATGCATAAGGGGGAGGGTTTGACTGTGAGTATGATGTGAAGCAAAAATAATGCACAAAAATAGTGCCCAGTGTTTCAGATAATTTGTGTAGTGGAATTGCTTGAGTGTGTACAAGTATCATACAGAAAAATTCTCATTGTCTACCAGCACCTTGACGGAGGTGCTACCCCCTCCCAACATGGGAAACCTACCAGGGATCATTGGTATAGCTGTGGCATTGGTGTAGCCCAAGTACTAGTGGTAATCCTTGAACACACAACTTTTAGTTGGATGGTAACCTATGGTGTTAAGGGAGATGCTGGAGCTATTGCACAGAATTGCACACACACACACACACAAGTATTATTGTTGGATCTGTATTCAGAGTCAGTTGAGATCATCTAGGGGTGATTGTTATTATCATTGCTCTTTCAAATGAATTTATTTTGTACTAGTATTGGTCAGTCTAGTGACTTTTATGGTGGGAAAAAAATAATGGAGAATTGTGATATCACATGCTATAGTTTGTGTTTTGGTTTGGGGGGCTTTTTCCCGTTTTAAAAACAGTGCTGCTCCTCAGAGTATCTTGGATGGGCTTTTTGATGAGAAAACATTCCTTGTGTTATTTCTTTCCTGTCTCTTTCCCTTCAGTAGCACTCAAACAAAAACCAGAGGCAGGATTGTGAAAAAAAATAGCTGCTACTGAAAAAAACAGTGTGATTAGTGTGCTGGATGCTTTCCTGTTAGTGTGGAGTGAGAAACAAACTTGTTAGCAGAGCTCAGGCTGTCAGGCCAACCACTTGCTATCTATCCTGGCTATTCACAGGCAGAAGACGTGGATGCATGCTGCCTTCCAAAAAACAAGCAAACATCAGCTTCCGTTTAGAACTTCCAGGTTATAAATCTTCACTAAAACAAGGAAGTTTGTCACTAAAACTAAGTAGTTCACATTATTCAACTGAGCTAGCAAGATTTGTAACAACTAATAGTGAAATACTGTCTGTGTCAAAATCAACAAAGTAAGCAAATTAGTTTCAGTGCTTGATTAGTTATATCACAATGGTAATATGGCAGAGTAATCAATCTTTGTTTACCGTTGTGTATAAATCTCACTAGGAAACCATATTACAGTCAGTCACTCCTCTAATTGGAATCTGGAAAAGTATCTTCTTCCATCTCCAAAGGAGTTGTCATGATCTTGTCAGGATCAGATATCTTAAATTACGTTATAGTCTTGTAAAAAAAAATCCAATTTAGGATAACTATAGAAACATCTGAAAATATGCTGATGTAAAAGAACTGGCTTAACGTTTGACTGCAAACTAGAAAAGCCAACAGACTGTGATACACTTTAGCTATAGTGTGTACTAAAGACAATGTTCTTACTGATTTTGGCAAGCAAAGAAATTAAGAATATTTATTAACATCAAGACAGACAACTCTAGATCTTGATAGAGAATATTTCTCTATTAAACATGGGAAGATGAAACCAAGAAGCACTAAAAAATGTACACTTTTGTAGGTTTGCATGCTCCCTAAGTATTTCCCTCACAGTAATCAATTTGTTTGCAATTGTAAAATATGTTGTAGATTCTTTTCAGCTTTTAAAAAATAATATCTAGATATTTAGTGTCTTCTTATATCTTGTATTCAAGACAAACAAGGAGTTTAATTTTTCCTTCTTAAATCCTACTTTTAACACAGGAATTTAAAATAGTATCTTGCATTGTCAAGTTAGCTGAGTGAAGATGGTAAGCACCTGGCAAATGTGTTGAGGACCAACTGGTCATGTATTGAACATGCAGTGACAATGTGTATTGTACTAAGGATTTCTTCAGCAGGTTTCATGACAGGTAAAGTTCGGCCCTTTCTCAAAATCAAGTGGAGCTTGTTGTACCTACATTTTATGCAGACAAGAGCTGACAGTGTATTGTTGGTTTAGCAGAGGGCTATAGTCAAGGCAATTTTAATGAAGCCTGGCATCTTCAAATTTATTGTGACATGTGATTCAACACATATTTATACCTTTCCTATGTGAGCAGAGCAGTGATTTGTAGTTTTGAAAACCACATATAAAATGTGGAAGAGAAGAATTCTATTTTGAGGGCATTTTGCACAGGCTTGCTCACAAATGTACTCTTGGAGAAGTTCTGGGCTGCTGACTTGCAGCAGCAAGCAGAATGAAAAAAAACACTTCTTCCTGTTTCCTCCAAAATACCATGTGTGAGAAATCAGAGTGGGGGGAAAATAGCTGCAACAAAATGTTACAATATTTTTGTCAGACATATTGCGTTTGGACTGCGTGTATTCTCTAATTTTAAAACTATGCAAAGCGCCTATGTGGCAACATTATTTTCTGCTTAACATAAGGAATTTGGTAAAAACTAGGTATTTCCTTTCTTGTATATTACAGCTGGAGTCACAAAAATATCAGAAGTGACTGCTTAAATATAAGTCATTGGGATGGAACACACGTTCCTTAATCTCTAGTTTCCTAGAAAGACTGGAATTTATTTAACTTTAGATTTTTAAAGGAACTTCAAAAGTTTTCACGAGACTGTTATTTGAAATAATCCTGAGGAATTGTTACACTTTGATAACCTGAAGTGTTATTTGGATTCTGATTTTTTTTGTCGTAATGCGTTACAGGATTATGCTGTCAGGTTTAGTTTTCCAGAGAGTTTTAATTTACTGATAATTTTTGAGCTTATAAATAGAGAGGAGAGCTTTTGGTAAGAAATTTTTGATAATATCTTGTGGAAGGAATATGTGTAGTGAACTCAGATATAACATATGATGTGCACCAAGAGGAGCAGACCATCCATGGCCGGAATCCGTGCTGGAGCTCTGCTAGGTTTAACATTCACCTTTTTAACTTCCTCTGCACCTGTGTTACATTCTGATGTGACTGATCAGCCTTGGAAAGTGATAGATAAATGAGGAAGTCAGCAGGTGAGGGAGGAGGAATACAGTCCCTCAACCAACAAAACCTAGATTAACTAATTCATCATAATTCATTGACTTCACAACCATGACATCAATTTATCCAGTTGAGCACCTAAGCCTTTCTTAAAAAGATTACAGTGACTTTCACAAAGCTGTGATGATTTATTCCTATTTTAAATCTGCCCTCTGCAACAATGCGTGCCTGATCTTACCATAATATGCACAGAAACTTGTTTGAAAAGGAGAGAGAGCCGCTGCTGTACACTTGATGTGTAGTGACTGCAGAAAAGACGTAAAAAGCATGTAAGCCACAACCAGAACCTCAGTGTGTAACTTCCTTTCTATCCATGAATACATTTTTGTTGACTACAGCTCTAACAGTACAACTCTGTGTCAGCTCAGGCCTCTTTAAAAAAGCACCTGTCATATTTTCCCCTTTCCTCTCAATTAGTGCTAGTTATGGGTGATTTGAATAGTCATGATTATAACTGATTGTATTGATCCAGTGTGAAAACCAGTACTGAAGGTGTTCTGGTGTGAATATGTGACTGGATTTTTACAGGTGTGGAGGACTGACCAGATCTCACCCAGACCTTGTTTACTCAGCACAGCTGTACCCTTCCTCTCTGCTTCCCTACATCACTAATGAAGTCTCAGTATGCCTGCTCTTGGATTGCTGGTTGTGCACTGGGATCAGACAGCCATTAAGTGGAAGCATTATTTGTCCATCACCAGTGTTCAGGCCTTGAACATGGGGAGCTTGGTCTAGTGTCACCTGATGGGATGCATCTTTCTCAGAGAGAAGAAAAGGGATTTTAGCAGCAGAGCTCATCAACAGAGCTTTAAACTCCATGATAAGGTGTAAAGGGGCAAAGTGTCAATTCAGAAGGCAGATTTGGCTGAGCAGAGATGTGCTTTTGGAGATAAGACAAATAAAGGAAGGTGTATGCCTAGTGGAAACAAGGTCAGGTGACATGAGAGGAACACAGAAATGCTCCTTACCACTCTAGGCAGAAAATTCATATGGTCAAAGCTCACTTGGAGATGAAGTTGATCACAACCGTGGGGGACAATAAAAAGATTTTTTGCAAATGCACTAATGGCAAAAGGCAGTGTAAAAATTACATCAGCCCACCACAAAATGAGGATGGTCACCTCACAGACAAGGACAAGGCAGAGGTATTTAATATTTTCTTTGCATCTGTCTTCAATACTGGTGACAGACCAAGTGGAAGTCAGTGCCCTGAGCTGGAGAACCATGATGACAAAAAAGATAATCTCCCAGTTGACCCTGAACTTGTACAGTACTTTTAGTTGACCCTGAACCTGCAGAACCTTTTGCAATATCTTTTAGGGTTCAGCTGCATCCCTAGAAGCCTATGCGGCCTGATAGGATTCATCTGACAATACTCAAACAGCTGGCTGATGTCACTGTGAGGACTCAAAGATTTTTGAACAGACTGAGGCATCCTAAGTTGACTGGGAGCTGGCTAACATTGTCCCAGATTCCAAGAAGGGCAAAAACGATAACCCTGGTAACCACAGGCCTGTCAGTTTCACTTCAGTGACTGGAAAACTTATGGAGAAATCACCCTGGGAGGTATTGAAAAAACACCTGAAGGACAACACAGTCATTGGTCCCAGCCAGCACAGCTTCACGAGGGGAAAGTCCTGCTTGTCAAACTTAATTTCCTGTTGTGACAAGGTAAGGCACCTAGTTGATTAAGGGAAGCCAGTTGATGTAATCTTTTTGGATTTCAGTGAAGCTTTTGGTAATGTCTCTCAGAGTAACCTTCTGAACAAAATGTTCAGGACACAGCAGGATAAACACACCATGAGTAAGCAACCGGCTCACCTATCAGGCACAAAGGGTAAATGTAGTTCCATCAGGCTGGTGACCAGTCACCCAGGGGGTTCTGCAATGACCAGTGACAGAACCCAAGGGAATGTTGTGTCAGGAGACATATAGGTTGTATATTAAAAAAAAGCTTCTTCACGCAGAGGGTGGTTGGGCACTGGAGCAGGCTCCCCAGGGAAGTGGTCACAGCACCAGCCTGACAGAGTTCAAGTGTTTGGACAATGCGCTCAAGCATGTGGTGTGACTCTTAGGGTGTCTTGCACAGGGCCAAGAGTAGGACTTTGTGGGCCCCTTTTAGCTAAGGATGTTCTATGATTTCAGTTCTGTTTAGGGTCAGAGTTGTTACCAGCCCAAGCCAAAGTCTTTAAAAATACTGCACTTAGTAACTAGGCATAAAGCTTCCTCTCACGGAACTACTAAAAGCAGACCTTGACCTTGGAAAATTCTGGTGTGCCCTTGGCTAAAATGTGGTCTTAAAGGAGGAACATTTAACATGGGAGCCGTCTGTTAGCACTACAGTTCTTTCTACTTCTGTATTGTTCTGCTATGTTGTCATTTGGAGAAGTGAAAAGAAGTCAGGAGATGATCCAATTATCAATCCCTTTCAGAAAACCTAGAGCTCCTGAATGTGTTTGGTGCTCCCTGGTTGTTTAGACAGATAATATAGCTTTGTGGCCACAACCCATCCTACATTAAGTAAGGATGCTCAGCACATGACATATAAATTACTTTCTGTCAAAATTGTTTTTTCTCTTCTAACATTTTTTTCCACAGTAATTTGTAATGATTTGTCTGGAAATGCAGCATGGCAGTGCTACATTGTCTCATCTGTCTTCAACTTTGTTGAAGAACAAGCTATATTCATTATTTTTCAGTATGTCTGTAAATTCTAGTTGTACTCCTTCAAGTCTGAACATCCCCTAAACCTTCTTTTGTATCTTAGACATTAGCTAGAATGTCTCTCATTCAGTGATAGAAGAACCAATATAAATTATGATGACACATTGATTGAATGCTACCTAGCAAGTGTCAGTTTAGTTGTCAGAATAAACTTCAGCTTGACATAGCCTGTATAACCACGTCATGTTTGTCTTCTTTGGGAGGGGAGTGTTTGCATTAAGCTAGAAATACATATTTGGGCACAAGACACACATAAAATCTGAACACACTGAAGGAGATTTTCCTGTGGCTTTAACATTCAACTGAAATTCTCCATCAGAAGAGAGAACTGTTTAGTTTAACTTGTATTGGGTGTTTGACTGTTCAGATGCAGAAACGATTCCCTAATTCTCATGGACAAGCAGGCAGAGCTGTTTTACTAGGTCCCTCTAGTGAGCATATAGACTAACAGAGGGGTGTGCTCTTCAGATTGCACCCTTTCTTGTGGTGAGAGAAGGGACAAGAAGTCTGGGAAAAGGGTTTAAAGAATTGAAGGTTGAGATATGAACTGAACTCATCACTTTCCTCAAGATCCCAATTATGCTGCTCTACCAGGGGCTGTATTTTATGGTGCTCCACTGCAGCCCCTGATGGATTTACAAAAACACATGCAGGATCTGTGGATTCATGCAAGATTTTCTTATGAAAACTGCCTCAGTAAGAAATATTTATGTTGGATACAGTTTAGTGGGGAGAAATGGATCTGTTTTGTCAAGGAGGGAATTGGTTTGTCATTATTCAAAAATCACTCAGGATGAGCTGCTGTGGGAGTAGGCCTCCTCCATATTGAGGTGGCCTAAGCATTTCTCAGAAGCAGGGTTATAGTCATCAGTTTTATCAACTTTCAGTGATAATTTCCTCTATTGCAAGCTAGATGACAATTATTACTTTCGAAAAAGCCTAGACTTTTTTTTTCTGTAATAGTTGTATATTATCTTTCACAGTGAAACATAATCAACATACATTTACATATTTCTTGTAATCAGGACAAGTGGAGGTGCATGATAGAAGAGGGGTGTTATGGTCAGAGTGCACAGCTTCATCTTGGTATAATGCAACTAATTACAAAAACCAACTGCAAAAAATTGACAAGAAGTGTCATAAACCTTAACTGGTGCATGCTTTGTTATTCATTTGTACTTGAATCTGTACTTTTTTTCTAGCACAATCCTTCTAGAGACTTTGAAAAAAATAGCATTATCTTGCTGGAAAAACAGGCTCACACAATGAATTGTCAGATCTGCCAGCTTTAGCAGTGAAAATAATGCTTACTGATTTTCACTATGCTCAGCTACAGGGAGCAGTTCAGATGAGACTTAGCTGAATGCCTCTTCATGTCATGAATTATCATCTAAGCACTTAATGATTAATATTTTCAAATCCTTTTGAAGAAAATATGCTAGGACAGATGCTGTCCAGGATGTAATTAGAATACCACAGGATTGCACAGTTGTAACTGGCTTAATTTATCTTCTATGAACTACTCTACTACTGAGAATTATGAAAGGGAAAGAACATATTTGGTTTTCTCAAAGAGACTTCAAAAAATGCCACATAAATAATCCAGGTGTCTAATTCCTGACAGTTCTCAAATTGATGAACAGTACAATCCATTTCATAGGCTTGAGAAAAAACAAGGTTTCTAGTGATGAGAATTCTTGCGCTCTTTGATGCTTGCCCATTCAAAGGCGTTTTACTTAACCATAAAAATGTACTGGGCCAGAGGAAGCTATAATTTTTTTTCCTCCTGATAGCTAGATTTTCTGTGCATTAAAACTGTATTATCCAAGGAGCAAATAGATAAGCATTTTTAATATGTTCTCTTTTTAATATATCTATGTATAAGTAGGTATACAAGAACCTATATTTTATATATGCTTAATATATAAAATGTATGAGTTTTATAAATATGTAAGTTTTTATATAAAATATACTGAAAGATATATCTCAGAAAATAAAACCAGTCAGCACAGCTTATAAAATCTGATTAGATTTGAGCAGCCTGTCCTTGAGTCCATAACATACATCCTGATATCTGGTCTTGGTGATGCAGGGGTAGTTCTCTTCAACAGAGTAATAAATTAACTGCCACCACTATTTCTATTTTTTTTTTTTTAAGTCTACAACTCAGCCATTTCTTTTGCTGCCACAGAAGCAATGCTCCAGCTCCTCAGTCTGTGAGCAAGAGTCAGCTCAAGCACCTGCTCCTTCCTGTCTAGATGATGTGGCTGGGGCTTTTTTCATGGGCAGGAGCCTGCCAGGGCCCTCCACACTCGTTTTGTGGATGCACGTCAGCAGTCTGAATCTGCTCTCCGGGTCCCCACACAGGAACAGCTCAGCTTGTTACCATTTCCAGCACATCTTCATCTGTTGCTTGGTTTACTGCAGCTATAAAGCAGCAATTTCCTTCTATTTCTATTTCTATTTCTATGGCAGGCAAAAAAGGAGGTTTGGTTATAGCTTTAAAAGTCACCAGCAGTTATTCACATCAGCATGATGCTGTGTTTTTCCATTCCCCATGTATCTGTCAAAGCAGAATGCTTTCCCATACAGCAAAAGTTTGTTTCCCACTAACTTCCTAGCACTTTCCAGCACTGTTTTCTAGAAACTACAAGCAAAGAGTTTAACAGCTGTAATGAATTCTCTCATGAACAATGAAATAATGAATGTAGGCTCATACAGACTCTGTCCCAAATCTCATTGAGTTGAAGTGTCAACTGAGAAGGTAGAAGCTCAGACTGGTTTTCTCATGGCCAAAATATATCTGAGAGTGCCCTAAGGATTCTCTGCTGCCTAATGAGGTGCACCCTCACACTCCAATAATTTCCTTGATTACAGCACTAAAATAACCCCTTTCCAATCTGCCTGATGAAAGAATTCAATATGGTTGAGCTGTCCTCCTTGCTGAAATTTTCTTGCATTTTGGCAACAGGTTCAGAAGTCCATAACAAAGGAGAGACAGGTGATAATACAATAAAACAAAATAAAACCCAAGTCTCATAGTCTTTTTTCGAATAAGTGCTTTTCTTATCCAGGAGTCAGCAGCTTTCACTTGTGCTTGCTGTGCTTCATGTCCCAGGATGGGTAATGCAGTGTGGAAGCAGTGAGGGTAATTGAGAATAGTTAATTCTCAGTGGCAATATGTGTAACAAAGCCCTTCATTATATAAACATGGCAGAAGTGTCCTTTAAAGAAAACTTTAAAAACTGAAACTAGTACAAAGATCAGAACTGACCAAAATTACTCTAGTTATCATAAGATTGGAAAGCATGGCCCCAGTGAATCCAAAATATCTCATTCTGAGGGGTGGAGTGATCCTGAAAGAAATTTGAGTTTCCTAGAACAGGAAAAAAAAAATTCTTTGTATTTGTTGGAACGATTTGGTTTAAATAGGGCATTTCAATTGTTTCTTGCACAAAATTGTCAATTAAAGAAATCTTCTCCTTCATCACAGTTCAGTGTCACTGAATCAGCATTTTCCAGTGAAAAGTAATTTCTTAGAAAATGTCCTGTTTTGATCTTTATAATAATTTCCATCAGGCTAAGATGAGTTTTGTTTTGAGTAGGGTGGTCCAAGATTCTTTCCATAAATGCTTCTTGTCTTAAGTTGGCAATTCTGGTGTGAAGGAATAAGTTAGTAAATAGTCTCAAACACATTGAGGGTAGGGATTGAATAAAAAGCTTTCATATCCTCATTGTCTCCCTCTCCAATTCCTGTTGCTTCAGTGGGGAAAAGTATGCTTTTTCTTCATGCTCAGAGGTCTGTCTCATGTAATTGTTATGAAATAATAACTGTCTGCTTTGGTTTTAATTTGGGTTTGTGTTGGTTTCTTTTTTTTGTTGTTGTTGCTTTGTTTGGCTTTTTTTTTTTAACCCACGTATTAGTTAGTCTCCCTTATTAAAAGTATGTGCACTCAGAACTGTGGGTGGAGGGATTGTTTTGATTCCTACCTACCATGAGTCGATTTTATATTTTTTTAATAAAATCAAATGTTAAATGAAGAGTAAAAGGTCGGCAGCATTTTAAATAGTTCATAACGCTAATCACAATCTGTGGTTCTGTTAATGTTTTGTTAGGGAAGAAAATAAATCCAGAAAACACTGACCAACAGGGAACAGCAGGTATTTATTAGAAGTGTTAAATTGAACATTAATAATACTGTTGTGTGCTCAGAAACCATGGCAACAGTAGGGAGTAGCAATAAAGATAATTTTCTAATATCTAAATACATTATTTAAAACCTCTACTCACCTCTACTCTTGATCCTAATGGCAGATAACTCCCCTAAAATAATGTTTATGGCATATGAATATGAAAGAAGAAAATGTCACAGAATAACTAGCTAAAAAAGAAAAAAAAAAAAAGACATGTGAAGCCAAGGTGAGGCATTTAATTTCTTTTCTCCAAACTTTCTAAGCTGAAGACTAAAAATATTTGAAAATTTTTGGTCATAGTAAAGGTACAAAAGTCTCAGCCAGCTGACTGCAGTAGTCATTAAAATCTTATAGTAAATCTCAGGAACTGTTTGCCTAAGGAAAGCATCCTTCTCTGAAAAATTATTTTTAGGAACAAGTTGTATAAACATCTGTCAGGAATAAAATACAGTTTATTCTGGTTTAGGATGAAGGAACAAATTAGTTGGTCAGTTGAGTCCAGCAGCAGTTCTTAGGTATGTCGACCCATGGAGGAAGAGCTCCTAAGATGAGCCCATGCTGTGACTTTGGAGTGTTGGGCACTTGGGATGGAGGACAGTCCTTCATCTCACAGGATGCCAGCTGAATACACACAAATAGCCAGTGAAGAGTCAAACTACAATTGCTACTCATTATTTGTGTTTCTGGCTTGAATAACTGTTTAGTTCCTGGGCTGTGCATGGATGGCAACCTCACATGGAATATTTAACACTTTAAGTGAGGTTTTCTTTCTCAGATCATCTAACAGCTCTGGGAAGGGGTGGGTCTCCATTCCTAGCCTGGCCAGGTGCATACCTTGTACACCACAGAGAAACACAAGGGGCAGTGAAACACCAGGCTTCCTCTTTTCCTCAGTGCAATGATTACCAGCTCCTGGGCAGACGCTGTGTGGACATGGAGAGCAAAGCGCTGTCACCTGTTTATGCTCTGGGCAGAGGGTACTTCCCAAAGGGAGCAGGGTGGGAGGACTTGATGGCTAGTTCAGTAAATGTGAAGGCAGTTAAATCTGCCTAGATTTCCCACACGGAATCTAACGAATACGTGAATGTGCTGCCAGCATCAGGAAAGGAATTCTGATGGATACCAATGGAATTTGATCAAAGATCTGAAAATTAAATTCTTTCCCCACTGGGTAGCAACCAGTTCAGTTTCAAGGTGCTGATATTGGCTAGAAAGGGACCCTCTCTGCTGAGGACAGCAGTGAATTCCTTGCTTCCCAAATCTGTGTATAGCATCCTAAAAATGCATGCCAATAGCCACAATCTGCATGTAATTCACAGGCACATTTCTTCAGTGTGTCTGTCTCAAGTAGCCACCAAGGGAACAGAGTTGTACCAATTTTAGATCTGTGTAGTAGATCATGAAGGAAGAAATAAGCATCTTTTCATTTTATAGACAGCTGGTATATGGGAAGAGAAACAAGAAAATGGAAAAGTGTTTGCTTATAAAAAAAAAGTGTATCTTGGTGGCCATGTAAACTGCCATATGGAGAGAGAGGGTTGGCTATGGAGGCACTCTTTTCCCATTTCTTCGTGGCATAGGCCAGGAGGATAGTTACTAGGCAAAGGCATGAAGAGCATTTATTGAACACATTTATTGAGCATTTATTGAAAAAATAAAGTGGTTAAATACTCATGCCATTGATTACATGTGACGGACACCTTAACTGAAAAAAAAAAGATTTCTAAATCTAAATGTCTCTCTGATTTGTTTATCTAGTAATACCGTGATTTGCAAAAATGTAAAAATCTAACCAGCCTCTGCAGAACGCAGTCACTCATTTGCTACTACACAGAATGTTTTCTCTCCTGCAGCATTTCTATCTCAACTTTTGCTAAATATTTTCTCTTGGGCTTTTATTCTGGTCATGAATCTCAGAAGAAGTAATCAATACTATAGATAAACTAAATGGATACTGTAAATAAACTAAAAGTCAATTTGTATTTTGTTTGGGTTTTGTTACCAGTTGAGGAATTCCTAACCTTTGCTTGAATGCTAACTGTTGCTATTAAAGAAATCTGCAGATATTGAGGATATAAAAGCAGAATTGTGGCACCTGTACTTCGACCCTTTTTTTGTAGTTTAAGACTTATATTTTCTCCCCACCTGTATGAAAAAAAAAAAAATACATCTCCCTGGATATGGGCAGGTCAGCTTTCACCTTATGTAAAGCAGCATAGTTCTGATGATTTTGTGGCAGTTAGCCATTTTGAGTTTGAGAAGTCAGCCTGAAAGGTGAAATACCTCCTGAAATCTAGTGAGCTGCTAAACCTCTCTGTTCATTTTTTAACACTTTTTCCTTCAAAAACAATGCATTATCTACTTAGTGCTAGAGCTAGCAGAACTTTTTCAGTAATAACTATTTTTGCATACTCCCTTTTCCCAGCTGCAGTTTGAATGACACTGTTACACGGCGAGAGAAAAGAGTGAAACCTCTTCAATTAAATTGAGGGCTATACTGTGTTCCAGAATGAGGAAAGGGAAAAAAAAAAAAAAAGGAAGAAGAAGAAGGAAAAAAAAAAGATATGTGCTAAAGCTGATTATTAAGACATAAAACTAAGGAGATATTAGTTACTGCCAGGTGACCTCCAGGATATTGTGCTACATATTTTCCAGAGAGTGGAATTGTTATGAGGCAAGCTAACTTTCTCTGACTGGGTACAATTGATTATTCAGTAGGAGATGGTTGTCTCACAGCTTCAAGGTAAAAATATGCTAAAAATATGTTTAAAACCTGCAAGCCAACTCCATGAGAGGGCAAGAGTTGCCTTCAGTAGAAATTAGGCTGCCTCCATCAAGGGGGCATTTGTGCACAAGGGGAGAGAGTAAGATTTGCTCCAGGATCAGAGGCTGTAGGGGAAAAACCAGGATAAAGGACAGGAGAGGAAGTGGGAATTTATTCCCCTGCTTAAATGAGTATGGTGCAGCAGATCTCCTAAGAAAAATCTAGGAATATAGCTTTTGCCTCAAAAACTTGCAGCTTCTAAGTTTTACCTGTGTGGAGTTTAACTTGGATTTGAGAAGACATCTGGGGGGAGAGGTCATTTGTTACTCCAATAGATCTCCCTTTTGACCAATCCTTTCTCTCTAGCTTGAGTTATTATAAGGAAAACTATGACTGGGTAAAAGCTAATGGTCCCAGATGTCTAGGCACAAATGTGAAAGTGCTGCAGAGCACAGTATCAATCACCATGGAACTGCATGGTACTTCTTGCTTTTACACGTTCCCAATGAATTATTTCTGTGTTTCCCACCAAGCAAAGTTGTTAAGGAAGCTTGCCTGTCTGTCCAACCATGCTGACAGTGACATTCCCACCACCTGAGGCTTGCAGTGCTGTGACTGAAGCCCCTTTGCAGTGGGTAGCTCCAGTGAGCTTTTAGGTGCCCCACTTTACTCTCTAGACACACCATCCATGCACTGTCTGACAATGTTTCCTTATTGATTTCACCATAGGTTTCCCATAGCAGAGTCTCAGACCTCTGGTTCTTTTAAGAAATTTTACCTCGGTGCAAAAACCAAATTGCAGCCCAAGCTGATGCCTCTGAAGGGGGATCCCAAACAAAGGAAACCCCTGGCTTTTATACTTTCACAGTCTGTTCATCCCAGTGTGTGGGATCTTCCTCCAGAGTTATTGGCTCTAGTTTTGTCAGGTCACCTGGCTGATCCCATAGGGTCCCTTTCTTGTGCAAAGGGTCTGCAACTGTTCATGTTTTCTTGCCTTGGGTTCCCAGCACCCAGAGTTCAAGCTGCAGCTGGCACTGCAGCTGTACATTGAGCTACCTACATCAAATGCATTTCTCAACAAAAACAATTTTTCAAGGATGTGTCAAACCCAAGCAGCTCTTCTGGCTTTTAACTAAGCATCTGCCTCAGGTTCCTCAGCCATGAACCCATTTCTTTGTCAGCTGCACAACACTGTTCCTTGTTATAGCACTCTCCAGGGAGTTGTATCCACCCTGCTTTTTCCTGACATCCAGCTGGATGAGGCGGGTGTACAGGGATGAAAACAATGGGAAGATTGGTCCCAGCATTGATTCAAAGGAAAAGATGAGGAGAACAGTGGTCTATTGTCTATTCTCACTCCAAGAAAAAGAGGCTTTTCTTAAGTGGATGTGGTTACTTTATTTTCTTTTTACAGGAATCAGAGAAACAGGGAATGCTACTGTTTGTCATTACTTTTTTTCTTCCAAAGGATTGAATAAAAAACTGGAGGATGTATCTTCTAATTGATCTTTCTGATGCTAAAACTGTATCTCTCCAGGAGCCTGCAGAAGTAGACAATGTTATAGAAGCCTCCTTTATGCATTATTTGCAGTTAAAGTTGCAGTTTCAGTTGTTAATCTTACATCTATAGATAAGTAGCCAGAACAGCCTAAGTGTGCCTCTTTGCTTTGTGCTCTTTTGGACATCCTACAATTCTTTTCCAATTATTCATTTTTTTCTCTGCTTTCAAATTACATAAGAAGTCTTGGATTCTTACTGAGGTTATGTCAACAAGTTTAGCTCTCATTCACTGCAGCTAAAAGTACCTCCTGTGGCAGTGCATCCCTTTTCCTATTTCAATTTCTTTTGTACAATATATGTCAGTCAAGTGCAGTTCATTTTCACACCAGCTAAGCAGATTAATCTATTTCACTAGCTTAATTACACTGTTATTAACCTTGCAGGGATGTTTTGATGAGTTCATTTTGAAATACTCAGTTATCTGACAAAAAATATTGCCAAGTGTTTCCCCAGGCTACTATCAGGGATTTCAAACACTGGGAGTTGTACTGGAAATCTGTGACCCACTGAAATATCTGCTAGCAATGGCATGCTGATCTGAGAAATGTTGTCCTTCAGACAAAAAACAATTCACCTGGATAGGTAGAAAGTTGATATTCATGAGGAATATTTTTTTAGCTGTGATTGGCATGACAATCTGGTTTGTAAATGCAGTTCAGGGTAGATCCAACAGTGACAAGGAGCACATTTGGATAGAGGATTTGTCAGTGTAATCTTCTTTGCTCTGGGAAGTGGATGGCACTAGCCACAAAACCGTAATGTTTGGAGATGAGATACTTCTGCAAATAGTTATAAGCCATGTGACAAAATAAACAGAGTCCTGAAGCCACAGGGAAAGACTTTACCAGTGTATCAGCCTCTCTGATGATCTGGAGATAATCAGAGACTTGCAGACCATTTAGCTACTTCGTGGTAGGGAACCTGTATTCTAAACAAAGTTTCTGCCTAGACCTCCTATGTGTTATGGGTTTCCTGCACAAATTCTTTGAATTTTGGAAATAGAGATGTAATAGAGCATCCCAAAGAAGCTCTTCAGCATTTCTGGCTGAAAGAATAGGGGATGCAAAAGGGGCTATAAGACAGCACTGCATCTATCTATGTCAGCAGAGCTGTAACAGTGTTTGTTGACAGATGCCTGGGGGAAAAAAAAGGATAGGTCCTGTGGGATCCCTTTGTTGTGCTCCTAACATTTTTCTGGAGTGGAGCAGTGCTGATCTCTGTGATGGGGAGACATTGCCTCCCCCACTGAGCTCTCTCCCAGCACGGGTTCCTACAGGAAATGGCCCCTCCATGCTGGACAACAGTTGGATTGGTAGAGAAAGAAGTCTCTGTTACTATTGTAACAAGCCAGTGTTAAACTGCCTAGATTTAGTGTTCAGCGTGCAAACTTATGAGAATTTGTCTCTCTTTCTTTTATTAATTCTGCTTGGTCCCCAGTTGATATAAATCACTACTGTTCCTCTGAGGACAGCACATAGCACTGTTTTTCCCAGCTGGAGATCTGTTGCTCCATGTCAAAACCAAGGATGCTGAAGAAATAGCATATTCATTGCAAGAACCCAGAAAATGCTTCTAATTTACTGCTTGTGCTCCTTGCTGTTAACTGCCTTTGGCTCCACGGTGGCTGGCACAATCACTTCAGGAAATGGGTGCATGGAGGATTAAGAAAGATCAATATTGTTTGGATGACTGTGAAGCATGCCACACATGGGTGTTTTCAGGAAGGTTTGTGTGCAGATGAGATAGATTGAAAGGGAGTTTATAGCAGGAGAACAGGAAAAGCAAAATGATTGTTCAAATCCCTTCTAATAGCAAGGTTTATCGCTGTAGGAGAGGATTCTCCTGTCTGTGGTGTCAGGATTGTTTTGCCAGAGAAAAACATCAAAAGACACTGATCCACTAGACCAGCCATCACAGTGAGAGCTGGAGAAACAACAAAATACCTGCTGCTGAAGGAATTGGAATTTGTCCCCACAGCCCTAATGAAGATTTTAAAAAGAATGCTAATTACAGCTGTCAGCACACTCAGAGAGCCTTTTGGAGTCCTAGCTAGTCACAATCTTTGGGAAAGGGTTTCCTGTGCTGTTGCATAGCACCCTGTCAGTGCTTCCAGAAGAGTTCCTGATGGTGCCAGGGAGTTAAGCTCCATGCTGGCACTGTTGTTTGTGGCAGGATTGTCACCTGGGGAATCAGTGGCACAGCAATTCTCCTGGGCTCTGAGCTCTCAAGGGCTGATTCATCCAGTGCCCTGGCAGAGGCTGAGATGTCAGAAGATGAGGGAAAAGCCAAATGTAACAAGGATGGTGTTCAAGAATCCAGAGGAAATCTTTCTTCTTTGCTGGTCATCAGTTTGTAGAATTAATACAAATAATGCAACTGTTTCCCAAACCCAGGCATGACTTTCACTTCACATCACTGCATAATGGCTGGATCAATGCTACAAGGTGCAGAGCTGCAGCCTGCTGAGAGAGCAGGGTGAGTGCAGCAGGGAAGCACTGTAGTGTGCTAATATTATCTATACCAGTCTTGACCAATGATTCTTAAATTTGCAGCCCAGCAACAGAATATCAGCAATTATAAAGTCCTTTTTTTTTACAATGTTTCCTTATCCTATTGGTAGATTTTTTTTTCTCAATATTAATGCTAAATATGGTCTTTTTTTCTTAAGTTCCTTACTTCTTTTTCCATCTTTAACGAATGTGGAAAAATATTTATCCTTTTTCTGAGTAGAGCTACATTTCAAATATTAAGGACTGTTATGATATCTCTCCTAAATTGTCTCTTCTCTAAACTAAATAACCTGAATTTTTCTGCTGTTTCTTATAGGATATTTATTCCAGGTGTCTAAAAATTCTCTTTAGCGTCTTTCAGCCTCCCCTTAATTGAACTGTATCCTTCCTAAATTATATTAGCTGTATGCCAGCTGAGGCCTTACTGATAAAAGACTGCTTCATTTCACAGACAATACTCCTTCTACATTCCCATATGGAGTTTTTAAACAAATTTTAGTCTTACATTTAGCTTGTGATTGACAATGATATCTTAGTTCCTTACAGCAGTATCAATGACATTCATTCCCTCTATGGTCCTTAAAGAGATGATTATCCCTACCTTTGTGCAGAGTTTTTTATTTCCCTTACTAAATTACAATCTTCTTAGCCCCAAGCAATTCTTCCATTTTCAAGATAGCTTTGAATGTTCTTCCTCCTATGTGTTATATTTGCCACCGCTCTAACTTGCTGAATTTGCAGATTAAAAGAGCATTTTTTGCTCATCCTTTCCAAACCACTGAGGTAAATCTGGCAAGCTTCAGGCCCAGAGTAGGCCAGAAACCTCTTGATGTAACCCACTAATCAGAAAGTCAGTCGCTGATAATTAGTCTTCATAAATGCAATTTACTCCCCACTTATGCACGTGCATAGTAAATCCATCACCTTTTATCTGGTAATTTCATAGACATACAGAGCTAGCAGTAATATTTCATCTGTATTCCCACATGATGAAATTGAGCATTTGTAGTCTCCTCTTGCAGAACAGACTTGTCATTTTTATGAATTTCTGATTGCCCTTCTCTGCTACTGCTCCAGTGTAAATTCCATTTTGGGTTTTTTTTCTTGAATATTAATGTCCCAAAACACACTTGGTATGCCAAATGTCTCAGGATACTGGATAGTTTTTCTCTTTTTCAACTGAAAATACCTTTCCAGTTACATCAAGGAACAAACCTATCATTTTCCATAGTAAATCTAATTGCTGGCTCATAGTCACCCTGTGATTGATAACAGGTTGTTCTGCTTCTTTAGTTTTTGTTTTAGGAATCATTTGTTTACTAAGTTATAATTCTCCTTTCCTCTCTTCTTCCTCTCTTGGAAAGAGAGGTTAAAATAATTTCCTTACATGGTTCAATTTTGACAGTAGTATCCAATAGAACGAATTGTATTGGTTTGCTGTGTGAGTAATGAATTTTCTTAGTCTATACTTTTACCATGTGCTGTTTCTTCAAACTGGGGACACCAAAAAATAAAAGCATACAACTAAGTGATACGATATTTTACAAAAAAAACCCTATAAGAGATGATGGTAATAACTTTAAATGTTCAGGTGAAATCTTTAAAATCCTTATTGGAGTAACAAACATATGAGAGAACTTTTCTATCCTGCAGCCAATATTTAATATTCCTTAGTTCAATAATGACTAGGAAGATGTAGCAGGCTGTCAGCACATGCACTGTGTTTGATGCTATGACTTTGTTAAGGTATGATTTAAATTTCTCAGTCCTTAAGTCACCTAAGCAAGTTAAATTGGTAAGTATTGTTAAAGATCTTTAAATTTGCTGGATTTATTGAAAAAGGTCTTGTATTTTGAAAATAATGTGGTTTTTTTCTTATAAAATATCTTTCTCAGTATTTGGTAATGTTTTGGTGCTTTCTGATGAGATGTTTCTTTCTTTTGTCTCTCCTTTATTCATGTTGTGTTTTTCTTCTCTATCCCAGTATGTTTTTTCTACCTTCCATTTCTCTGTGCACTGTTACATGTATGATAACCAAAGATTTTGTGTGTTTGATTTGATTGTATTTTATTTTTTAGAAAACTCATTTGGCAACAAAGGAGAAAAATGTGATTAAAGATAGATCCTTTTTCATAGAGCTCAGACAAATTAGGGTGGGCAGCACAGTGACCTGGGCAGGTTGCCATGTTAGTCTCTAACCTGTATAGTGCCTGGACCCTCATCAAACCAGCTCATTTCATCCCTGTCTTCTAAGGACATGTTTGCAACCTCATGTTTCAGTGACCAAGTAAATGTACCAGGGTTACTTTTTATAAGTCTTATGCTTCCCAAAAATTACTCAGCCCAAGCTGCTACTGCCATACTGACAGGGGAGGAAGGGAAAGGTGTTGCCCTCCTTTGGAATAGAGTCCAATAAATAGCCCTTGTCCTTCTCAGGCCAAGGACATTGGAGGAAGGTTCTGGAAGCTCAGAGGCCTGAGGTATAAATCTTTAGGGAAATCCTGGAGGTAGCATATGTAACTCCAGAACTGGATCCCATCTGAATACAAGAAAGATTCTATTAAACTTTTCTACAGCCTCTGAAGCTCACCTCTGTCCTGCACTGCTTCTAGTTCTAGCACCAGCTTGTGCTCTACAGGCTGCTCACAGATGGTATTGGGCTTTCTCTTCTGCCAACTCCATTTTCAGTCCTCCTCCCTCATCAGGATGAACTACAATAAAGAAACTACAGTTCCCTCCCACAGTCCAGTCTGGACTGCAAAGCAGTGTACTGCAGCTTAAATCTGTCCAGCCTGAAGATCAGGTCTTCTTCATAGACATGAAGCTCGACTTTATGCAGTAAGGTATCATGGACAATGGCTTCTATGTGTAGTGTTTTTATGTATTGGATCAGGCCCTTTGTCAGGTTGGTTTTTTTCAACACTTTTAGTTGTTTTTCCTTTTTCAGACACGTAATAAAAAAAACTTGGTAGGCCTTTTCTTTCCTGAAGGTTGTATTTAATAATACTTGAGTAATTTTTTTATTATTTTTCAGACTCTTTAACATTTTTCTAGTGACAATTCAAGTCTCAGTGCAACAAGTACATGCCAGATTTTATTCTTTACTTTCCCTAAGAAGCTACCAGCAAACACCCAGAAGTCCTTCACTGACCCCCATTTCCGCAGTACTCAGTGAGGATGCAAAGCATTGCTAACTTAGTCTTCTGTGACATGTGGCTGTGATGATGCTTTTCTAGGGGAACAAAAGCTTTTATTTTTATACTTCTGTTACTAAAGTAATGGAATAGAGAGCCCTGGCAAAAATTTTTTTCTCCTGAGACATGTTTGAGCAGATTAGTGAGGCTGCCATCTGGAACAGCAGACATTTACATTTTGATTGTAATAGCTAATCAATATGATCATTGTATTATTAAACACGTTATTTTCAGAAGAGGAAAAATCCAGTCAGCTAAGAAACCAAAAATCAGTTTCAGAAAATCTGACTCTGCCATCAACTTTCCATGCAATTTTGAGCCAGATCATTTAAACCTTTAGTGTTTAAACTTGTTCATATGCAAAACAGAAATAACAAAGCTTTTGGGCTGATAAATGGATTTGAAAACCGTTATGAAAATAAAACTGTCTAACTTGCTTTCTGGCATTTAAAGAGTTATAAGCATAGTGGCATAAGGAAGATGTGAAGTCCACCTATTTATATTGAGGTGATACAAGTTAATTGGGAAAAAAAATCTTTTAACTGAAATTATCTTTATTGAACAATGATAATGATATGAATCAGGACTCAACCCTCCATATCTTACTCATTCCCTTTTACAGATATGTGCATGAGAGAACTCTTCCCTTTAATATGAAACATGGGCTCTTTTTCCCCAAGTTTGTACTGTGTTTGTTCATTGTAGATGTCAGTCATTTGTCTGCATGTCTCAGTACAACTCCTCAAAACCAACTTGAGAAAGGTTTCAAGGTGCTTCTAGAAAGATGAAAAGGATTAGAAAAAAAAATGGAGGATTGTAAGACTTTGTGGGTGGAGTTTGGGAAGAATTGGACAGGGACTTCTAGTGGCAGATTCAGAGCAGCTTGGAGATTTTGGCACCAAGAACAGCTCTGCATATCCCACAGACTTTAAAATTATATTTATCCTGTGTCTTTCATTGACTTGACGCAGATGCTGTTCTAATTTTCTAGAAACTTTGTTTCAGTATTTGTTGGATCTTCAACAAGAATTTTCCTAGAGCTCAAAATTTCTAATGATTTTCATCAAGAAAATTTTCACCTAGAAAATTTTTGGTATCTCTCTACAGGAACTGCTTCAGTTTTACTTAAGTTCCACCTGAAAAAAGGAAGGAGCTCCAATTTCATTCGACCTGACTTTCCTAGCCAGCCTTTGGCATAGTGCTCAGGACCTTCCTAGGAAAATTCCAAGTTTCCAAGGAAGCTACTTCCAAGGAAGTAGCTGAGCAGTGAGAACTAGAAGAGTAGTACTAGACAGCAATATTTTTAAAGCTAACTGTGGGTTCCACATGTGCTACTTTGTTTAGAAGTAATTAATCTCTTTGGTCTGAACAGCTACATTTCGTGGCATATTTAATATCCGATTAATTTATGGTTTTCTTCTTCTGATAACAACGACTAGTTTTACCAAGAAAGTGTGGCAAGAATGACGAGACTTTCATGGGTTCAGAAATTATGCTAATATATTTTGGTCTATATTTTACATTGAGTATAAAGAAATAAATCCTGCAGTACCTGCTTAACCCTGAAAATTATGTGTTTTGTGTCCATAAAATAAGAAATGTTCTAATAATCCTGTGTCTTGGGAATTAATGACATGCTTTTTGTAACAGAGACTGAAGAACATCTTCTCACAGGTACACAGTAGAGTATTGTTATTCCAATTTTTTGCTAACCTTTACTGAAAAAAAAAAAAAAGTAGTGACTTCTGAATTCAAATCAAATTACCAAACAGTTGTCTGGGATTGAAGAGGAAGGATGATGAAAGGGACAAGCAAATCAGCATATGTTACTTTACTGAAACTTTGTCCAAAAAAGAGTACTGAATTTTTTAGTCTGCAAGGAGAAAAAAAGAATTATAGAAACCTTAATGAAGAACAGAGCTTTGCAAAAAAGAAAATACTTCCAAAATGTACCAGAGCTTTAAAAAAAAGAGAGAAGAAGACTTTTTATCACTGGACGGTAGTGCATTTCAAAATTGTCACTAGAAAGGTAGCTGTAATATGGAAAATGGCTACGTTTTGCTGTAACATTTCTACTGATGGACATGTTACAGAATACAGAAAACTGAGAAAAAGGGATACAAGGTGCCATAGTTTATTTTATGACTCACATAAACCTCTGATTGGCATTTGCCCAGCGTGCCACAATTGCAGACAAACCTAAGGAGTAGAAAAGCTGGGCTTTGTGTAACTTCCCAGAAAGGCAGTAGTAGCACAGAGAGAGCTCTTGCTGTGTAGTAATCCCTCTTTATGTAAGCAGCCATCAATGAGTAATTTCCCTCCACCCCCGCTGTTCTTCCACTCGGCAGCGCTCTGCCAGCACCCACACGGTGACTCACCCCGACAGCCCTTTCTACTACACACTTACAGAAAGGTTAGAAACATTAGGCTGTTCCTTTCCTGTTCTCCCTCTCCCCCTTCCCCCCTTCCTAAAAATCACTTCAAACCACTTGCAAAGACAGATACTTTTAAAATAGTTAGATGGTTGGCATTGCCAGAATTAAACATTGACTATGTCTGTCTACTTTTCAGTGAACTGATCCTTTAATGATCATGGCAATGTATATTCAGGTAGAAGTGTCTTCTGGCCTTAAAAATGGATATCCATTGCCTCATGATTTTGCAATGAAGCTGCTATTTCCTTGTCTTAATTTTTAACAGAATGTGATGAAGAATTCAAGACTGCACTGATGAAATCTGTATCCTCCCCTATTCCTTGATCTCTTGAAGATAGATTTATAACAGTTGAAAATCATACAATTTTTTTCCTTTTTATGTTTTACAGACAAACCATGTAGCAAATCCTTCTTCTTCCTCCCCATCCCCCCCCCCACCCCCAAATCTCTGAATGTTACAGAAAAAAGGATTCTAATAGCTTGTTCAGTCCCAGAGAGTGTGATGTTTCCAGTGGTCTTAGATGGGAAAGAGTTAATATTGAACAAACTACCTGGTAATAAAGAAAGGTCATGAATGTGAGATAGTAATTTTTTTTCCCCTTTAGGCAATCAGCTGTTCCACCTTGGGTCTTGCTCTAGGAGGACTTGAAGGTGGAATGAAATGAGAATTAGTAGTTTATTCCTGGTTGCCTTATTCCTGACTGTCAGCTCTTCATTTCTTATTTTGTAAATCCATTCAACATCCTCTGTGAAAATGTTTCAGATGGATTTGCGTCAAATTGTTTGTTATGTTGTTGTGTTCTTCTTTCTTAAGTATTAACCTTTTGTTTACTTACAAATGAAATATTAAATGAAATGACAGGGTGGACAAAGAGATGAAAAGAAGATTTGTGCAGATGTAAGGCTTGTTATCCACAAATACAACAAACTTTTCTTACCAGTGACAGCTATCTCCCAAGACTCAAGTGCTCACAAAAATTCTCTGAAAAAGGGCGAAACAACATGGAGATATAAATTAAGAGAAAGTATTTTGCAGAAATGGCTCTTGATGTCAAGTCCAACCTGGGCTTATTACTGTGTTATTCTGTGGGTTATTCACAGGAAACACCTATATATACTTTGCTACACACTCATTTGCAGCAAAGCCAAACCGAATTCTTTTCTGTAGGAGTATTTGTGATATGAAAGGAATTCAGTGTGTCAAGCGGAAATAAGGTTTCATTCCAGAAACAGCCTGACCCAGACTACTTTACATATCTCTTCTGTTTGCACTGACATTGCAAATGAGAGAATAAGTCCTGCATTCATCTTTATTTTCACTTGTTTTGATGAAATGTCTAAAAAATGTGCCCAGGTAAATTTCAAGCACATCACCTTCTGCTCAGGGAGGTAAAAATGAAGCAGCTAAATTTTAAACATGTCTGCAGCATGATTCATGAATGTTCTCTGCTGCAGGGACAGAGAATGTATCTCTGGCTGTATGAACTCTTCAAAGCACAGACTGTCTTCTCAATCCAGAAGGTCTCAGCAAGATCTTGTATTTAAAGCCTTTATGGAACATCAGAGTCTGATGCGAGCACAATATTCCCTTCCAATGGTGTTCAAACTCAGAGACCTCTGCATTCTGCTTCTCTTATACCTTGGGACCTGCCTCCTCTGCTCTGCTTATTCCCAGAATAGCTTTGCTTTCCCTTCTCCCTCTTTGGGAGTTTCAGGGCAATAGGGAGGGCTCTCTTGCTCCTCTTCACCATCACTTTGTGTTGCTTTCTGTAGTCTGTTGTTTTTATAGTTATGGTAGATGAAATATTGATATTTGGCAAGTTCCTGAGGGAAAATAAGATCTTTCTCTTTATGTGAACAACTTTCTTTGCAAGTCCCATATACTTTAATATACTCCACTATTAAGGAAAAAAAATTACTCACCAGGATACATTTAATAAAAGCAAAAGTAACAAAACAAGTCAACATTTCTTCTCTAAGGACAACAGAAATTAAAACATAAATTAGTACAAATAAATAACACAAATTATCAGGAAGTTCATCAATTCTATCAATAGTGTTCATTAGTTAACACAGTCCAGTTGTGCCCTGAGGCTCAGGAGTGCTCCTAGATTCAGGCTCCGTGCGTCTGTGTTTGCTGCTCACAGATCTTGCCTGCCTGACTTGCAGGAATGACCATCTCCTATCTGATCTGATAAGCGCTGACTGCCAGGGCAGTGGGAATTTGGGGTGGCCAAGTTGGGTGCTTGAGGGTGTGAGTACCTCTTCATGCATAGTTTGAATCAGAGGGCACTCTGCCCTCAAACCTTCATTTTGGTACTAGGTTAAGGAGATTTATCTGAGGGTTGCAGAGCAGACATAATCCCGTGGCACCAGCTTGGCCAGTGTGCATTTGGCTGGGGCTGGAGATGCTGTCACACAAGGAGGTTGTCCCTTGCAAGGTGCCTGCAGGGTACAGTGGTCAAGGTCACCTGAATAACCTTCCACTCCAGAGGTGAAAGGGTGGGGTGATGTGTGTGCAAACCCTTTAACAGTGCACACTGCTGGAATGACTATTTCTTTCTCTCTTTTTAAAAATATATAGAAATGTATTGTCCTAATTTTAATTGGGTGGTTAAAGTTCAGCTGTCACCACAAAAAAATTTAAAGGAGACTATTACTGGTGAACTAGAGGAAAATCTGCACGTTTGAACAAATCACATTTACTTGGCAGTTCTGGAAATCACAAGATGAGCATTTTCACCTGAGAATAACTTTTCAGGTGCTGAAACCCAGCTTGCCTCTCAACAGACATGTTTTACTTCAGTGTTCTCTAAATGTATTCTCTGTCTTTTTTTATGCCCTAATCGTTTAGTGGTGCCTGGATCTACTCCTGCAGATCATGACAAGAGCTCCAGTCTGCTGTGGAGTATGCTCATAAATTTTTGTGCTGCAGAACTGCTTTGGGAGTTAGTCTGAGCATCTCTGGACTTTGTGAAGTAAATATGTATATGTATATTTGAATAGAGCCTTATGATCACATGGGAGATTTCAAATTCAAATGACAGCTGGGAGCCCAGCTCTCTACTATGCTTTAATGCAATCTGAATCCTTTATGGTCTTGCAGGACTTTGGAGAATCTCCTGACTTTTTTTCTAACCCTGAAGTTTCAGTCTGTCAAACACATAGTCTAATATTTTCTGCAAAATGTGAAAAGAAGACAAAAGAGGGTAAATTTCCCACTCAATTTCTCTGCAGCCTTGCTAGCTACATTTGTTCAAATGAATGCTAAAAAATAGTTAGCCATACATGCCCCCTTCAATATGGTAAAATAAAGTAAAGACAGACAGATGAAAAACAGATTTGGCACAGAGGGAAATGCTTCTTTCTTTTATCAACATTTTTGCTGCTTTTCCACTCATCAGTCTTCACACTCATTTTCTTCACTTCATTTTTTGAGTAATATCTGGGGTAGGGATTTGTTCCCACGGAGCTACATTTCTCCACTCATAGTTACAAGACTCCATCTCTCCTGCTTTTCAGTTTCTCCTGTGCTCCTCTCCATGCAACCAGCAGACTGATGGTACCCAGTTTTGGAAGGGATCTCATTTCCCAGGGTTTTACCAGATTTGCAGACTGTTCTTCCAATGTTCTTTCTGTTTTCATCAGTGTAAGGTGCCAAAGGTGTTTTTTTTTCTTTTTCCTGCTTGTGGTTTTTTTGTTGTTGGGTTTTGGGGTTTTTTTTAATCACCAGGAAGGAACATTTGAGAGGTTTGAACATGAAATAAACCATTATTGTTGTAGACTAATTCTAAGGTCTAGGCATTGTCAAGCAAAGAAATCCTAAAAACCATTGAGCAGTAATAAAATTTATACATTGGCAAAGATAAACGCTATTATGTACTTGGATAAAAGGGAGTTTTGTTAATTGATATTAAATATTTTCACCCTGGAGATTGGTAATCTCAATCCTTGTACTTTCCTGCAGTGGATGTGAGTTCTGACATTAAACAGGGAGCTTGCTACTGACTGCAATGCAGCCAGGCCTTGTGCCTCTCCCATTGAAAGATTACTGAAAAAATTTGGAAACTATTAAATAGAGAAGGATTAAGAATGATCTCTTCCTTGTATAACCATGAAGAATCCCATGAGCTCAAGCTCCTTAACTTATCAAAAAAGGTTAAGAAACTACTAGTCAAAAAAATTTTAGACAGCTCAACAGGGTGACAGTATTTGATATTAGAGGTCTTTTTAATCTCCCTTATTTATCCTTTTCAAAATCATGTTTAAATATTGCTAAATATTTATGTGAGTAAAAGTTTTTGTATGGCACTCATTTTTACTGAAAATAGCCCCTTTAGCTGAAGTTTCTGTGGATTGTCTCTTCATTCTGAAATAGTCCCCAGGTTTTTAATGAAAAATTGAAAACTAATTTTGGTATTAGAACACTTAAACTGGACGTTATTCTCTTTTCCAGCAGATGAAAATAACAAATTTTCAATTATTTTTCTAATGTGGGGTTTGGGGCATTCTTCATATTATACACTAACTTCTATTGAGCCCAAATTTTACAGCCATCTCAAGTACATAATTAATGCCAAGATGAAGGACTATTTGAAGGACTATTATTTACAGACAGGTGTAGTGTCTGAGTTTAAAATATAGTGATTAATTTGAGGCTGGAGCAGCCATCATGTGACATGGCGAAGGCTAGCAAATGGATATTCATATGTATAACTCTTGATGTTTCTTCTTTTCCTTATGCTTATATAATACAATGAGACTTTTCACACTCAGATGCTGTAATTATCTTCTACTAGACTTGTGATATATTCTCTCCTATTTTTCTAAAGCGTTGAAATACAGATATTCGTACATTCATTGTGATTTTAGTCTTGGTCACCTCCTTTTTTTTTTAGTTTTATCCCTCATTAAAAGAGCCCTCTTAGTTTGGGTTTTTTTTCTGTTAACACTCAGTCATACCTTTTTTTTTTTTTTTTAACTTGAAAATCATTAATGACTCATCATTTTCCAATACTAGAAACTCAACTTCGTATGGCACTAATTTGCCTTGCAACAATCTGTTCTCTCTGCATACAGCTGGAATGCTCTAGCATCTCTGACTAAGAGCATTAGTCTTCAAATAATTAGTTGTTCTGATGGGTAATATTCATTTTAGGCCCTCCTTTTCATTAAATTCCTTCCATAGTTCTTTATTTATTAGAAAAGCAGCTTTCCCATGCTTTTTATTACTATCCAGGAAGGTGCTATCACATACTCAAAATTATATGTTTTACTTAATTATTTATGTCTTGAAAAATGCTAGTTTGTTTTTCAGTCCAAGTGTCTCTATTGTTTAATCACTTAATTTTTGTAAGGAATTAAAATGCTCTGACATATTTTTATTTGTCCGCAGTCAAAACTGGGTCCTGATGAATTTCTTGATCACTGATATATAAAATATCTCCACCATCATACCAGATGTTGATGAGATAGGACAAGGGGAGGGACACTGTTGGTGCAAGTTTGTGTTTTGCTGCTCGGGCAGAAAATGCAGGGCACTATGCCCAAGTCCAAAATATATTGATAGGTCTGTCTAAGTCCTGTGGAAGTTATAAACTGTGGTTCACTCCAGGCTGAGAACTAAACCTCAGAAACTGCCTCAGGTGTATTTCTATCTTCACATGTCACCTACTCCTCTGTTTTTAGGTTTGTGTTGAGCTACTTCTCTTATGCTGTTAGAACTAGTTCCTTCTTCAGCCAAGGCCATGCACTTCCTGACATTGCCTTCCTGAGCAATGTTCCAGAATCTAGTTTCAAGAGGGTAGTTTTGTCTTGTTCTGGCCCATATCACAACCTGGGGATAATTTCACACCCTCCATTAACTTGATGTATTGTGTACTGTGTCCTTTCCCAGCACCCAGATTAAGGTTCTGTGGCACGAGTGAGAAACCCTCTCTGAACAGCAGAATACACAACAATCAATACAGTTAACAAACATGTAGGCTTTCTTAAACAGCCCCTAATAAAAAGGAGTAATTAATCCTCCTTACCATACCTATAAAATGTTTTCCCAAATGGAAGTGTTAGCTATGTCTCTGTAATTGTCTTTACAGCATATTTTTATTGTCTAGTCTAATCACATGGGACACTTCTAGTGTCAGGCAAATGAACAGCACTCTGGCATATATTCCGTGTTCCAAGAATTTTATTCTCCAACTTCTGATAATTCCTTCATGCCAAAGAAAAGTAGAGTTGACCCCTATATTCTGTTGGTCCTGCTCCACTGGTTTGTTAAATAGTCACCAGAGGTCCCCTCCAAACAACTTATCTGTTGTTCTGTGTCGGGTATTGACGTCTCCGGTCAAACTCAATATAAGGAAATACTAGTTCATTCAAATCCAAAGCTTTGCAAAGGCAATTAAAAGTTTGATTAAAATCTCCTACTTATCTTTATTTTTTTCCCCAATGGCTGATTGGGGTCCTGATCCTGCACTC
Source organism: Pycnonotus jocosus (assembly GCA_013400435.1). NCBI lineage: Eukaryota > Metazoa > Chordata > Aves > Passeriformes > Pycnonotidae > Pycnonotus > Pycnonotus jocosus. Next base: position 34,508 of record VWYP01030150.1, read on the forward strand.
AAGTAACAAACTTTTTGATGTGGATCTCTACAGTACCTCAAAAAGGTGCATCTAAGAGATTGCAATTGTAGAAAAAGGGTCTGGAGTCTCCACCTGCTAGAGAGAGTATTGACATGGACACTTCTTAAAAAGTGGGGGTTTTGTATGTAAGTGTTGATTTGTAGAGTAAGAAACTTTCTTTTGAGAACATATTAGTTTAATTTAGATATTTAAAGAGATGGAGTCAATTTGAGGGAGGAAGATAACTTTCTAAAGCAAGGCCTAGAACATGATCCCTGAGTAGATAGAATGTGAAACAGGAGAAATGTTGAATGTGCAATATATCTTATGGAAAACAAAAGAGGAAAGTATTCATCTTCTAGCTACAAAATCAAAACATCTTCTAGACTTGGAGAAAAGGCAGTGGCTGATGATGCAATTTTGTTTACTACTGTGACTTTTTTGTTGTTGGATCTATGTATTTTTTTTTTTTTTTTTGCAGTCAAATAAGCCTGTTATGCACATTAATTAGCTGTAATTACTTTAATTAACTTTAGAAATGCAATGATTCATAACATGATAAACAAATTTAACTTGGACAGCTTATTAAGGATCTCAAGGAAATCAGATGTATTTTCTCCTATTGCTTGCTTACTTAAGGAAAATAAGTATCTTGTTGCTGCTAAATTTATTTAGAATATTTATTTAAGTCTTTTCTCTGTCTCCATATGGTCATGTTGAGCTGTTTTCTTCCTTAGTATTTCTAAGCTTCTGGAATTTCAAGCCAGACAAAATAAGAGTTGAATGAGACCTATTATTGTTTCATTGACTTTGAAGCACTCAGCATTTCCATTCCTCTTCATGGAAAAGGTCACTTTAATCAGTAGTGAATACTTCAGAGTTGACGGCACAAAATAACCTTAATAGGTTATTTGAATAGCAATTTGGTTTAGATGAAATTTTGTTAATTGGAAGAACATGCATTTGCAGCACACTGCAACATTCACTGGAGAGCTCCAAGAGGAGAGTGCTGTTTTCTGGTCTTGACAATCAAGAACTGCTTGACAGAGCTAGGATTGCTTCTTCCAAAGAGAGAATGATTAAAGGAACATGTGACAGCACTCCCTAAACACATACAAGGGTGTTGCAAAAGAGAGGAGAATGCAGTATTCAGATGATCAAAGAGATGAGAAGTAAATTTCAGTAAGCAGGATTCAGATTTGATAGTATGGAACCTTTCTAGCATTTAAGATAGTCAGTGAAATGTGGGGATACCTTCCCTAGGGAGGATATGGGAATTCAATGCTGATGGTGTTAAAAGCAGAAGCAGTGCCTGATAAAGCACACCCTGGGTGTGACAGGATATGATTCTTTTCTGAAGCAAGAGAGGAATCAGATATCCTCTCAGGGATTCTCCCAGAAATATTTTCCATGTTTCCTCTTAGTCTTAGATTTCAAACTTGCTACTGTCAATATCTGTGACCAGAAAACATAATTCAGTAAGAAGGACAGAGTGAGGCTTCTGTTTATTTAACATGTAATAACATAGTTTCCAAATCAGTATGCTTTTCAGGAAGAGTTTCTGGTTTTGCATTTTTTCAGCATTCTAAACAACTCAGGCTTTCAGAGTCTCCTTGCCTGCCAGTTTTGAGCTTCTAAATTGAACCTAAATTTTTTTATGCTTTCAGCCTCTGAGTGAGATTCACTTCAATATGAGCCACTAAAAGCAAAGTGTCTAACTGAGCTAGAATGGGCGTCCAGGCACCTGCTGTAGTCTATGGGGAGAGGATAGATGCTGTTAGAGTTCTTATCTTATGCCCAAAGAGTTAATTATTGAGATAAGGTTCTCTTCTCCAGCAAAATATACATTTCCATGTGGAAAGGTTTCCTATGTACAAAATTCATTGAAATCATTTCATGACTTTTAATTTAGTTCAGAGAAAATGAACTGAAATGTCACACAAGAATAATACAAGTCATACAGAGTCTGTGATACCACTCACTGCTTCTGAATATGCCTCTATTTCTCCTGATTACATGGAATATGTAAATGTGCAAATTTGACTTTTTTCATAATTGTTACATTTTCATTCAGTGTGAAATAAAAGCAGGATCATCTGATTTTATATGCAAACTAATCACATAAACTCCTTTTGGTAAGTATGGAACTGACACTGAAGGATGCTCACCTCACCTACCAGAACAGACTTTGTTGGTACTGGTGGAACTGTCTAGATCTTTATGAGTTATGCAGTCTTTAAAATTCTGACACTGATAGCCCACCCTCAGCAGGAAGGACTTTTTTCTCTTAGAACTATTTCCAAAGAAACTGTTTGTTACTGTGGCTCTCCAACAAGGAAAGCATATATGGCTCTATGTTTTTCACTGTGTGGCAGAAAATCTACCATTGACTGTGGTGAAGCCTCTGTAGAGGTCCACCATGACTGAACCCTTACAAGCAGTGAGAAGTTCAGGTTGTATCTTGAGCTAATTCCTTGAACTTTTTTCCACAGTTGTTCCTCCCTTGATTGGTGCAAAAAAAAGGAATTCTTTGAAAAGTACCCATCTCCTTCAGTGCGTGTTTGCATTTTTGAGAGGCATCCTGGAATTTCTCCTCCCTGCTGTAAAAGGCATCATCCCCATATTTGGACTGTCAAACATCAAATATGAAAAACACCAAAACAAAAGTTACTCCCTTCTGATGAAGAGCTTCACTTACATCTCAAAGTCACAGAGGAATTGACTTCTGCGGTGTTTCCAGATTTTACGAGAACTCATACCTATATTTCTTATTCAATCCAAACTCACAGTGAAGTCAAAGTGGATTTGATGAATCAATTCTTTTTCTAGGAGTAAAAAAAGTAGCACTAGTTAATAAGATTCAGTATATTGGAGTATTTCAGGAAAGCTCAGGGGATTTCTCCTGACTAGAAGTTAGTAAAAAAGAAAAACTTTAAGAAAAGTGGCATATATAGTGGAAGATAATAAATGCACCTAAAAATCCACTGGCTTTGAACAGACAGGTCTGAAATGAAGTAAAAAACTGTTCTCATGCAGAAAGGCATCTTTGAAAAAATTTTGTTTTAATGCTGAGCCATGAGAAATTATAGTGGAGAAAAATACTAGATTGGAGGGAAGACAGAATTTGATACATTTGTCTTCTTAAGCATCATTCCAATATTACAAATAAACAAGTACTTGCCTCACATTTAAAAAACTCTGAAATAATCAACTGACAGTGAATAAATGATTTCTTTCCTTTTCATATGAAAAGAATCAGCTCTTATAGCCATCTCGCATCTAGTAATATCTTCTCATTGAAGTAAACCAATTTTAGCAGCATCTAAAGTAGATGTACTGCAATACTGCCACAGGGTTTCATCCAGTGAACTCATTCCTTTAGCTCTCCACTGCTGCAGCAGGGTCTTGCTGCTACTGGGCAAAACCAGCTTCTCTTGCAAAATACCTTTCCAACCTTCTCCTAAAGTCTGTGGTTCCCTAGGGTGCAGCTCAGGCTCATTTAGGAGCTCTGTTGGAATTTCTGTCTGTGACCAGGATTTTCAATCGCTGCTACTCTTTGGGTTGTAAGCAGCCAGCTTTTTGTGCCCTGGGGGAGAGCTAAGTATTTATGTACACAGATGTTCTGATGGCCCCTGTGACTGAAAAGGCATGGCTATATCTACTTCACTGAAGGAAGGGGGGACAGATAAATCCCTGGCCTCAAAACCACGTGAACTGGTTGCATCATACATGCAGAATTTAAAGCTAGCTCTTTCTGTAGTGTATTCGTTTTGGGGGGGAGGTGGCAGGAGCAGTTCAGAGCTGAGCTGGTAACAGAGCTAACAGCAAAGTGGTACAGATGATCAGGGTCTAGTTTTTTCAGTGTGTTCCTTGGCCCTTTTCAGGGTACTTGTCAGGGTAGCTGTACTCTATGGCTAAGTGCAATATGACAATGATACTAAAAAAAATATACAATGCTGTGTTTTGAAGTACAAACCTCTGTTTAGTTGAACTGTTAGAATACCCCCGATGAGACTTCATCCTGGGTTAAGTGGATGATGTCACATCAAGGGTATCCTAACAGTCACTCCAAAAAGGTTCATTGCATTGGTTTTGGAAGTCACAATGTCTGGACAGCATCCTTTATAAGCAGTAAGTATGTAGCTCCCTTATTGTGAAAATTTCAAAAAATTGTTACACAGACCTGAGCCATTTCTTGCTTGTTGTTGTGAATCTCAAACAGTCCAGAGCAAACTTACTTTGCTAGTATGTGACATTTATATTATCATGGCTCCAAGTCCAGGAAGGTCCTTCCCCAGCAGAAGGCTCTGCTGTGCGCAGCTGCTGCTCCTCTCCAAATACTGAGGTGGCACAACCCTGGTTTTTTGTGTTTGTGTTGTGCTTGTGCCAGTACTTCTGTAATTCAGTTTGGGCAAAATTACCTATTTAAACTGGGTAAACTAATCTTTCTGATTTTATCAGCAATAAATGAGAGAGCTAAAAGGGAGGCAGTAGACTTTCCTACATTGCTTTATGATTTCAATTCTAAGCAATTTTTGCCCCGAACTCTTTCCTTATTATTTTTTCTGCTCTGAGATATCACTAGACTGTGAGTAGACCAACTCTATAATTGTTTCCACATTTAAAAAAGCTTCAAAATGTGGAATGAGCTGGAGAATAAAAAACAAACAAACAACAAAAAGTTGTAAACATAAGTTGTAAACAAAATAAAAATTAGTTTAGAGACACAATATCTGAAGTCTAAATGTTTTGTGGCTCCTTTCCAGTGACCCAGACTAATGTGAGAGTGATGATATAAGTTCATCTCAAATTCCCTAAAGTATACTCTTTCCAGAAGTCCATATTACCATGGCGTTTGCATTCACTAACCCATTTCCTCCTCTCTTTACTACTTGAACCTGCAGGCAGATCAGATCCTCAGCTGGAGATGTCAGCTTGGGTGTTATCCTGCCAGTGCTGCCCCTAAAAGCTGTTTAATCCGAATGAGGGATCTGTTGGACAAAGTAGTGTTGCTTGTTTTAAGGATAATGATTTATGCCAGCTACATACATAGAGCCATTATGTAGTCTGACCTCTAACTAGATGAATATTTCTGGGTTGGTTAATTTGGGGTTTGTCATGGGTTTTGGTGTTTTTTTTACACTAACTAGCACAGGAATAGTTATTAGGAAACATGCATTCTGCTTTTGAATCTACAACTGGTATTTTATTAAAAAATACAATTATATTTTATGTTGTTTACGTGTTCATGCCTTGACTTTCCTACATGTATAAAAGGAAGTGTAGTACTTCTTTGATGTCTGTTGTTTTTGAAAGGAAGTTGTTTCAAGATGAACACTTGGCAATCTTTTCTCTCATTTAATCTGCTTTGCATCAAAAATATATAGTTAGTTGCAATATGCCTGATGCCTAAATATTGTAACAATCTGCAACAAATTTTTTTTAGTTCTGTGAACTATCATACTTGTTTTGAAATATTTCAGAAGAAATGCTTAGCATTTTGCCTAAACTTGGTGCTAGAAATAGCTAAACTTAGATGTATTCTGTCTACATAATACATATCAGAATTTTACAGTAAATGATTTTTGGCTGTGTAGATTGCAATACTGTCTAAAATAATACAGACTCTTTAAAACACGATGCACTACAAGTTGATGGCCGGTTGTGAAGGTGAAAATGTTTTCTATTTGTGGGCCCAGAACTCCTTGGAGATTATCACAGCCCCACACAAGGGAGAAGCTCTTGTGCCAGGAATCCCGTCACATTTCAGAGGAAATGAGCTGGGGAAGGTTGTGCCCACTGTCTCTGGTAATTGCTCCTGCAGTCAGCCTATCAGTCTGCTTCAGAAGCTATTGGACTTCCCACATTTGAAAAGCTCTTTGGACTTTACAGCTGAGACCTCCTCGGCACATGCATTCATATCTCAGAATTAAAATATAATTTGTTTTGGCTAAACAGCCCCTAAATCTTTCCTTCTCCCAGATGGAAGCATTTGTACAATTAAGCATTTGGCAATGTTGGCATAAGTAACCATGTCCCCTTTGGAATATTTTCAAAACAAATACACAGTAAATGTGGATAGAGTGATCCAAAGTCATTGTTTTTTTCAGGAAAGGGTTGTTTGTTTTCTGGTTAGGTTTTCTTTACTTTATTTTCAGGCTGCATGCTCCTTTTAAAAGATGGTAAAAAACACAGTCCTTTGGGGTAGTTTCAATCAAGTCTGGCTGTGGGGTTGATGAAGGATGTTCAGTTATCTGTTTTCTATATAGGGGTGTCAAATTTTAGTAAAGGGAAAGTTAATAAAAGAGTATGGGGTGAGAAAGCTTTATTTAAATGTAACCTGGCTAATCCAGTTCTTCAGCCATCACCCAGTCCAGGCCAGGAGATTGAGTAAGATTCGTTAATTGTCATGACATGCAAGCTGCATTTAGGCTACATGCAGTGAGTGAAACACAACTGATAATGGGCTTTTCTCATATCCCCAAGAGCTCTTTTATCATGTTCAGTGGTAAAAATGACAGCCAAAGTGAGTTTGAGGCCTCCAAGTTGTAATATTCTATCAAAAATCTGTTGGAAAGTCTAGAATCTAACTCTATATTGATAAAACTTCAGCAAAGTTTGCTAAACATTTATCAGTATCATAATTTGGAGTCAGATTTTCACAGATGCCAAAGGAAAGAACAGCCAGATCATTGGTTCCTCATGAATTTAATGAACCCTGGAACATAAAGTTGCTGACAGTAGATGTCTCTCATATCTCAGCCCACGCCACACAGAGTCAGTTATTTCCTGTGTCTCCTAAAATGAGAAAACTGTACAATAGCAAGTCCTTCTTTGTAATGACTCTTGGCGTGTTGCAACTTCCAAATGGCTATTACTGTAATTTACTTATTAGATTATTTTAAATTTATTCTGAGATGGGCTGTCTGGTTAGGACAAAGTTAGATGTCTTACAGAGCAGAATCTACTCTGGCTCTAAATATATGTCAGAAAGGAGCAGGAGAAAGCTCTCAGTATAAACAACAGAAAGGAGAAACTTGATAACCGAGTTTCATGGAATATTCATCTTCACATGATTTTAAATACTGGTGATCTTTCTTAGGAGTGGTTTTCACCACCTCTATATCAGGTATACACAGGGTTTCTACAACGGAAAAGAAGTTTTGGAGTTCTTATCCTTTTCCTGTGTTCTAATGTCCAATTTGGAATATAAAATACTTTTTTTTAATCATTATTAGTCTACAGACAGTGAGTGGGGAGGGGCGGGAGTGTTATTTTTGTTTTTGTTTTGCCACTGATATTTTTTCTTCACTTACATCAAAACAAAATTACTTCACTGCCTCTAGTGAGTCTCCATTAGATTTGAAGACTTCCAACCTGCCCTCCTAGAAATACAAGTTTGGGGATTTGTATGGAAGCTGGGGCTGCTTCATCTGACTCCATAAAATCTCAGACTTCTGTGTGTTTGGTTTTTTACACCAGCTTTAAGGGCTACAGTTTTTTCCTGCTTTAACATGAATCATCTTTGAAGTTACATGAGACTTCAGATTTTCAGGTTCAAAAAACTCTGAGTGGATTTTGCTTTCATTTCTGTTGTTCCAAAGTACTGAGCCCTAAGTGTGAATAGTGGAGGAGGCAGGGAAACAATAAAACAGTAATTACTATGTCTTTTGACCCAAAGACTGACATAACTGATCCCATAAAAATTTTATTTCAACTCCTTGGACAAAGGTGATTAAATAAATTAGAGATAAAAAGACATTCTGAACCAAGTCTGCAAAGCTTTTCAGTCTTATTTTTCATCTTAATTAATTCATTATTAAAGTCTCATGAGCCTCATGAATTTTTCCTCACATAAAATGGAAAAAAGGGTAAATGAGGCTTTGAGGTTTGTGAAGGAGACAATGTGGTTGGAAAATTGGAGAAACAGTTTTGACCAATTTTTTTCCATTACCCCATAGGCCAATCACTTTTTGGTGAGCATTTTTACCTCTATGTCTCTCTGTCAAGGGCAGGAAGGCAGCTGTGTGCATCCTTTTTGGTTTCTTCTTTTCCTGAGTGAGGGCTTTGTTTCACAGGGGGAGAGCACTGAGGTGAATGTACAGCATGTCTGACATAAACCATAGTCTGTTTGACACCAAGTATAATATCCAAAGCATAAAAATGATCTTCAGGAAATAATGGCAGTTTCTGCATTTCTAGATTGTGGAAACAATTAAATTCTTGCATCAGAATATATCACTAGTTGGATGTCGTTTTAAAGGGCTAAATATTGGGAATATTTACATGGTCTGATTTAAGGATCAATCATTGACCTCAGTGACTGCTTTGGAAAAAAGTCCCCTAATATCATCCTAGAGTAAAATAAAGAGTGCACCAAATCTTTGATGTGTTATGTAGCATGAGAAGTATTTTTCCTTGACAGTTAAAATCTCCATGCACTGCCTGAATGCCTGAGAGAATTGCCTTCCTGTTAGCACACACAGACAGCTACATCAGTACAACTCCTGGAAATAAGCACATCTCTTGATAGAACAAAAACACAGTAAAAATATTTTTTCTTCATGGATGTACCGGAGAGTTGGTGACATTTTACAAAATTCCTACCATTAGGGTATTCTAGTGGATGGCCCATCTGAAACACCCTCATAATTCTCTAACTGTGGGAAAAGCAGTGATAAAGTGAGGTGAGATGTGCATCTTGTTGCTTAGGAGAAGATCCTGCAGTTCTGGCTGGTAACACATATTTTTCTGCATGGGGGCATCTATAAAAGGATGAAACTGTTCCATTTTGTACTGTTTAGTGGAGGTTTCACAGCCACAGAGGTACTGCATGAAGGATTTCAACCAACATAGTCTTAAGAGATGATGCAGTGGGGCAGATCAGGATTTGTACTTTGGAGTTGTTCCTTGCTGTCATCTTTCTAGAATATTTTCTGTGTTGTTGTTTGTAAGTGTCTAATTTAAAAGATCTGTCTGTAGCATGCTTCTCTTCAAAATAAAGGATAATTATAAATTATTCTCCAAATTGTAGTACACCCACTGCCTGATGCCTCTCCCTTTAATGAGGTTCATGACCATCTCAGCAGGGCTTCCCAGCTCGCCTGCCTCAATTCTGCTTTCTGCCATCAAGGGATTTTGTTTTGAAGAGCTGTACAAGAGCTATTAATGATGCTCTACTTCCCTTGCTTTACTTTCTTTTGAATTCAGGTCAGTGCTACAACTCTGCCCTTAAAATTCTGTTGTCCCCACACACTTTTCATAACCAGACTACAAACTTTATTCCTTGATTTTTTTTCTTCAATTAATTTTAACTGGTAGGGCAATAACAGGAGTTTGGCAGTTGAAGCTACTCCTTAAATGCCCCTATGTCATACTAAACAGCTGACATTTATTTTGTAATCTGTGATTATTTTATTGTATTTCCAAGAAGATTTTTTTTCTTTCACAGTCTCTAGAACTGGATACAACTGGGACATTAATATTTTGAGCCACGAGTCTTTATGCAATATTCAAGGACAAGAAATATTGATGGCTGCTCTCAGGAATTGTGGTTCTAAATCTTAGTTGCCTTAGAGATAAATTTTTCAAACTGTCATCCAAGCTAGGAGGACAAAAGTGCAAACCTTGAGTTTTCTTCTGGGCTCATTTCTATTACGATATTTGGGTTATGCTCCTTTGAAGAATTTTTCCTTCTCAGTTCAACTCTTTGAAGATGATTATGCTGTTGGTCAAGGGTTTTGTGAGGTTGTTCTGTCTTTTGTGTGATGTTTAATGATCGTATATGGCATTTTTCTGTTTGGGAAGCATGAAATGTTCAGGTTGATTTGTTATCCATAGTTTTTCTATGGAATGGAGCTATTGGAACAAAAAGCTGAGAAATAAGCAATGTTTCTGTTTTGGTTCCTCTTCTTACTGGCTCATTTACATTCTGAAATTGTAAGCAATTTGCGATCAAAAAGCACAGTATGTTCATATGGAAGACCTGAGTTTAAATCAAAGACTTTTAATATTTACAGCAACAAATAAATAAAAAATTCTTAGAGATAAAACTTGGCCCTCAGAAATCTGTCATGGTTCAGGCTGTGAACCTCACACAGCCTTCTTGTATCTTGCAGAAAATAAGACACTGGGGCTTGGATGTAATACACTGATCCAAATATTTGGGTAAGTTGTACTCTGTAGTGAATGGGAGAATGCTGGATGAAAAGGGGAAAAAAAACCCCAAACAAACAACAACAACAACAACAAAAAACAAACAACAAAAACAACAACAAAAAAACCAAAGGTAGTTTTCCTGCAGTTTTTCAGACTTGTTTTGGCTTTAGGTAGTTCCTTTTGTTTCTTACCTATTTGGCTTCATTGGAAGCTGGATAAAGGTGTGTTAGTAAAATTGTGACATCTGGTCTGTATTTATCGAACTCAATAAATCAAACTTTTACATTCATGCTTGATGTTTCTTACCTTATGCACATGAAGTAAGTCTGCTACATAAAGGTGTTGATAACTCTTCTGATCCTAATTATTTCTTTGGCTTGTTGGGTTGTTAAAGCCGAGTCATTAAACCTACCAGAAAGGTCAGGCCATGAGCTAGCAGCAGGGTTGTACATCAGTCCCAACCCCTCCAAGACTATCATGATGTTCTCAATGTCTCCCACGAGCAGAACTCCATTTCTGGCCTTGTCAGAAGTTCAGATTACAAGGCTACAAATGTTTGCATTCAGATGTCCCTGGGTTTGCCTGTGGATGGACATCTTCTTTGCAGGGATGCAGTCTGCTTCAGTGATTCAGAACCAGATAGAGGCTATGGCATGGGGGAAGGGAATAGCCCCATCCATGGAAAAGCTGTCAAAGCCTCCCCTCTGGGGAGCTATCTAAAGATGCCTACGATCATTATTCTCCAGCTCTAATTCCTTTCAGTTCCTTCCCTCACTTTCCCACAAAATACTGAGGAGAGACAATGTTACAGCTATTGACTCCTTTTTTCTCACGTTAATGACACCACTCTTTCCTCAGGTGACTCTGTATTAGAGTCATTAATCAAATGTCATGGTGTAAAAGCATATGGTCTCTGTTCATTGCCAGGAAGCAGTAATTGGCAGCATGGTAGCAGTAGCACACTCTGGAGATAAGTATTTCTTGAAAGTGAAAATGCCATTCTCCACTCCCATGATAATAATCACTGGAGTGCACATGTGCAGCTGTACATAGCCCTTCCTTACAGCAGCCATGCCATTTATAATCTTCTTTTGGCTATAATGCTACAGTAGCTTGGATTGCAGTGCACCATTTTTAGCACTTATCACAGAGAAGCAGACAGCTGGGCTTTTACATTACAAAGCAGCCACCACTACACCAGTGGCTTAGACGACAGTGAAGTACTGTCCATAATGTATGATCCTGAGCAATGTCTAGTGGCCAGGATGAAAATCAGTCTGACTTCTCAAAAGACCAAATGAAGCTGAAAGGGCTGTTAAAATGAGCCATAAAAAGTGAAGTATGCGGCTGAACCAGGAGAAGAAAACATGCATTTTCTCTCAGGCCAGCTAAATTACCAGGGTTACAGAGCAGTATGAGGTTTTACAGAATAATGTCACAATAGGAGCTGAGGCAGTACTGCAGAGTGAAGTGGTTAGGCTGGCTCTCAGAGATTTATTCTGCTCCATCACCTTTATCTCAGGACAAATCATGACCACTTTACGTAGTCCCATATTCAATAGGTGACTAGGGTGCCCCTTGTTGTTCATTCACTGTTAGTGGTAACCTGACTGAACAATTTATTTTCCTAGGCATATTTCAGGAATGGCTGTACAAATACACGATTTTACTTATCAGAATTGATGCAAGTGTAAGCTGTCTCTATGAGGATGGCTTGCTTTATTTCCATTCAGTGTTAGCCACTCAGTTAAAGAGATTGAAACAGTGTGGCTGATCATTCTTATTTAAATAAAAAAAATGCGATCTTGAACATTGCAAATGAGACAAATTCACTCTGAATTAGTCAAAGCAAAGAATCTAAATCCTGTAACAACAGACATGGAATCACAGAATATGCTGAGTTGGGAGGGACCCTCAAAGATCATAAAAGTCCAACTCCTGGCCCTGCACAGGACACCCCAAGAGTCACACCATGTGCCTGAGAGCATTGTCAAGCACTTCTTGAACTCTGTCAGGGTGGTGCTTCCTGGGAAGCCTGCTCCAGTGCCCAGCCACCCTCTGGGTGAAGAACCTTTTTCTAATATGCAGCTTGAACCTCCTCTAACACAACTTCAGACCATTCATCTCTTAAACCCAAAGCTGTTAGTCAAGCAGATTTTACAATCAAGTTTTACCAGTGTAGAGAGAAAGGAAGATCACAAGTTATTGTCCATGACAGCAGATTGCATTTAGCCTTCCCTGCTTTGAGCAGAACTGAACCTTGAAGCACCACTGCTGAGGGAGTCACCTATCTACAGAGATGTCTGATGTTAGTGTGAGTAGGTCTCATTCCCTCAGAAATGTTATGGTTGAGATTTTCTTCTCATGAAGACTGAATGTTGGAACAGCACGACTTCAGAAAATTGAAATACTGTGCTCCCCTCAGGCCAACCTCCTGATCAAATTTGCTCAAAGATGTGCTATTTCCATCAGCAGCTAGCACTACCCACAAACATTGCCATTTGCCTTGTGCAACTTGGCAGCAGTGGCTGGAAGTGGTGAAGAAGAGCTCAGCTGGGTTAGTGCCAACCTGCTACTGCAGGCTCTTCATTAACACACACAAAGGGAATGCTGCTGGGACATGAATAAATCCATTTGACTACTTCCAGTGAAGCTGCAGTGAACACTCAGGAGTGAAGGACTTAGTGCAGAAACACAGTAGGTCCTGAAAGAAGGGGAAGATGTGGGGGTAGCAGAAGTTGTAAAGCCTTATAAAAGGTGTCAAGAATTAGACAATAAAACCTTCAAATTCTCTTCTACCTGCTGACTGGAGTCAAGCATCTTTATTTCGTGTCCTATTGTGACAATTCTTCTTCACAGACCAGCTTCACACATAAGTACAAATTCTGTCACAATATTAATGCCATTTATGTGGGATTTCTTTTTTTTCTTCTTTTGTTTTTGCTGGGGTGTTTCACACATCGTTTTGTTGTACTTGGAGGATCAAGGCAAAATACAACAGCAAAAATAAACCAGAGAGGAGAAGAAAGAAAAGGAAACAAAATTCAGAGACCAACCAAAGTTAAGTTACATTTTTTTAATCATCTTGTCTAGCCTTTTCTCATCCGGAAAACCCAAGGAACCAAAAATGGCTTTTGCTGCTGGCCTGCACAGCACCTTAATTTTCTGGCTTAGATTTTTCCCCATTAAAATCAATAGTGCCCCCCTCACCAATTTCAGAAGTTCATGTTTTAGACCTGATACTCTTGTATGTGTTCCAGACCACTGCTCCTCAAAGTTACCTTGAAAACTTTGAGGGTTCCACAGTGACAACAGCACCTTAGTCAGACTTACAAAACTGTGGATTTTAGGCTGCTGATCATAACAGAAAATTCTATGTCATGCTGTCCTCATGCTATCCTCACAAAATGTGAAAGAACTGGGAGGAGCCTAGATGAGCACTCCTGTGTTTGGAGGTGTGGAAAGAGCAGGGATGGTGGAGCTGGCCAAGATGGGTCCAAAGCCCCAGGTGTGGATGGTGTAGGACCAAGCAGCTGCATGGTGGTGGGTGAGAGGGCGCCTGTTCAGTGTACATTTATTCATCTCTCTTACCTGTAACTCCACCAGCAAAAAGGACAAATAAAAAGTGCTTCTCTTTGTGAGGGGGAAAAAAAAAAGCCACAAAATGTTAGATTGATTCATCACAGCCTTTTCATTCAGTGGTTCTGTCAATATGTCTATAATTGTAAGAGTCCTGTAAGTACTCCACGAGCTTCAGTTTCACTAATTTAAAGTGCAGAAGTGCTTAGGTGCTTTCCAAGGCATCTCAGTGGGAGGGATTTCATGTAAAATTACCAAGGCAAATGCTTTTTTTCCTATGTCATCATTGGCCTAGATGACAGACTGAGAAGACCTGTAGCTCACTGAAGACATACCCATAGCTCACTGAGTTCTACAAGAGGGCAAAAATTTACATGTTAGACTACAGTGCTGAAAGGACTTCTTTGATGTGTAAAAGGTGTTGCAGAGCAAGAGGAAATTCAGAGGAAAAAAGTCCTGGTTTTACCTGAAGATTTGCAGAGAAGAATTCTGACATTTTCATCAAGAGTTTTGTGATCAGAAAGGGCAGTCTTTATGAAATAAGTTCAAATTGCATTTTGATAAAATATAGACATCATGTTTTATATTTTTCAATCTCCAATATTGTTTTTATTGTAACAAACCTCAGTTACTTCTTAAGATCTTTTTATGCGTGTTATTTGATCTGCAAAGCAGTACTTTGATGCATACTTAGCTCAAGATATTTTAACTAGTTAGTAGTGGCTAGAGAGGAAAATAAGCTCATTTGATATTTCTTTCCTGGAATAAATAGAATATAATGGTGACACAGTGTTAATGTTCGAAAGAGAGCATTCTCCTATATTAAGTTTTAGAGAATTCAGGGAAAGGGAGAAGTGGGGAATGCAAACAGCCATCACCTTTGCTTTTGTTTTCATTTAGAAAAAAAATCAAATTCTGCACCTGAGAATTTAAAGTTTGGAGGTCTTTGATTTCATGTCACTTGTGCCATACTCTTGTGTCTTTACAAAGCAATGGAACACATCCATAACATAAATGTATGAACTGGCTTATAACTCTCTGGTGCTAATAATCAGCATCACATGAATTACCTTTGTGGGACTTCCATGGTGGTAAGCATAATAAATAAAAGCTGCCTTAGTCACAGGGAATTTTGGCCAGAATTAAGCAGAGAAACATGACCTTGGTCTTCTATGGGTCATTGCCTCTCACTTTACCTGACAAAAGTCAAACAAAATCACAAATGTCTAAATATCATGGTTTCCCCCTGAGAAAGTATACTGATAAGTTTTTAACATTCTCCCATCATTAATCTATACTTCAGGTCCATTATTATATAAAAACATGTCATATAAATTTATTTAGCAGTAGTTATTAAGGAATGCTGCAATAATTCTAATAGTAATGCTGCAATTAGCAGTAGTAACTATAGTCACGATACATTGCTAATAGATTGTGAGTGTCTTGGCTGGCACATCAGTGGGCTGGGGCTGATCAGTGCTGGTATTTCATTGCATCATGCTCACCACATGCTGCATCCCTCAGAAGGTGGAGATGCCACAGTTGTTTATGCACACAGATGAAACTGCTTACTAGCGAGCAGTCAGTAACATTGCCAGGGGTTTGGGAACAAACCAGGCAGTCAGCACTGTTTCTCTCTCTGCACTCTCACCCAGTGGTCCAGGGCTGACCTGGCCAGGGCTGCTCTTGAGTCTGAACCCAGGAGTTTCATGACACAAACCCCAGCCAAAGCCCTGACCTGTTTCAGTGTGAGCTGGAAGTTTCCAAGGTGTCTGTGTTCAGCCTGAGCCCGCACCAGCAGATGGGGTGGTTACAGTGCATTTACAGCCCACTCCACAATATCTCATTGTTCATGGAGCGTGCTTTCCCCTGCAGAGCTCTAGAAACCAGCCTTTTGTGGTTAATGGTATTATTGGCTATTGCCTGGCTTAATTCAGCAGTCACTGCTGATGCACAAGTGTCTGAGGCAGTGTTTTTCAGGGCAGTGTCCCCAGGGCTACAGCCTAATAGTGTTTCCTGAAACAACACAGAGGAGTGGCCCATAGCAATAATGACAAAACCCCCCAAATTTCTGTTTAGTGAGCCAGTTAATGTTCCTAACAAGCTTCTCACCTCTCAGGCTGTTTACAAGTCTGAGATATGTACCAGACTTAAAACTTTGGTAGTGAGCTTTCAGTGAGAAGGCATAGTCTTTAGATAAATTTTAATAATAACATTTTGGTATGCAAAGTAGTGAAGACCTTTATTATTTGGCCTTGCCAAAACGGGATGGTCTTAACACAAGCATACAAAAATACAATGCTTTTTTTCTTTCTCCTAGATAGATGATAAATTAAGAATCCACAGGAAATCACATATGTTGTTGCAACTACACGTCGTATTCTCAGTACCCTGCTATTTACTGAAACAAAAGGAAGCCCAAACAGACTGGTTTTCTAAGGGTAGCAATTACTTACTCTCTTTAGAAAAACATAGTTTCTTGAAATTCAAACCTCTTGTAGAAAAGAATGTGCTTTTACATTTGTTTCATACGGGGAAGGGAAAGTTTCTTTGGACAAGGTGATACTTCCAGCATGAAAATCACTAGCCAGAGCAGTAGACTGGGATATTGGAAATTCAAGTTCAAGTTCTTTCTGCTCGGTTGAGGATTTAGACCTTCAATATTTTTTTTCCTATTCAAGGCAGGGGTTTCTTGGGTCCAGACTAGTGCTCCTATAGTACATACAAAGATGGGTGAGCTAACTTCTGTGATGTACCCACTTCTGATGTAAGTATTCTTGCCCATACATGTTTGACTCTTCATTGAAAAATATCTACACAATAGCATTGTCACATGTCAGTTTATCAATTTGCAAGTGTGCAAGAAGGGTTCCCTTCTCCAAAAGGAGTTGTTCTTCATATAAATTTGCTACATCATTCATCTTCCCTCAAATGTCCCATACCTGAAACCTTGCAAATTGTCTATTCTGTTAAAGTAAAAATGCAGACACTGTGATTCAGTTTCCTCAGTTTGTTCCTGTGGTAGTTTTCAATTAAAGCCTCTTGGCTGAGTTCTTTCTTTCATTTAATGTTCCTGCCACGATCTAAAATATCTTTTCACCTTAAGAATGGGACAGGGATACAAGACAGGAAAGTTTAGTCCAGCTGTTAAGCTGAACTTGTAGAAAATAATGGGATCATGGAGCACTTGAAGAACAGCTGCAGAAAGAGAAGAATAACCATCACAAGGACATTTCTGTGTTAAATGATGTGACAAATGGAAAAGAAGCTCAAGGTAACTTAAATAGGATCCCGGAGAAAGCACAAATAAAAATCATATCCACTTCAGAGAAAAATTAATTATATAACCCAGTTTAGCTATCAAATCTGCAGGTTCTGTTGCAGACATGGGGAAGTGTTTGTATACCTTTCAGCTTTTCTAAGTTAAAATAAAAGGACATAGTTTCTAATACTTTTTTTTTCTTCTGTGCCTTTAGACCAGAGCAGCCAGAGCAATATTCCGTTTGTGTAGTCTTATATGGAATAACTACTTGTTTTTAATGTTTGCTCAGAAGTGGACTATATATGACCCCACCAAGAATATCAGATTTTAAAAATCAGGGTGTTTGCCAGAGGATCCATAAAGACATTTTGACTTATGATGTGATCAAAATTAAGACTTTGTTGCAGACATAAATCTAAAACACATTAAAATCATTTTACTAAGGCCTCAGACGTCCATGGCTTAGGATTAGTGTTCTATATGAAAACAGTACAAATATCTATTTAGAAACATGATAGAGCTAAACCACTAAGCATCTTTAAGTGAAGCAGTGCTCCATATATGGGATGAAGAACAGGGAATCAATTTACCATACAATGCTTTGTTCACCATTCATTTCATTTGGTAGCTCTGAAAGGCAAACAGTTGCCATAGAAACAGTAAAATAAGTCCATTTTCGGGACTAGATGATGTGCTTCTCTTGGAAATGTAAATAAAATTTCACTAGATAGATTTTTGTCAAGTGTGTATCCTGCAGGAACTTTGGGGTTGGAATAATATGCATCTGGTTGTGTTTGTTTCATTTAAAAGGCTAATCCACCCTGTGCTGGTTGGATTTTCACAGCATGCCTTTCTAGTTCCTGTGATTTCTTATTGCAACTTGTAATCTTAAAAATTTCAGAAAATATCTTCCATC
This sequence comes from Pycnonotus jocosus, assembly GCA_013400435.1. Lineage (NCBI taxonomy): Eukaryota > Metazoa > Chordata > Aves > Passeriformes > Pycnonotidae > Pycnonotus > Pycnonotus jocosus. The sequence continues at coordinate 52,423 of VWYP01030150.1, forward strand.
CTACACCCCCACTTAGGATCCTTTGAAAATTTGCCTGGAAGCAAACACGCCAGGACCTCTCAGGATCCATTTGCTACCATGGTCTCATCCTTTATTGGTGCCATTGTGGAAATTGAAGGCACAGCCTGCAATCAGGCTTTGCAAGCCTTTAAGCTTTCAGTCCGGTGTGCGTTTAAAGGGCTAACAATTGCAGAAACTGCTCTTTCAAGCATCACAGTCTTTGTTTAGTATGCTGTGGAATAAATGGCTTGGGCATTTGTGGGATGGAGAGAAGGGTGAAATATATGACTTACTTTAATATCAGACAAAAGCTGGGAGCCAGCCTGAAAAATGGGTTTAAAAGTGGAATATTTCCTAGCCTCTGGAAGAAGCAGAACTAAAGGTGCAGACTCACTGCAGTGATAGCAGTACTGTATACACTTCCAACCTTTCTTTCAAATTGTTTGTTGTCATTACCAGCATCATGGATGAAGCATGGTGCAGTCCAAGTTAATTTGTGTGTTTGACAAGAGTTCTGTGTTTCCCTTGTCAGACTGTTACTGGTACCCAGGTCAGCTGGTATGAAGCAAATCAGACTTTCCTAGATGTACTGAAGGAGCTGGTTCAGGGCCCTCAGAACACCTCGAGATATATTTGAGCCAGCACATGTCATGGCTGCATACTGACTTTCAAATAAATTACATAATGAAATTTGCCAGGTACTTTCTGGGAATACATTTACTTGATAGTGGAACTCTGAAAAACTATTTTATCACTGCTCATGGTTGATATATCTGCATATGGCACAATGTATCAGTGTAGTTACAACACTATGTTTGAAAATGGACTGTTCATGAAGTACCCAATCATGTTTTCCACAAGTTCCAAGCAATAGAGAAGAACTGAACTAAGACTTTGGAAATACATTACCATTTAGGGCTTCTTGTTCTATTTCCCCACTTCCAAACACAGAAAAAAGGTTTGGTCTTCCTTGATGAAAAGTCAAGTTTCAGTCTGTAGTCACCTTTAAAAAATCAAATTCCTGGCTCTAGCCTGTGTGTATGTTGCACAGGTGAATCCTGGGATGTGAGAAAACTTACTTTACTGAACAAGTGTTGCTGATTTGGAGAATTTAGGACCACTTATAAGACATCGAAGGTAAAGTGTTTGACAGAGGTCTTGCAGAGAAAAGAGAACTTCTGGCTGAAAGAAGTCCATCAGGCTTTTACCACTGATTTTAAGGCCTCTAAGCTTCACACTAAATGTTTGTCTAACTATGGGAGCTGCATTTTGAGAAAAAAATCATAAGCCTGTCATCCTAAATGTAAAATATTTTACCTTATTGCCAAGCTCTATTTCTGACAGTTGTGCAGTATTATATATATATACATATATATATAATATGAACAGGAAAGGATAAATTTAGTAAGTTTGCTTAAAAAGCTATGATTTCTTTATATGTAGAATAATAACAATATCTTGAGAGAGTTGCATATTTTTATTTTATGCCCAGTGACTAGCAAAAGGGAAACGATTAGCAATCCTTTAACTTCAAATAGAGAATGCCAGTGAAAAACCCTTCATCCATCCAGTTTTGCAAACATGGATCTTGTGAAATGTATCTGAAATGTGTCTTGAAGTAAATATTTGCATTATTTGTTTTCCTTCATTTTCCTGGAGCTCTCAATTTTAAAGGCAAGTTACAGGCTTCTTCACTTCAGAGAGGAATGCGAAAATAGGCACATAGAAAAGAAGGGATGGATTTGAAGTAGACAATTTTAAAAGGCTACACTTTCACCCAGCATCCAACTTTGCATCTTCTCTAGTCTTCAAAATGTGGGATTTTTCATATGCTGCTCGTGTCTACATGGCTGTGGTTCTTGGTGCAGGCTGGCCAAGGCTAGAGGCAGTATTGACACAGTATTGTAAGAGCTGCCCTCCTGAGACTTCTTCCCTCAGCAGATCCACAGCATTCTCAAAGATTTCTTATGAAACTTGCTATTCACAGGGTTTCATTCCAGCATTTTAAGTGCCAAAAACTTCAATGGTAATTAGAGAACCCTCTACATTTCAAGTGCTTTCTTTTCAATACTTAAAACTCCAGATCTTCTAAAGTTCACCTTTTACTGGCACATTTTGGTGAGAACTAGTGTTGAAAAGTGATGAGAACTAGCAGTGAGAGGTAGTGGGAGAGCAGTCCCTTATCACTAGGGGGACAACACAAACTGAAATGCTTCATTTGACACTAGTTTGCTGCAGGAATATCTGAGGATTAAAACTGTATGCATAAGTATAAAGACTGGGAAATTAGGATAGGTGTTATCTACATTGCTAGCAGCAGAGAGCAGGCAGGTGCAGAGACACATAGGGCAGACAGATAAACATCTGGCCTTTGGCATGCTACTTATAAACTCTTCTATATCTGTCTTCTGGGAGAACAGACAGAAAAAAAAAACATTTGCATTCTCTATTTAATACTTTTAGTGAGTGACTTTGTTGGGGAGCTAGATTTTTTTGTGTTTGGGGTTTGTTGGTTTTTTTTCATTTAACTACTGCAGATATTATTTGAATTTGGAGAATGCTTAGGGGAAGGGCAGTTGACAAATTTTAATCAAGAAGCCACTTGCATAACGAAGGAAACAATGAAGCAACTGAATGGAGGCAGCACCATCTGGAGAAAAAGATTGATAGCTTATTGAGCAGCCAAGGGTCTGTGAAAGAGATGTCCCTGGGCTATATAATTAACTTAATATTTTATGTCTTTGTGGTGTGTGGTTTGTGGGTTAGTTCAGAGACCAATGAATCTAATGCAATACTCTCTGAAGACTGGGAGGAGACATGTCCAAAGTTTAAAACAAAGCTGGGCCATTTCCTTTTTTTTCCATTTCCTGGAAACAAATTTAATGATGTGAATTTCCTGGAAACAGAGCTGAAATAAGTCACTTTGTTTAAACCTCTCATCATCTGTGTATTTTTACATCTCTCCTGGGTTTGCTAGTTCCAAACACTCCCATGATCTGGCAAATGTCATGACTGTTCTTAATATTTGTCATAGCTCAGTGACCTGTGACAGCAAGTGGAGACCAAAAAATAATAATTAGGCTATCCCAAAACATTTAGATCCTCATTATAAGCCAAGATTACTATTCTTTATGTCACAAATCAAGTGTTTTCTCATGTTGATCACCACATTAATGTCCTGCTCCATGCTTTGTTGAAGCATCTCCATGACATAAGAACTTTGTTTCAATACTTACGGGGGTAAAGGGAAATTGGTGCCACCCAATTATTACTATGTTTCTCCTTTTCATTAGGTTAGAACATATATTTGCAAGAACAAAATGCTATGTGAGAAATGTTATGTTAGTTTTCATTGAAAGTAATCTATTCTTTCCATGAACCCAGTAAGGAATATTTTATGAAATTATGTTAATGGTTGGCTTTCTGAGTATTTTCTCTCTACTACTTTTCTGAAGTGCTTTTGTGAACTGTATGTTAAATAACCCTTTATTTTTCTTTCACATCTTGATTTCTTCTGTTGTATTTTTGCTTTTGAGATTTGAAATGCTACATTTGTACATTTGAGCATTTGTGCACAAATGCATCTCCTATGTTGAAAGACAGTCTAAAAGCACATTCTGTGGCTGTAGTGCTGTTCTAAACAGAAGTACAGGTGTGTCTTGGGCATATGTTCACTGTGATGCTTTAATATTTAATTCAATCAAAGTTGATTTGAGGAACCTCTTTTTAACATTTTCCTCAGGTTTCCAGAAATGTTACAGACTTTAAGCCACATCTAAATCTGGAAAAATAGAAGTGCACTGAGGGATTGAGGGAAAAAGGAGAATAACAGGTTCTTATAACTACATTGGGAACTATTTATCCATGTAAAAATGCAGGTGAATCTGCACTAGATAACAACTGCTGTGTATGTATTTCTGGGTATGACAATATAGATTAAATTGCTTTTGGAGAGAAAAGCTTTACACCTAAATGGGATCACCAGCATTACAAGCCTGTATAACAGTAAAAATCAAAAGCTTCAGCTGAGTTTAATGGAGAAGACCTAATTCCCAATTTCTGTGCTGGGTGTGAAAAGGCTGTGCTGTGGTAGCATAGATCTGGTGTAAGATAGTGGAGAATAAGCCTGACACTGTCCCCAAATTCAATCCATTATTACATGAGAAATACATCTAACATAACTCATCAGAAATAAAATCTCTCAGGAATCCCTAAGGCTGATCAAGGTAGCAGTCCTTTAATAGAGAACATGTTTTTATTTCCTTCCCAAGCAAATATAAAGTACTAAGAAAGTTGTTACATTTCACAGTAAATCATGCTGGTGAAGGGTTTACTTTCAAGTAAAGTCCAGTTTTGCCAGGCACTGGAGGGCTTCACATATATGCAAGTTTTCCTCTGTACAAGCAAATGTGACTTTTTGTGTTTTAGACCCAGACTTCAGCTGTAAACAACTAATACCTCAAATATGTGTTTCTCCCCAGCCTGTAGATGTTCACCTGTTATCATTCCCTTGCTGCAAACCTAATCATCTCCACTATCCTACACCACTCCAGCGACGGGGAGGAGAGGATGAAGTAGTGGTGTCCTTTCTTTTTAAAAAGCAAGTACACTGACAGCTTTCTAGTGATAGTAATGGGGGAATCTTAGTTCAGATAGGGAAATATGGTTGGAGCTCTGAATGACAACAGTTGACTAAAAGATGCTTTTAGGGAAAATGGTTTCTCTGAGTGTGAAGTAAACAGTTGATAGAGTAACTCCAACTTCAGGCAAAGCTAAAGGAAGTAAAACCCAAACACACATGAAGGATAAGGAGTCCATTTACATCTATACATATTTGGGGGTTGTTCATGCTTTTGGGAGGTTTTATTTGGGTTTCTGATGTGTTTTTTAATATAGATTATATTTCTACCTAATTGACTTGGTTATCAAATAGAGTAATGCTGTGAGAGTTCATTGTTTTCTGCTTCATAGACTCACACAATGGTTTGGGTTGTAAAGGATTGTTAAAGGTTATCTAGTTCAACCCCTCTGCAATGAGCAGGGACATCTCAACTAGACCAGGTTGCTCAGAGCCCTGTCCAACGATTCTGTGAGATGGGATGACTACCAATTCTCTGGGCAACCTGTTTCAGTGTCTCACCACCCTCACAATAAAAAAATTTCTTCATTATATCTAGTGTGAATAGACCATCCTCCAGTTTAAAGCCATGACCCCTTGTCTTGTCACAACAGGCCCTAACAAAAAGTCTATTCCCATCTTTTTTAGAAGACCACAGACCTTCATCTGGACACTGAGCCATTGGCCACTACCCTCTGGACATGACCATCGAGCCACTTCCTCGTGCCCAGAACTGTCCACACATCAAATCTATTCACCTCCAGTTTAGAGAGGATGTTGTGGAGGACCATGTCTGAGACCATGTCAGAAGTCCAAACAGACACTATCCATAACTTTTCTTTGCCCATTGCTGTGGTCACTCTGTCATAGAGGGCCACTAGGGTTGATGTGATCATTTAAGTTTGTTTTCTGGAATCCCCCTGATTTTTAAACTGTGTAGCCCAGAGACATATCTAACTCTCTAATTTGTCAATCAAGCTGTTAACAATTTGCCACAATTTCCTTAGAAAAAAATCACTTCTGTGCCAAACTAGCACAGTTGGTCAGGCAGGTCTTGCCCTAGATGACACCATGCTGTCTCGAATCACTCCACTGAATTCCATTTTCCTTTGCAAGACCTCTAGGAGGATCTATTCCAGGATCTTCCCAGCCACAGAGGTAAAGCTGGCAGGTTGGTAGTTCCCAGGAGCTGCATTTCCACCTTTTTTAAAAAATGTGTGCAATTATTCCTCTCTTTTACCAGTCACCCAGGTCTTCACCTAACTCTCATGACTTTTCAGATATTATAGGAAGTAGCTTGATTGCAGTATAGTCGCCTAAGTTTAGCAAAAGCAAAAAGTGAAAGTTGAATCAGGGTGTGTGGGGGTGTGTGTGTAGAATGTGTGGCAGTGTAAATGAGGGCACAGAAAAAAAAAATAAGGTCTGGCAAAATAAACAATATGGCACAGGTGTTGTGGGTTTTGATGGAAAGAATGAAATGGGAGAAAGGAGCTGAAACAGCTCTTCTTTTCTCTCTCTTGCCGGCAACATGTCAGACACATTGGTGGAACCTGCCAGCCCAAGGATATCTCTGTAGCTGTGTTACCTGCTTACTCACAAAGTATCTTAGCTAAATAAACTAAAATTATCATTGGCTGCCCTTGAAAATGTAAGTGGTTTTGGTCTGAAAAGAAGGTCTTTTTGAACAGGTTTTACTTCAAGTTCTACAAGGTTGGGTACAGATGGTACTTGTTCCTTCATAGAAAATCTGTTAAACACCATAATACTTAAAAGTGACACAGAGATATTTCTCTTTCTTTCCTTTCTTTGTCTATACATGTGCTGGAAGTAGAATCACAAAAGGCCCTTATGCAGGCTGTACAAGATAAAGGACAAGTGGGCTGTACAAGATAAAGGACAAGTGGCAGGGTTTCAATACTTATTCCCTACCTCCTCCTTTCCCCTTTATCACCCAGCTGTTCGAGTGATTGTTTGCTTGTCCACACCTGTTACAATCTGGTTCTTGCTGAAAATTACCTTTATTTTTCACATGTATCTTCAGAAAATCTTGCTAGAGCACTTTTTCTGGTAAATTGTCTGACAGGTAATTTTTTGGTACATTAGCACTGTAGATAAGGAAGATGCTAGAATGTAGATTTTATATTTTGTTTGTGTTATTGGGGGGTAATTCATGACAGCTCTTCAAATTTAAAACCATTTTAGCCCTTCTCCTGTAAATGGAATACTGATTTCCCACTAGAGGAAGGCCTGTAGAAAGATGTAATCATGCATTCAAAGATGTTTTGCATACAAGGTTGCAAGTGACTAAAATGCCAACTCCTGGAAAATCTAAAGAGACGCTTTTAGTGCTTAGAATGTTTCCATATAACATGGGTTCACAAAAATGTTTACACAGGCTAGGCTCAGAGGAAGCCAACACACATCTGAAAGGTAAGTGAAAGAGAAATAGTTGGTTCAATTAGGAGAATTGCTCCATGCTTTTCTACTGAAAAACCTGACAATTACATCAAATAGCTATTTTTAGGCAGATTATAATGAGGAACACTGGGTTAATGAAAGCAGCCTGCTCAAGCTGAGGGCTATGGAATGTTCACCCAGCACCCAGCATACACATGGCACTCTATATGTCTGAGAGAAACACACCTAATCTGCCTGTGATACCTTAGAATTTTGCCAGAGAAGAAAAGCTGGCTTTATTGGCAAAACAGAAAACATAATTGGAAACAACTTCTCTCTTAAATTACTTGAGTTTATTTTAGAGGTGAGGGAGAGTTCATCATAGAAAGGTTTGGATTGGAAGGGACCTTAAAGATTATCCAGTTCCAAGTCCCCTACCATGGGCAGGGACACCTTTCTTTAGACCAGGTTACTCACAGCCTCATACAGCCTGGCCTAAAAAACTTCCAGGGATCCACAATTTTTTGGGGAAACCTGTCCCAGTGCCTTGCCACCCTCACAGTAAAGAATTTCTTGCTAATATCTGATCTAAACCCACTTTCTGCCAGTTTGGATCCATTCCCCCTTTGTCCTGTCACTACACATAAATAGTCTTTCCATCTTTCTTTTAGGCTCTCTTCAGATAGTGGAAGTTCCCAATTAGGTCACCCCAAAAGTCTTCTCTCCTGCAGGCTGAACAATGCCCATTCTCTTGGCCTTTCCTCGTAGGTGCTCCACCCCTCTCATCATCTTGGTGACCCTTCTCTGGACTTGCTCAGCAGCTCCATGTCCCTGTATTTAGGATCCCACAGCTGGATGGGAGTTCAGCAGCCCAGGACACATTTAGCTTTTTGAGCTGAGTGAACATTGTCAGCTCATGTCCAACCTCTCACCCACCAGCACCTCTAGTCCTTTTTGACACTCCCAAATCCTCTTCCCTCTTCTTGATCTGTTCATCCCCCAGCCTGAATTGATACTGAGAGTTGCCCTGACACAGGTGCAACATCTTCTACTTGATCTTATTAAATCATGAGATTCCCATAAGATTCCCATAAGCCCAGGTGTGGAGCTTGCTGAGGTGCCTCTGGATGGCATCCTATCCTTCAGGTGTGTCAACTGCACCATTCCATCCTCTGACTACAAATGGTGACAAGCTGTAGAAAGGGAGAATTTGATGTATGCACTGGTATTCACAGTGTTCATCTGCAAATTATCTATGCATTTATTCCACAGTGCAATTCACTAAAAGCTTAAAAAAAAATCCTGAATTTTGCAAATCCACTGAGCACTCTCTAGTGGGCTACACAAAGTTTTTAAGATTTCTCTGTTTGAAAATCTTGTGCAATGCCATTGGTGGTGGTGTTTGGCCAAAGACTTGAAGTAACATCTATGGTCATAATGCTTTTTATGATTGTTGATGACTCAGTTTCTGATATCAGGGACAAAGTGTAGACTCTTTGAAATCCAAATGGCATCTGCTTTCAAATGGTTGTAGGTTTTGCTAGTGCAATCAAAAGGGAGTAAACTCAGCCCTAGGATATGAAAATATATAGTTAATACTAGAAGTGGCATTAGAGAGTGGGGTGATAACTTAATGTAACCTGTACAAAAGGGGGCTTACAGAGTTGTTCACGCCTTTATCAGTTGCTGTTAGATATGGTGATCTGGATGCAACCTCTGCTTTAAGAAAACCCTAAATTCTTGCTGGGTACTTGTAGATCACATAGAGGAGAGAAGCACTCTATACCTGACCTATCTCTTTCCATTTTCATTGAGTATCCTCTCTCCCAGCTGTGGTCCAGGATTTCTTTGCCTAAATCAGGGATTTTGAATTCTGGGTGACAAGAAGAAAGCCAGGTGCTCTCAAGTGTCTGGGGTTATGGTGAAGCACTCACTTTAATGAGATGGATCATATGCTGGAAGAGAAGGAGACATCACGGACCTTGTTGAGCTTCACTGTGTGTGGCACAGCAAGCAGCAGCTGAGTTAGGTGAGAATTTGCCTGAGTGGGAGAAGAGACCTTTCTGTGAAGCTCTCCTACCTCTCAAGGCCTAACACAGATGAATTAGAGGCTCTAAAGAAAACAGAAATTCTTTTATGTGAAATATTTTTTTTACTCCTAGAATGAACAGATTACGGGTTGATTAATTCATACTGATTTTCAGCTTAATGAAGAATGTACGGATCACGGGGAAAAATGGAGCTCTCTCTGGCTTATAGGGTCTGATTAGAGCAGTCATCTGGAAAGCATAAGCTATGACAGTACTTCTCTGTTTCCAAGAATAGATTAATAACTAAATTGGTTAGTCTGTTAAAGTCTTTTTAAACAGCTACACTGTCTCCTGTTATTACACTCTAGGGATTGTATGAATGTATTTCCAAAGGCTGCTGCTCAGTCTAAAGATCAGTAGGTACTCAAATTTACTTCCATTGAAAGTGGCACTTTTTAGCCACTGGGCAAAGGATCCCTCAGAGGCTGCTGAAGTCTCTCAGTAGCATGGAGTAGGAGCAGAGAAAATAAAGTGGGTATCTGGAGGGAGCCAGGGTTATTCTTCCTGCCTTGTAGGAGGATCGGAGATCCTTACAACCTTATCCCCATAAGGTCTCCTGTCTCCCATAGCAGGAACCACTACCTAACATTTTTCCATCACTTCTTGTTCTAGCAGTATAGCAGGATCCACATTCTAATATTTTCCTTTATTTCTCATTGGCTTCTGGCTGTCTCCTGCCTTAGGCAACAGGTAAATTTGCCTGTGCTAAGAGATAGCCACTGAGTAGATGCAGGATGATGACATTCCCTCCTCCTAGCCCTCCCGCCCCATTTTCTTCTCTGGAGATATTATTTTCTTTTAACTCAGCATTATACCATTGGAGCTCTAGTTCTGTGTTACAGAATCGCAGAAATTAAAACAGAATCAAGAAATATCCTGGGTTGGAAGTGACCTACAAGGATCATCCTTTTTTGCTTTACCTGGTCAGCCATGCTGGCATTCTTCTTCATTTGTTGGACTCCCAACATCTAGGAATCGCACACTCCTCTGACTTTAGGAGGTGGTGCTTGAAAAATGACCAGCACAGATAGAACCCAGCACCTTCAAAAGCATTTTCCTAGTCAACCTTTGCTAGTTCCCTGAGCCCAGCTGAAAGTTATTGATGATTTTTACTTTCAACCTTGCTGTTACTCTTTTACTGATATTGGCAGACGGAAACAAACCAAAAGTACACTCACCAATTCTGTTTTTCAGTGTAGATCTAGCGCTAGCCTATATGTATATTTGCCATAATTACAAGTTTATGTAGCTAAACCTTATTCCTGATGTGTATCCTAATACGTAAAAGCACTACTAATGCTTGTAGTTTGGTTTTGACTTAACATGTTTTGATTAAAAATGTAACTTTTAAGGAGTTTATACTTTTAACTGGCAGCAAAACATAATCTTGGTTTTGCCTTTTGAAATTTGTTAGAAATCCTGTATCTTTCAATCTATGACCTGATTTAGTTGCCAACGGAGTTGGCAGGAGTTTTTCCACTGCCTTCATCCAAAACCAGATCAGGCCACTGGAGAGCAAATGATAAATTCCATTCCAAAACAGGATGTTACCACACGCATTGGTCAATACACACATAAATTTCTGCCTAGGCAGGGTTTGTAATTCAGCATCCTTCCCTCAGTAACATCAGAATGCCCTCTGTGATACAGTGAAAGATGTGTCTCCAGAGTGAGAAACACTGAGTTTCATTGTCCATCTGGGGAGTTATTTGGGGTCAAATGTTGAGACCTTGTCAAGGGAATTGTTGGGAAAGGTATTCTGCTTCAGAGGTGCCTGAACTTGAATAGCAGCGTGTACTACTAGAGTTTCTCTTCTTTGTAATTAAGGCCACCAACTTCACTGATCTGTCCCATGTAAATTTTTTTTATTTTATTTTTTTGTCACCATCAGTAACAATTGCTGAAATCTTTTTGGCATGAGAATATTACCTTTTTTTTTCACCAAAAATCATTACTTCTTCAGAAAAATGGTGTGCTTAAGTAGATTTCCAAAAGCGTATAATTTCAGAATTCTTCACCAAAACAGACTATTCCTCAGTTTAACTATCTCTCAGTCTTTAAAGTGTTCTTTAACCTATTAAGACCAGCTATTAAATATTTTTTAACTTCAGAGAGCAAAAGTATCATTGAATGTATAAAGTGAGGTACTCTTTTAAACTAAAAGCATGAATGTAATCTATTTTTTTTCAGGGAACATTTTCCCCATTATCTGCCTTAACAAACAACTAGTCTCACTAATAAATAATTCAGCAGCAAGAGACTCCAGGGCTGTCTGTGTAAAATTATGGCATACATTAGCTGATCCTCTCAGCTAGGCATGAGGTTCTGGGAGATTTAGCCTTGACAAAATGGCACTGCTAAATCCCTGATGGCTTCTTAAAAACTGTCCCCTAAATTTTTTGGGGGAAAAATCAGCTAGATTTTAGCTGCTGTACTGGAAAAACAGAGACTAAAATAAGTTTTGCTTTTATGTTTTCCCTGAGGCTTAGTTCTTTCAGATTCCATTAAGGCTGTCTGAATATTATGTTTTACGGAATCCTTCATCAGCCCTTAATTGGGCTGTTGTTTTTAAATTGTTTGTGTGGTTTTTCTTTTACCTTGCTAAAAGAAATATTTTAAGTGCCTGGCATGCTAAAAGAAAAATAAAAACCACTCTCATCAATAAACAGAAACTATACTCTCTACCCAAACTATCTGTGTTAAATTGTCTGTGGGTACAGAATATCCAACATAAATCCTTAAAAGCCTGAGGGTCATAGTGATTTCAAATGAAGCCATTTTCTTAAGGATCTTTTTCCAGATCTGAAGATTTTGCTTAAGGAAGGAAAAGGCTGAGAATAATTAGTACTGCCCTTGCACACACATTACCCTGGGTTAGCTGTTACAAGAAGCCATTCAGGAGCAGCATCAGCAATGCAAGTAGCCAGAGTGGAAGCCAAGCCTGGGAGTTTCCCTGCCCCGCAAGACTCTCGCTTTCTCCACTTGTGAACCCCCAGTTCTGACTGCCCACTGCTTCTTCCTCCAGGGCTGTGTAGAGTTGGAAGTCTTGGACTATGTGAAGTGACAACGTAGTAACTTTGGTGTGGGGAAAGCTCTACTAACAAATGCCATTTAGATAAGACTCTGTTTTTAAAAACAATGTTATCTTTAAGTAATACATTTTCAGCAAATTTTCTATCAAGGCTTTTTTGCTGCAGGTAGGCTCCTAAGCTTTATAGAAATGTGAAGACAAAGCAGAAATTGATGTACACATCTTCTGGCCTCAGCTAGATGTTAACATGATACATTTTTATTCTGGATTTGGGAAGAGATGGCTATATGTATGCAGTACCTCATAGAAAACTTTATGATAACCAGGGCCATATCTGTCCATACACCTGAAAGTAAAACATCATACAGGCAAGATATACAGAGACTGGACGGGGAAAGATTTTATTGTTGGGGTATTTTTGGTGCTGGAATTGGTGGGGGGATTTGTTTGTTTGGTTTTGTTTTGCTTTGTTTTGTTTTTAGTGAATTCACTTTGAAGTGAATTAAGTAATTTAAGTTAGGTCACACAGGAAAATTGGAAAAGGCTCAAACATTAAGCTGCACATGCTAATGAGTCTAATTATCAGTCATGTAAAGTAATTATCAGTGTCAACTGCAAAAAAAGTCTGAAAACCTTCATCATATGGACTTTGAGCAGTAGGCCAAAGAACTCATGATTCAGTCCTCTTATTCAATTTTCAAATTAGTTTATCTTTTGAAATTAGCTGTTGGAAAGAAAATTCTGGAGCATGTAATCACTCTGGGAGAGCCAGTGGTAAAAAGAGGTTAGAAAACCTTAGAACTTGGTCATGTTTTGACTTTCTAGGGCAAGCAGAACTTGCCAGAAGCAGACTTTCAACCAAAAAAACCCCAAAAAAACCAAAAACAAAAACAAAAAAAACACCCTCAAACACCAAACCCCCCCCAAAACTCTAATCATATGAAAGACTAAAACAAAGTTAACTAGATCAGTACCTAGTTTTAGTTTAAACTTCCTCTTGACACAGAAGTGTTGCATGTTCCCTTTATTGTCTTACACCCAGAAGACATAGCTAGTTTTATTTGTTCTGGCTACTGTGAAAGTATTTTAGGAGTCTTGTGCTTTTTCTGCAAAAACACCTCATGGAAAAAACACTTTCTTCCACAAGTATTCACCAGTGCAAGTGTGATGTCTATTTCCTGTGCTACAAAGACCAGTAAAGGCTTCTTGTTACTTTGCTTCCTGAAAAGAAATAGAAAAGGGACTAAGAAAGTATAGAGAAAAGCTGCTACCTAACAGAGAAATATTTTTCAGAGTCACAGTTTGAAATTTGCCATGAGTACAAATTTTCAGGGCAACAGCTATGTGAATAAGCAGATATTAAAGTGAGAATTTTCAGTTACTCTTGTTAGTTAGGTGATGAAGGTAAATTGATTTTCAATAGTATGATCTCAAAAGAACTTTGCCAAATCACTGTTTAATGCATGAATTGCAGACTAAATGAATGTAGTGCAGAAAAATTATGACAGTAAGTCCAGTGACAAGAAAGTCTATTAGTTTGCCATTTTTAATGGGAAGAATGCATTCTTTCCAAATTCATAAAAATAGAGCCTATCTGGGGTGAGATTCCATATACATAAACCTACAGTTGTAATTGTGCTCTAAATATACAATATTTGTTGTTTATTTCCTCTAACATTTTATTATTTTTAACATAAAGGTCAAAAAACCACTGAGTTTTTGAGTTCTGGAAGTTGCACATTTCTCACCCTGACCCAGTATAAGAGCAGAACCAGCAGCCTGCAACTCAGACTCTGCAAGAGCTTGGCACACTGGCTAAAAAGAAGCCCAGACCTTTCTTTTCTGGGATTCTAATCTGAACCCATTTTTGAACAAAATCCTAAAATGACTCCTAAATTTTCACCCAAAATTATTCTGAAATGCGGTGCCCTGAGGAGTTTGGAATAGTCTACTGCTCAGTTTCTGTTTTTTCCACAAGAGCTGTGAAAGGTTTTCCTGTAGAAACAATCCAATTTTGTTGGCTAAAAAAAAAAAATAAAAAGGTAAAATTATGCTCCAATATAATTTAAATAATAACTAACATTTTAAGCCTGAGTATGAGGTCTGTTGTGAAGCACTCATCTCAAAATCTTTTGGAAGAAACATAGATGTGTTTTACTTAAAATTCTATGTAAATGCTGTCCAACTTTATCATGTACTGACCAGATATTCCAGGATTTGTTTGGTTTTCTCTCTTCCGTCTTCCCTTAATTATCCATTTGCTTTGCTCCATTTACTTCTTTTTAAAATATAGATAAAGCAGTGCTCTCAAAGGGATAAAAAAACAAGATTCTGATCCTTTCTGCAAGTAATTTCTTCTATAGGTGGCTTGTTTAGTGATGTGTAGATTATTCTTGTAACCCTCCAGCCTTGCAGCTCTCTTCTGGCTGTCAAATGTCAGAAAGCACAGCTTTGGGAAGTGAGCCATCAGACAGCCCATGCTGCCAGAGCCCTCTACCCCCTTAAGAAAGAAGACAAGGCATTTTGAAGAGTAACAGCAAAAGTCAATACTTTCATTTTCAGAAAACTCTCTGCTGTACCCTAGGTCCTTAGAGGAAAGAATAAACAGCAGAGAAACCAAATTATCTCTGAAAATATGAAAGGCTGAGCTGACCTCTGCAGGAGAACTTCTGTAACCTGTGAGACCCTGGAGAACCAGCTGGTCCTGCTCTGTCAACTGTAAAGGCACAGTGGTGTTGAAAGTCATCCCTGGCTGTGATTTACAGCTGGAAAACTTAGGCTGAGCCAGTTGCCAGAAGGAGTGGGACAGGGCTGAGAGTTGAGTTTTTGAAGAGAAATATTTGAGTCTCAGATAGTGAAACCTTCAGATGAATTTTAAAATGTTTTAATAACAGAAAAGTGTGAGTTTTGATTTTTTTTTTTTTTTTGCATGCTTTCTCAGTGGGTTATGCTGATTTATTATGGAAGGATGCCTAGCAGAGGGACTCTCCCACAGATGCTAGGGTGTTCTTCATCTGCATTGGTGAGAAAGGCATCTCTCCTCTGGCTGATCCATGGGCCAGGTGTGGGTACAGTTGTCACAAAACTGCTAAAACACTCCACTTGTGAAGCAGGAATGATGCTGACCAGCATGATGTACCTGATTCTGGAGGTATTGAAATGTCTCTGGGTATTGTTTATGGAAACTGAGCAAAACTTTGTGCTACAAACTGCCCTTTTTCCTAGGTGATCTGACACCCAGCAGTAATACCAACCAAAATACCCTGTAACTGACTTGTTTGGAGACTTATTTAGCAATGGTGCAAATATTGTGCTCAGTGACAAACTGCTGTTTGGTATTGTTATTGTTATTGTTGTGGTCTTGTTAGAAGAGCTAAGACATAAAAGATTATTTTTTTCCCTCCTCCACAAATTATGTTTGACTCACCACCATTGCTTCAAGTGAGACCCAGGGATGGATATTTTATATTCGGCAGACACTTGGAAATACCCATGTGCACAATACTTTTTTTTTTTTAATCTTTCTTTTGTTGGGGGGAAGTGTATCATAAAGGGAGGGTTTAAGGAGTATGGGGCTTACAGAATGTTTCCTTTCAGAGAAAGATGCAGATGCAAGATACAGACATAGTCATTGACACTGATTCATGCCAGAGAAAGAGCTAGGATTTGAAGAAGTTGTGAAGGTTCTGTGTAGCTCTGCTCCTTCTGGAGTTGTCCACTGTCTTGGAGAGGGTAACATTTCACAGGGAAGAATTCAGGTACAAGGGAATCTTTCTGAATAAACAAACAAAAACAATCCAGAAAGTTATAAATACACACAAAAGTAGAAGATGGAGTATGCTGAATTCACAAAGTTGTAAATACACACGAAAGTAGAAGATGGAGTATGCTGAATTCACAAAGTTGTAAATACACACGAAAGTAGAAGATGGAGTATGCTGAATTCACAAAGTTATAAATACATACGAAAGTAGAAGATAGAGTATGCTGAATTCAGAAAGTTGTAAATACACGCAAAAGTAGAAGATGAAGTATGCTGATCTGAAGTCATCATGTAACTCAGTAAGAACAAGACATCAGGAACATCTTTACTTGATCATTGCTGCCTAGATTGTCGATGTGATTAGCAACACAAGCATTTTGGTGTATACAGAGCTTTGTTAATTGACTCAGCTGTGGGGCTGGGTAAAGCTGTGTGACAAATTCACTTTAGTTCATGGTTAGCAAGTTGGACCTGCCATTTCTGGGCAGATCAGCTGTGTCCTGAACTCACACTGAGAATAGACTTGGTGCATGCACATTGTGATGTGTAGCATTTGCTTGCTGGGTGATGACCTTGCTGATCACAGCACAGGAGGCTCAGAGTATCTCTTTGGTGGGGTGTGAAGAGACTGTGCTGATCATGGGTACCATTTTGAGCAAAGCAAAGGGTGTCTGACATCAGACTGCATTGAGCAGATGTGTCACTAGGGTTTGTTTTGAGTCCTGTGGTGGAGTCTTTGGCATGGCACAGGTCCTGTGGCCATCATTAAGTTATTCAGTGGAGTTTTGGATCTCCAAAGCTGGGGCTTTGAAATTTGAGGTTAGCAGTAATGGGGGAGCCCACATAAGAGGTCCCCCTTACTAGGGAAGTATCTATTTCTGCTATTGCCTAGGGCAGTAAGAGCCTGGAGAAGCAAGAATTTGTTCACCAAGACAGTGAGCAAAGGAGGTCTTGAGAGTGGGACATGGATACCCCTGAAAGTTCACAGGTGAGTGTCAGACAGGAGACAATGCTGAAGGGAATTAGCAAAGGGAGCAGCCAGGCAGCAGCCATCTGAAATACCAGTGCAAGGGGAGAGCAGCTTCAGAAATCCAAAGAGGAAAGTTAAATCATTGTGGTGAAAAGGGAGTTCTTTTGAGGGGCCAAGAATAAGCACAACTATCTGAGGGTGACAAGCTGTCAGGGTGAGCAAGCCACGGGAAGCAGTAAAGGGGGATTTTGTGAGTGGAGAAAATTTAAGGGAAGATTTAAGGGTTTAAGAGCTAACAGGGGTGCACATTCCTATTGAAAGGCCTTTGGTTTAGGTTAGTGCCAAAAGGAAACTTCTGGTTTAATTAACAATTGTGTCTGCACTTAGTATCTACTTACTTTCCTAATTTATATGTTCAATTTTGCCTTTGTTTCTGTTCTTTGATTCAAGCTGTTTAATGCTGACATCACTTTTTTTAATATGTCAGCCCACTGTGAGGAAACATAATGGAAATTGGTCATGTTGCTTAATTGTGAGTCACAAACATAAGCCACATGTATGGCTTACACAGGTTAACAAAATGAGTGGCAGGTTTCTGGAAATAGCACTCACATGTAACCATCATTCACTGTGTAACCAACATGCAATGTGTTGTTTTTTACAGGTTTTTTTTAAAAAGGTGTCAGAATTGGCTGAGTTGACTAAAAGAAACTTTACTAACGGCTTGTCAGCTTTGTTGCAATTCTCAACTAATTTTTTTTTTAAGTAGTTAAAACCTGGAGTATGACAAATTGAAATATTAGTAAGAGTAATGGTAAATTTTGATAATCTGTGCTTATAGATTTTAATGTCTTGCAGCAAACAGCTTTTCAGCAGAGTTCTAACACATCTTTTATGTTCAGTTTTATGATGTACACTAGGCAGTGCCAAAATATGAGTGCAGATGTCTAAGAACGGTTAAGGAGTTGTGAAAAATATCTGTTTAATGTGCTCAAAAATTTAAGAACATTTTGGGAGCACAATAAAAGAAAAACCTATGCCCCACAACACTTTACTGAGTACAAACAACAAGCTACAAATGCAAAAACGCATTGCTTTTTCACAGTATGAAAAAAAAAAGAAAAAGAAAAGAAGAAATGTATGGTCTGTCCCCGAACTGTATAATTTTTTACTACAGCAATACTGATGTTGTGATTCTAAAGCCTAGATGCTGGCTTTCTGAGTAAGGCAGAACATCCCTAAAAATAACTGTGTCATGTACTAGTTTGGGTGTTTTTAGAATTTGACCCAAACACCTATTCCTTGAAAGATATATCCAGATCACAGGGGGAAGAGAGGTGAAAACATATGTTTGGGAAATTTTATCTCTGAAAGACAGAAACAGCCTCTGCTAAATCCTGTTTCTTACACATATAAAAATTGTACTCCAATTTGTAATTTGCATCATACAGAAAGAGCTGAAATTTGGTTTTTGTCTGTTAAAGGGGTAGGTGATTTTAAGCCATGTAGCATTTAAATCAGTTATGATTTTTTGAGTTTTCTGCTGTGTAGTTTAATTGAGAAATTCAGAAGAGAACCTTGATGTTCTTTGTCAAAGTCAACCTAGACCTTGGAGGTCTCAGTAACATATGAGGCCATAGCTGTTGCCATGAACAAATAGGGATGCAAATGTCACACTTGTGTAACAGATTAATTTTCTTACTTTAGCTTCTGTCTGAAATTAATTTGTTTGTTTGTCTGTTTTTCTCTGGCCTTAACATCATAATGTGTAGCACTGTAATGTGAGAGCACAAACTATATACAAACACTCCATACCATGTAAAACTATTTTCTTGATTGAGTCTTGGGCCCTCTACTTGGACCTTATTAGCTTCAATATAAAGACCAACTAAAGGTTATAATGGCTGAGAAGATCAAAGGATTATTATTACAAAAATTACCTGAAAGCATGTCATCAGTGCTTTTTAAATTTAATTTAGTCATCAGATATACTTAATGGTATATTTATACATAATTATACATTAATGGTCAGATTGCTTAGTTTTTCCTCTGCACACAGACCCACCAACTCCCCCCGCACCATTAGGTATCATGCAGATGAAAACCCAGTCTGAGTGAAAGAAAAATAGTTCAGTTCTATCAGTTAACATTAAATCACAAAATTAGTTCAGTGGCTGTGTTCTTCATATTGGGAACTGGAATATACTGGCAATGACTGAGGGGACAACCTCTCAGTGTTCAGTCTGTAGTTATAGACTGTCTATTAAATTTTTAATATCTCTGATGTCAGTGTTCAAGGTCCTTTGGTTTTTAGCATGGCTGATTCATGTTTTGGGAATCCTTAAATAATAAGTCAGGTGCTAGTGGTTGCTTTAATCTTTTCTCCTGATGAACCCCCCTTGCCCCCAGTTTTAATGTATAATGATGAAGGGTTACAGCTCCGTCTTTTTCTTCCTTTGGGGACGTGCCTCTAATAATTTTAGTGATATATTTTGGATATCTTGCTCATTTTCTGCCAGCAGTGGTGGTTTGAAAAGCCTTTGGATTTGCTCAAGGCAAGTTTCTGATACCCACTGGTGGTTTTGCCTGCCGGGTACCACTTCTTTTAAGCACCACCCATAATCCTGGGAGATTTTTGATGACAATGTCAGTAGTAGAATGCACAATCACTAAAGCCCTTAACTTCCTGTAAAACCTAGGTGAAATGGACCATAGTTTCAAAGACATCTCAAAAATTTCAAATTTCACTCTTGATATGACTCGTTGTAGACCTCATGGAAATGCTCAGAGCATTGCTGCAGCCATGCAAGCTGATGATGGATTATCTTGTGCCTGAGGGATGCACCCTTTCAGTCTGTGACCCCCTAAGCAAAAGGGAGAGGAAGCTCCTAGTTTTCCTCTTTATTATTTTCTGGAATGCAAATCACAGACCGTCTCAACTCTCCTGCTGCTGGCCAGTGGTATTCCCTGAACATTATACACAATGTGGAAATAATATATGCTCTGTTTCTGAAGGATGAAATTAAAGCCTTTTTCTTCATCTACTGTGTTGTGGTATAGTATACTCTTATCTATGAGTAACAAAATGTTATTGGAAAGCAATACTATGTAAGTTTTAAAAATCTCTATTACAAATGCATCTGTAAAATAGAAGAAGAGAGTAAATTGAGTTGACTATTTGCAATGTGTTTTTATATTATCTGTGGGGTTATAGCATATATAGTGGGTTATTACATATGCAAATTGAGTGTCTAGTCATTTGCTTTTTTTCATCTTTCCTACTGTTTATTAGTTGGCATTCTCTTATATGAGTCCCATGCTAAACAATTACTTTGCCACTTCCCTTTTCTTTCACAGTGTTAGTTATTTCAATTTCAAGTAACTATAATAATATAGAAACTACTGTAGTGGATTTATAGTAACAAAAATCATGACAATTATATGGTTGTAGAAATAGGAATGTTCTGCTATGTTCAAAAGCTCTAATCCTTGTCTTGATTTTTAGAAGATAATTTAAGGCTCCATTTTTTTTTCTTTTTTTTCCTAAGATGTGGGAGAGAATGATCATAGGGCCATTGCACATCTGGAAAATGTGGCAGTGAGAGTTTGGTTCTTTGTGTACATCATTCCCTTTCTTTACCAAGATACATTTTTGTGACATGGTTTGGTCCATGGCTTGCTCTGTCAGCTAGGAGGGAATCATAGAAGGCTCAGCACAGCCCTGGCATATGCAGAGAGCAGCCCAGAAAGCCAGTAAGCCTCATGCCCCTTTAGGTAGGGAAGTAGTCTCCAGAAAGCTGGCACATTGAATGTTTTTTCTGTCTCTGAAAGCAAATATAGTGTTGGCACTGGGATGAGGTGCTGT
Source organism: Pycnonotus jocosus (assembly GCA_013400435.1). Taxonomy (NCBI): domain Eukaryota; kingdom Metazoa; phylum Chordata; class Aves; order Passeriformes; family Pycnonotidae; genus Pycnonotus; species Pycnonotus jocosus. The sequence goes on from VWYP01030150.1 coordinate 73,157, forward strand.
CAGACCCCCCTGCAGGAGCAAGCAGATGTGAAGTAATATTTTCCAAGTGATTTTGGAGTCCACATGACACAAAATTACCTTCTGAAGTCACTTTTGAAACTGTTCCCTCCTATTTTTTCTCATTATGGGACTCTTGCCCACATCTTTATTTTGGAAACACTGCCTACTTGTGCCAATACATGAGGCTGTGTCACGGCACTGTGCCTGCTTCATCCCATGCCTCTAGGGATAGTGAGCCATGTGTGGCCAAAGGCAGTTGCTGAAATTTCAGCCTTGACCTTTATTTATTTGTTTGCAAAATCGGTCTGAAGTTTACTGTAGCCTTTGGGTGTGCTTCAGCTACTTAACCATAAATATTTTGATGCAAAGCCCTGCTATCCAGGACACAGAAGCAATGCCAACAGAGAAATGTATTGTGACTGATTGCTGTTGCAGCTCACGCATGTACAGGGGTGAAATGAGGTTTAGTGTGTTTATTCTTTTCTGGTTTTGCATCTCCTCTTTCTCACTTGTCCTTCTTGTGGGTGGCTCTTTAAATTTAGACAAGACAGAAAGCTCCTGGTTCAAAGTAACTTTTTTAAACTGCATACTTGTTATTACATCTCCTGATTGCCCTTCTGGTGAATATTTTTAACTTCTCTCATGTTGTCAGTGTTTCCTTTATATTCCTGATAATTCATACTATTAAATTTGGATCCAGCAGGAGAAGTGATCTGTTGCACCTCTTTTGGGAGTGCAGCACTTGTTTTTTGGAGTTTGGAAAGGAGGAGGCAGACAGGTCTGAAGTCAGCATGCAAAAATCTCTTTATTCTAATTTTCTGACTCCATTTATATACACTGTACAAAGGTGGCCAATTATTGGCCAAAGCAGGTCAGCCCATCACTTGGATTGGTGACCATACCAATCACTCAAATATTCTATCAGAACTAAAGAATGTAAACATTTCTTATTTACATGAAGAGGCTTGGGAACTCAGCTTAGAGTTCCAAAACATCAGAAGGCTTTTTGCTTTAATACCAAATGTGAGTCTGAGACATGTAAAATCAGAGCCACAGTGATCAAGTTCTGTGAGTGCCTCTTCCCATGATATTCTCACTCCCATATTAAACCACCATTGTTGCAAGTATTTTGAAAGTTCAGGTTCTTTCTACTGCAGTTCTATACAATGTAGGAAATTCAAGAAAAATGAAAAGCATGGTTTGAGAGGTGAACAACCTGAAATTTACAGGTTATGTTAGATTTACAGGTTCTGTTGTTTGGTAGTCATTCTAAGCCAAACCATCTGGCAGAGGTTGGCTTTGTTCAATAGCTACATTAAACTCTTTGGAGCTTGCAGCTACAGCCTCTGCACAGCACAGCAGCCATTTCCAAATGGTTTGGTGAGATTGCCCAGAAGGTATTTTTCCCTTTTCATCATCCATCAGAAGTTTCAGCAATAAAAACAATAACAATGCATAGCTATGATACATAAAATAATTTTTGCTAAAGCAACAGCCAGATGATAGAGCATTTTAAACATATATAAACAACCTGCTACTTAGGCGTTTTCTGGAGCTTTCTGCATAGCTGTTTTGCAGTTTCGTACTCTTGGCTGTTAAATAAAAATCTTTGTGCTGCATTTTGTCTTGGGAGAGTTCATGTGGCCACAGAGCCCAGCAGCCAGGTCTCTGCTTCTTGAATTCCTTCTAAAGCAGTTGTGAAGAGTCTTTTTTTTTTCCTCCCAAAGTATCCATTTGACTGCAACAGTCCCCCATAATACTGCTGCTTGCTTCTGATAGTGAAAATTCATGCTAAATGCATGTAAATAATCACTCACACCGCTGAAAACTGCTGAGACACATGCTGGACCAACAGAGACCCATTAGGTATATAATGTCTAGAGAGAATGAGAAAGTAATAAATCCAGTGACTTCTTAAGTCCTACTGTCTGTTGTTAAAGATAGCTGAACACAGTGAATAGATTTGCTTGCATGCACACGCTCTGCAAAAAGGTCTTGTGCATTTCCCCCTCTGGGGCCAGTTTTTCCTGTGGTACTGTAATGGATTCTTTTGCTTGACTTGGCCTGTGTTTTTGTCATACATGACAGCCTTAATAGTTTACTCAATATTTCTGTTCATCTGAGGATTCGTGTAGAATATATTTGGTCCTTTTTCTAGGTCTATAAATAACCTCTGTATCCTTTATAACATGTTCCTCTGTAACATCTAAGGAGTCAACATTCCTTCGGCATTAGACAAAATCCTCTCTTGTCCCCAGAACTGCTTTTTAAATTGATAATATTGCTGAGGCATTCTTTTCCCTGACCACCCTATGCTTACAGAAGGAATTAGATTCCTCAGACTCTGCTCTTCAGCAGGGACTCAGGCAATCGTAATTCACACACTCTTTGAGACCAGACATTTGTCTGTTGCTTTCCTTTAATACAGAAGACGTATTGATCACCTTTATTGAATGCTCCTGAGAATCTGTGCATGTAATCACTGGAATTCTCTCTTTTTGGGTTTTCCTATTATAGATCAGTAACTGAAAATGCAATTCCTTTGTTCTCAGGGGTGGGAGTGTTTGCTATGCCCTTGTATCTCTGAGTGCTTTCATGTGTCTGGTGGGGCACTTAACTGCTCTGTCCTTCCTCTAAGGATATTCCAGTTTGTTTAAATCCAGGTCTCCAGCATTCTTCAATAATCACTTGGAGCCAAGCTGCCTGGAAGAGTTTGGGTTCGTTGGGTGCCTGACTGTCCAGTACCACATGGTGTAAGCTGCTGCAGAGCACAGTGTCCAATTACAAACAGCTTTCATCCTGGACTTGCCCATATCCACGGCTCCTTTTCTGAAGGTGATATATTTTAGCTTGATATTTCTTCTGTCAAAACACAGAGGACTAGAGATTCTCTGTGCCTTTCTGGAAATGAGGTCAGTCAGCCTTGCTGGTAAGAAATCTACTCATATTCCTCAATCAGGCAAAATAAGGCTGATGAGACAAGTATCAATAGAGACATCAGAATATATTTTGGGAGAATAATATGTCCTTGCACGGAAATTTTTCTTTCTCATTGTTTTTTCCTTCCTGGAATATTACTCTCTTTGGTGTCCTTAGCTAAATACATTCTGAGTTAAGTGCCTATGTTTTAGCTATCCTTATGTTTGCATTGCTAACACTTTGTGTCCTCTTTCTTATACAGACAAAAAAGCTTGCTGTGGTTTTGTTAAAATCTTGAAGATATGAGCAGGCATTTCAGCACTTACCCAGGACATTTTTAACTTTTGCTTAAGTTGGTCATATCAGTGCAGATCCAGGAAAAATATCAAAATATCATTTACTACAGAAATAACTTTTAAAAGAGCCTTGATTATAGTAAGTAGAGCAAAAGATTACTGTCTCTAAGGACATAAAATACGGTGGTAAGCAGTAACTGCAGAACAATTTGTTTTGGTAAAAAAATGAGAGATCTCTATAATGTTCACTTGCCATGGCCTCAAGAGAGAAAAATGCAGTATAACATAACACAATGATAAATTTCTGAGTGTTTCCCAGTCCAGTTTTTGGCTTGCTGAAGAAGGAAAGTAATGTGCAGAGTGTTGTATAGCTTTTACCATCATGAAATAAAATGTTTTCTGTTTTCTGGATTAAAAAACTGAAAACATTTTTTAACTCCTGAGTTTTAAAGGATGACTTTCTTGTTTTGTTGTTAGTGTTCCTGATATTTACAATATTTCCTTGAATGTATGGTTGATTTTTTGGGAATATAATTTCTTGTTATGTAAGTAAAAATTTTAACTGTCATAAGAAATTTTAAAAGGAAATATTTTTAAAAAAACCAAACACCAATCAAAAAAACCCAAAACCCACTTCAGTCAGTCATTACTGTTGTGATGTCAAAGGTCACTCATCAAGCTTTTGAGAAAACTTGAGTCATTGGTCTTCGGGAAAATGTTCATGGCAGCAGTTCCTCAAAGTTGCTTTAGTCTTGGGATATATTTTCCTAGAAGTTCCACTTTTGTGAATTTTGCACAGAAATGCACCTTTAATGCTGCTTGGTGTTGTCATCAAATTAGTGTTCACAAGAGATAAATACTCGTTGTCTGGCACTGAAGACTGGAGAAATCTCAGGTAAACGAATGAAAATATCTGGCCTAAGGGGTATCTCAGGAAAGTAGTCAGCAAAACATGTTTCAGAGGAAGGTGTTTAAAAGTATAAATTCTACTATGCAAAATAATGAAGTAATTTTCTTAACAGGAGAGAGTGTCATTTGATAGCTTCAGAATGTTTTGATCATGATATTTATAGGCCTTTCGACATTTTTTTCCCTCTTAAGAATGCCTTGTCTTATTAAATACCTTGTGTGAATATTAATTATTAATAATTTTAAAATTTTATGCAGAGTGCCCTTCCTGTATTCTGACATCGGAAAGCAATGATGTCTGGTTGACTTTGCATTTAAAGCAACAGATTGTTCTGAAAATCTTTTCAACCTGCCCCCTGCATGCAGTTTATATAGCCATACAGTATTTCATTTTTCTCTTTGCTGGAAATCTTTCCATTTTCTTGCCTTTATTTTTACATATGTTGTGACGATCTCATTTTCAAAACAGGCCTGGTTTTTATAATATATAAAATATATAATATATAAAAATATATATTATATGTAGTCGGAGAGCAGCGCTGGCTTCTTACTAGCCAGAAAGACTGGAATCAGTGCCAATACCCAGTGTTAGTTCAAGCTCCATTTTCACAGGTGAACATCTTTCTTTGCTCTTGCTGCCACTTTGTGCTGACAGCACGGTCTTGCTTCACTGCCCACTGTGGTACTCGGGTCTTTTCCTGGAGTGGTTACAGATGACAGACGAATCACACATGAGCAGCACGAAATGCTGTTCCCCTATGTTCTCAATCTGAGTGCCTAAAGCAGAAATTTGTCTTCTGTCTTGCTCCATTCTGTTCTGTATAAGAGCCTTTCCCATCATCCCTGTATGAAGTTAAATGCCTCTGTGCAGATCACGTGGTTTTTATTCCTCAGATGGTTTTAAACTGTGATATAGTCCAGCCTTTTATTCTGTACTAGTGCTCTGAAAAATTCTGTTCATATAGCACCTTGTCCCATCAATTCCCTTGACAAAGAATTGGGCCAAAACCTGAAACAAAATTAAAATTTAAAAGAAGAAAACATCGGAGGTGAACATAGTTTAATCTCTGCTTTCCAAGCTGCAGATTAGTTTTCCAAATATAGTTTTCCATTTAAGTAGTGAAAGGTAGAAAATTTCTCACATGTTGAGATCATGAGGATAGTAATTTTGCTGCAGATAACATTTGTCAGAAAGAAGAGGAGGTAATGAAAAACAAGATTAAATATTCGAGAAAAACAGGTGTAGATCAAGAAAAAACTATGGAAAATTATGACAAATTACAGAGATTGCATATTATACCATCCTGTTTCTCAAGGGAATGTATATACTCAAAGGGTGAAAGATTTATAATTTTTGAAGCATCTGATGCTATTTTAAAATGTTGAGCTATAATACTCTCTCTAAGCAGAAACGAGTTGTTTAAGCTTCATCAGCTCATGTGAGATAAGCATGTGTTTAAGAGTACTTCTGAATTAAATGCTTCAGTTGTTATTTCTACAGCTGGTCTGGTATTACTCTGAACAGGGCTTGATGCTATCCTTTTCCATGAACCTTTTTGTGCTCTCTTGAGCCACATTTTTGCACATGCAGAGACTGCTGTGTAGTAAAACTGAAACCCACATTTCCTGGCAGAAGTGAGACTTCACGTTCTGGTTTGCTGCAATCCTTGGGTCAGAAGTGCCTCTGCACACTCTGCTGAGTATCAGACAGAGGGCAGGGTATTTCAGTGAAGGTATATTATACTGTAGGATGGTATTTCAGGATGAGTCTTTGGCCACCGTGTTTTAATTAAATCTTGCCTAGGAGATCCACCAGTTCACACTGCTGAATGAGCACGCAGCACTGTGACTTTTATCTCTTTGTTTTGGGGTGTGTTTACAACATCATGGTGAGTACTCTGTGCCTCAAACCTCTACCACTAACACGTGGGATAATTTCTGACGTACGTAAGAGACTCTAGTTCAAACAGCCTGTGGAGGGACTACTCAGTGGCAGCTATTGAGAAATGTGCCCTTTGTCAAATCTTTCCCCATAGGAGACTGAGCTGGGGACTGTGCCATGTGTGGGTAAAAGGCTCTGACACAGAGTGCTCAGTGCAAACAGGCAGGGTGATGGCTCAGTGAGAATCTGAAGGCAATTGGTGATACAGGAGCCTGATCTGGCACATTTCACTTCCATTTACAAGAAATTAACCCCCTGTTCAACCAAACCAAAAACTTTTGCCCGCCTGGTAATTTGTCTCTTGCATGTTTGTATCTCATTGTGTTTTTCTCTACACTTAATGGCGCAGTTGTCTTTTACACAGGATAAATTAGAATGGGTATCAGCAAAACACATTTGATAGTAATGGAATGTCTAATAAACTTGTTTCTTCTTGAGCTTCTTGTTTGTATTGGTAATCTATTAGTTCCAGGAATGCTTCTTTCCTTTCTCCCTCTCTTCCCTATTAGTTAAAGTAGAGGTTTGTTAAATCAAATTTCCACATCAGCCTTCTTCTACTGAAACATCACCTATTATTGAAAAGTTCCTACATCCCATCAGATATTCTGAATTGGTGCCTTCACAAATCATCAAACAATAGGAAGGGGGAAAAAAAGCAAGGTAGGGAGCAAATAGCTGGTACAATTTAAGCAAGAAACATTTTTTGCTCCATTGCTATTCACTTAAAAGCTTCCTATCACAAAATTGATACTTTCCATATCTGTTTCTTCCATGCAACGACCATAAACTTTCCTTTCACATCATGATTTATATGCCCTGAAAATCCTAACAGGAAAACTAGCCAGACCCTACTACTTAAAAACATGTTGTTTCTCTCAGCCTTCAATGAAAATAATTAGCACAGTGGAGGAATTAATATAAACAAATTACGAACTCTTTTATTCAGATAGCTGATAAGAATTTAAGATCTTAATTAGGAAGAAATATCAATGTTAGGGCAGTGATTCATAGCAGAACCCTGTTGACTTACCAGGGGTAAGTCTGAAGCTGCTTCATTGAGGGCAGAGAGAGTCAAATAGCTGGAGACAGCTTTCTTGGTTATAAACCAAAGGAAAACTAAGCCAACTTAGGCTGTATAAAATTTGATTTTGAGGTTGGAATCCAAACTTGTTCTGCACTGGATTGTGTTTTGTTAAAAACGCTGCAGGAAAACAGGGGCTGCAAGAACAGCTCTCTCACTGAAGCATTACCAAGGAATACCATGGTTGCCTTATTTCTGTAGTACTGCTGGGCAGCCCCAGCAGGTTCAGATTCAACACTGGACTCACTGGAAGTTAGTGGTAAATGTAAGTTTTTCTCAGGCAGAATATCTTGAAGTTTACATTTTTTAATACTGACTTTTTCTTCAGATTGTCTCTTTGAAAGTATTCATATTTCTAGTTTTGTTTTTAATATCAGTGTTTCTCCTATTCTGTTCCAGTTTTCTCCTTTGACCTGAAACTACTTTTTGTGACTACTTTGCTCTTATCAGATTGTAACATTTGTGATCAATTTCTTTGCAGAAAAAGCAAACTGAACTGCATGTTTTGATCCCTGTTTCTTCCAGCCTTAAAATGACATTACTAGTTCTTTTACTCAGTCAAGAAGTATTGAAAATGTCAAGACATTTCTGCTTTTTGCTTTGACATTCATTAGTCTAAATCAAGTGACAAATATGTGGGTAGAACTAGTGGATTAATTAATTTCACCTTTCACCTTCTCAGAATTTGTTATTCTAAAAAAAAAAAAGTATGCTGTAGATGGTGAGTTTGTTATAAAACATGAAAACCATTAACGCCACATTTAGAATTTGTTGCATATTAATGGACATAAAAGAGTTTCTTATTTGCTACATGACATTGTGTTGAATCCTGAACTGAACTCACAGCAACATGGTGTAAAAAGGAAGAGTAATCCAGCCCAAATTCTCACTGGTGTCAGTGGTAGATTGGAGTCTCTGGAGTCTCCACAGCTCATGAGCAGAAGGACTGAAAAAGGCCAGCCATAAATACCTAGAAGTACTGAGATAACATCGCCAGAAGCTGTGTTGAGGGGGAAAACTAAACCTGGAGGCAGTCATGAGAGAAAGTGTTGCAAATTTAGGTGAAGAGCTAACTAGTTGAACATATGCACACAATTGGAATGGGTTTAGATTTGAGATTTTTATGTACTATGAGAATTTTAAAGAGATATTTTTCTCCAAACTCTCCAAAGGTACTGAGCACTTTTTTTGGATAACAAGGCAGAAGAAAGGGATGATTCTGGGGGAAAAAAAAAAAAAAAAAAAAAAGGAGAAAAAGAATGTGAATGTGAGACTGCTCTGGATTTGTCTTTCAGCAGAAATCTCAGTTGCCTGAGNCATCTGCAGACCCCATTGAATTTCAAAAATGCAAGAGATGTGGAAAAGCCATAGATAAATTGTTTAGATTCGCTCTCCTTCTTAGCCAGTAGCTGATAGCCCTTACTTCAGAGGAGATACCCACCAGGATTTAGACTTAAGGGATCATGCAGTCCAAGAAAGTGTAAAAGAGAACTGCAGTGTTGAGGATGCCCTGGGCTTTCCTTAGCAGGTACTTGTAATATTTATCATTAGTGTAAAAAGGATAAGAGCTAGTTGCTTGCTTGCTTCTAAATTACAAAGATGAGTCTTTTGGTGTTGATGAACAATGGTTTGAAATAATAATATTTTTAATGTGCAGCTTTTATTTCTCAACTGAAAGGGAAAAAATTTCTTGTATCAGAAGAGAGAAAGAAAGAGATCAGATCTCAGCAGATCTCTCCCTCCTCACTCACTAATTGCCCAAAGAGGAAGAGCTTCATTCCTACTGCCTTCATCTCAAGCAACCCTGAGCTATGGGCTATACCCATGTCATGTCACAGACATTGGCATATTTTTCAAATTCCTGACTTTAGAAAAATGAATAAAGTCTCTGGTGGACACATAAGTAGTATTTTGTTGTTCCAGGGTTGTGCCTTTGCTAATTTTCAGATGTCTCCTTATGGTCTAAAGGATTTTTTTTTCTCTTTGCACAGTGGGAGCTTAAATAAGGATGATTTTCTTTGAAGAGCTGGTAAAAAATTAAGAACATAGAGCAAAGGAAGGCAAAGGATGATAGTGCACAGTGGGTGAGATAAATGTTTCTCAAATACATAAATTGATCCACCTCACTAGCTATTAATATAGCTCTTGTAGAACAATTGCAGAACTAGAACATTCCCCTTCTGTAACAATACCTAAAAAACCTTCTTATTTATCAAAGATCCTAGTTTAAGGGACACAAAAATTTTCCTAAAATAGTGTGGATTCTTTTCCTATAAAGTTTGTCAGCTTGTTAAAAAAAAAAAAAGAAAAAAAAAAGAAAAAAGGAGGGGCAGGAGGGGTTAGAGGGTGATGTCTTGCCTAGGAAGGCTGTGGAGGCTCGATATTTGGAGGTTTGCAAAACCCAAGGGGAGGAGGCCATGGGCAATCTGCTCTAGCAGGTGCTGCTTTGAAGAGGGATGGTTAGCCATAAATCTTGAGAGGTCCTGTTCAACCTTAACTATTCTGTGATTCTGTCATGACATTTGCTGCTTTGTGAATGCACCAGCTGTGCAGGATAAAAGGATGATGACCCCCAGGCAGCACTGATAAGACTGTGTTCCACATTAAACCAATACAGATGATGTCACCCTGCCTTACTCGCCAGCAGATCTTCTCTCTGAGAGCTCATAAAATTTGTTGTAATAAAGTGGCTGGTCTGAGTACATTTGCTACTCTAAAAATAGTACTTCTTTTCAACATTAACATATTTTCAATTAAGGCTCTCTTGCCTATTACGAAATTGGAAACATGTACAATAACTAGTAATTGTTCTGTCATGGAAAAATATATGAATTAACCTGTGAAAGGTAGGAATGGAACTCTCTGTAAGTAGAGGGGTTATGTGTGTGAAAGCTGTGAAACAAAGCATGAAGAAGATAGAAAATTGGTTGAACAAAAGCTGGAGGAAGTAGAAAAATTAAGGAGGTGAGATATAGTCATCAAGGAGCAATACTGCCCATAGTGTTGGTTATCTTTCCAAATGTTAAGAAATTCTGAAGATTTCTGAAGGTAATCTATTGAGAAATCATCTTTGTCACTGTTCAAAGATGCAGAAGCTGCTTGGAAATTAGATGAAGTTGTGCTGTACATGAATTGACAAAATGTTTACCGCTGCTGTACAAAAAATGAGTAAATTTATTGTGAGAGCAGTACTATGTTCCTTCTCCCTAAATACAGATTTATTAATTCTGATCACATTTTTTAAGCTATAGCAAACCACTTTGGGCTACTCTGTGCCACGTAAATGCTCTTCTGTGCAGGGGATGCTCTCTGCCAGCCTGCCTGGTTGAGCCCTGGGATGATCTGTGCAGAACACAAGACCCTTCAGGAGGTAACACTTCCCCAGGCCATGCCAGGCTTGGACACTCAATTCCATTACCCCTCTGCAGGCACAGAGGAGAGTGATGAGGGTACTGGTAATTTACTGAGCCATGCTGTCACTTGTAGCTGTGCCTTGAAATTTCTATCTTGAAAATTCTAAATGCTTGCAAGACCAGACTTACAGCTTGTAAAGGAATTTTATCTCGGGAAGAGTTTGAAAAATGAACCCACTAGTAAACAAGTTATGCATCTTATCTGAAAAAGTGGAGCCAAGCAAAGAGCAGTTATGGAAGAATTTTGTAAAGCAGGAAGTATGGAAACTGGGAGAGAAGATATTCTAATAATAATTTTATATCTTTCAATTTGGACTTCTACAGGTTATAGCTCTTATTTGAGGAGAAACAAACACAGATCGGTTTTTTATTTAATAATTTGGTTTAGGTTTGTTTTTTTTTTGCTTAATACTCTCTGGACTTTGAGATGATGCCTGTTAGTATTTATTCAACCTGTGACATAGTTGCCTTGATTACTGTGTTTTGGGCTGGGTGTGGTTGGGAGGACTTTTTGGGGTTTTTTTTCTGAAATTTTGCATATCTCCAAGAAACAGAGCCTCAACACTTCCAAACAGTGTTAAGAACCAAGCTTTCAAAACTGGGGATAAGATTGCAGGAGCTTCTCTAACTTCTTAGGCTTAGCAGTACTTGATACTTTATTTGTTGCAAAGTATTTGCTCCGCTGTCAGAGTGAATACAACCTTCCTGATCTCCTTCAATGCAAATATGATCAAAACAGATGGTGACATCACCAAGAAACTTTTTTCTGAAAGGTTAATCTGTTTCATAACTAGGAAATCTCATTAGCCAAGAGCTGTCATTATAATTCCAAAGCTTGCACCTGTAGTAGAAGAAATGCCAAGTTGCACACAGAGACTTTAATCACCTTTCAGCAATCTTACTTCTTTCCAACAGGTTATTGCATTGCTTTTCCCTATCTGCTCCTAAGAACTCATGTTTTAATATTCGCTCTTTGCAACACAGTTAATTAATCCAAATTAACTTCAACACATTTAGACTGAAGTCTGTGTTCTGAAATTTGATCTACCTGTGCAAACAGTTTTTTTTCCCCAGCTAAACTGAGACACACACACAAGCACAGGCACTATTCTACTGAGAGACCAGCAAATTAAACTGCAGTGGCGTAGGAAGATATGAATGACCCTTACTGGGACTTGCTTTATTTAAGCAACTTCGGTACCATAGATAACATTACATAATGCATTCAGGCTGGGTGATACATTGCACTGAGACTTATGCCAACACCCCAGATGTACATTTTGCAAGAATTTGAATCTAAACATTGTTTGTTGTTTGTTTACTCTGATCGATAAATCTGTAACAGTTTCTCCTTTCTCATTTAGCTTTCAGACCACTCAAAAGATGGTACCCTCACCCCCATCTCTTTCATTATAAGAGGCATGTTCACAGGTAGTGTCAAGATAGAAAAGCTAGTCATAGGAACCAGGTGGGTGGATGGGCTGCCAGCCAGCCTAATCAAGCTGAGATCATAGGCACAAGACAGTGCCCTCCTCCAGTGTTTTCTCACCATGCTATCCCTCACAAAGAAATTCTCAAAATACACAGCATTATAGCACTGGGCTCTGAACTCCTAGAGACCAGCTTTAACTTGCTTTGACAAGCAAGTAAAATCATCTATAAAGGTTATTTCTGGGCATGAAATATCAGCACCTGAATAGGCTGATGAAGTACCATAATAATGGATTTTATATGTATATTTTTATATATACATATATAGGGGTAACCCCATTATTCTGTTCCAGTTTTATTTTTTAATTAAAACTGGATACACAACATGTTTGCACTATCAGGTTATTTGCAGGGGAAAGTTATCCATTATCTTTTTACACTCTGCCTGATGGCAATCTCTGTGTTAGCCCATCACTTTTGTCAACATCAATCTAATGTGTATTTGGATTACTTGTGCTTTAGAAACTCTATATAATATTAATGAGATACTTTGGTTTTCTTTAGCTGTAGACAATTTAGCATCAAATTAGCCCAGCTCTACAGCAGACTCTTTTTTTTAACAAGGTTTTATAAGATAATTAGAGTATCATTGGAGACTATTAATTCCTGTCTGCTCATTAGAAATCCATCCTAAGAGAATCCTGCAGTTTCAAAACTACTTTTCTTATTTTAATCAATTTGAGATGTCCAGCCCAAGCTCTCTGTAAGTCCCCTGATCTGAACATGATCTTCAAGAATCATCACAAAGTGTATGTCTTGTACTTTAAATGTTGCTGCTGAAAAGATTCTTGATATTGCTTTAATTATTAGTTGTCTATTTAATTGCCTTAAAGGGTTGCATGTTTCAAGATGTGCTGGCCCTCTGAGTAGTACTGCTTATTCCTCGCACCATTTTCCAAGTGAGAGGTGGGACTATGGCCCAGCTCATGATATGAGTGATTTATTAAGATGGGAATAGCAAAGGCCAAAATTCCTGAAAGACCTGGTGAGAAAACAGAGTTGAGAGGAATTGAAGAAGGTGTGTGAGTTTAAAGAGGAATAAATGAGAAATTCCCTTTTCCACGAAAAGCAGGACTTCTACCAGCTGTTATTTTTCTTCTTAGCAGAGACTGGGAGATTCTGTCTTATGTCTAAATGTTATTTGCTGTAACTAAATTGAATCACAAGAAAGGAAGACAAGAGGAAATTACCTTCTGTTGTGGTCTGATGGATGCAATATGAAAATGCCAAATACTGCTTTTTTAAGAAATTTCAGTTGGGAAAAGATTGTGGGGAATGTTTTCTTTCAAACAACACACGAAGGAGGTAAACTCAAGCACACTTCAGGGTAATAAGAGTGCTGTTTATGGAGGCTGGTAGACAGGTGGCACGACTATTATGAGTCAATGTAGGCAAATAAACTTCTGGATTGATCAAGAAGAAACCAAAGACTTTGTTAGGTAAATAATGTAAACTTAGTTTAAAAACAAAAACAAACCAGGGGTTATTGGAGGGTGTTTTGTGTGGAACAAGGAATGTGTCTTTTCTGGTTCTTTGCCACACCAGATTGAATCAAGTTCTCACATATCACTCAGCCTCATTTTTCTGCTTATGAAACCTCCTAGTAAACCTTGCTCTGTACTCTACTTGCCAAGCTGCAACCAAACCAGTGTGATTTCTTAGCAGTAGTAGATCACATTGAATTGTGATTGAATTGTGAATATTTTAGCTTCCTAAACGTTGTCATCTGTTTCAAGCTCGAGGAGTTTGGGTGACACAATGTAATAATCAGTGGGTTTGTATATGCTTACGGTTTGTTTTTTTCTGAATGGTTGCCTTGATCCTGATTGAATGTCCATGAAAGTTAATGGAAAGCTGATTTTCATTCTGTGACATTTGTTTTTCTTTCTGCTGCTCACTTAAAAATACTCATTTAAAATAAAGACTTTTCCCCACTGGTTCGTCAGGAGAGATAAGTGTCTCAAATAACATTACTTTGGCTAAATTTCTTACATTTTCTTTTGATTAGATTATAATTTTTGATATGCCTAAAATCTTACAGCCTATTAGTTAGAACTATGACAAAATTTTATCTGTTCTCCAGCACTAGCACTGAAGTCAGCAATTCCCATGGCAGCAAATCAATTGCTGAGAGGAGTAACAGGTTCACCCTAAAAGATTTTTAAGAACACTGGACTGATTGTTTAACTACTAATATTTAAATAAATCATCTCTTCTACACGTTCCCTTTCCCTGAGTAATAATTTTTGCTCTAAGGGTGTTTTACTTTCAGTGTTTTCTTAGGGCTTGGATGATGCAGACATGTAATCCTCACACACTGGTCTCTCACTGGAGTTTTTTGTAACATATCCCTTTTTTCACTACCGTTTGTGACAATCTTGAAACCACATTTTGCATTATTTCAAAAGTGCTAATTATTCAAAATGGTGACTGCAAGGCCCTGCTCATTTAGGGAGCCATGTTCATGTGATCAATTTGGACAGCCTCATACTAGCTCTGTCTGGGTCCAAAATCAACGCTCACCCTAGGTCTTGATTGCTGCTACTTCCAGGCCTTGCCCATGCTGTTATCTCCTGCTCCAAGTGGACCTCTCATAGAGTGAGGCTGGTACTTGCAGAGTCTAGATGTGAAACTGGAAAAGGGTCAGGGTGTTATTTTTGCCTTACATCAAGTCGTAAATAAGACAGACTTGTTGCAATCTGAGTTTTTTTAACTACAGCCAGTGTGAGTATTTTGGGTTGGTTAGAGGGAATTGGCAATTATGCACCAATATTTGCACTTCCAGCTCAAGAGTTCAGTGACTGATACCACTTTGCTTTAGTTCTGCATGTCATTAGAGGTCCAGTTGAATAGAAGCCTGAGTGTAAATAACTGTGAATGGATAAAGTCAAGTAGAAAGACACAAATATCACCATTTACAGAGCTACAGAGCATGAGAGCTGGAGTTACCTACAGTCACCATGTGCTAAAAAAATTGTTAAAGCTGGTAAGAACTTCAATAGATAGATGATTGTACTTCTCTCATAACTTTAAACAGTGGATAAAAGCAGAAATGCTTCCATTATGATTGTTATACACCACCTATGTAGTGTTGTTATCTTGTCATGATGTAGTGCCGTGGGGAACACTCAAGGATTCCTTATACAGCAAGGAAAACAAGCATTAACAGTCTTTAACATCTTTGACTCATGGAACTACTATTGCTGTAAGGAGTCCTCAGAGAGGAGAGTTTGCCTTGTACCAATGATTTCTCAGTTTTATTGACCATTAAGAACATCTTATGTCTTGAAACTTCTGAATCCATTACAGGAAAATTTAACTTTTCTTTTCTCTATGTGTTGTGTGCTTGATGTTCTTCCCTGTCCTTGTCCCTCAGAAAAAATTTCATGGTTACTGTTGCAGGTGGTAGGATTTCGTTGCTGGTAAAAAATGATGCTGAGTTAAGAAACAGTCACTGAACTGCAGTGTTAGATGCCTAATTTCTGAATAAGTGTAACCAAAACACAGCTTAAAAAATTGTTACATCTAGGACACTGCTGCAGGTATACTTTTTCCTCCATCCTAGAAAAATATTTACAAAACTATGAAACATACACACTGTACCAAGTAGACTTGGTGGTGCTTAAAGAAAAAATGAGATGGGCAGTAGGCTTGACATCTCTGAGTTTACAGATCATCTTTGTCAGAAAAATGAGCCACAATGACATGTATAGGCTGTCCAATTTGCGAAGCAGGCAATTTGAGCAGTTGCCCAGACAAAAATCCATTCCGTGGTGCTGATCAGGCATCATGACATCAAGACAGATGATTGAAGGAACTGGGCCTGACACCACTGATTAAACTCAGGTGTGTCCAGAGGGGATTGATTACATATTGCCCAGCAGTCTGATGTAGTGAGAGAAAAGGGCAAGGCTGCTCTGTAAGGCCTTGTAGCAGCCCAGTATCATATATGAATAACATGCACAGAATTGCCTGGAATATGCTAGCCCCAGACTGAAGTGAGCCTTATTTGCCAGGAGAAACCAGAAACTGACACAAGCCATCTCTACTCTAGGACCAAAGTAAGTTGGTATTTGAAGTGCTGCATGCACAGTACATTTAATTTGCATATAGAGCTTTATCGTCTCTCTTGAGGTCTTCTGGGCTCTGCTTGTGACTGACAACAGCTCTGTGCTGTTTCCTTGGCTTCTCACATGGTTTCTTCACAAGCTGAACTATTTGACTCCTTCCTTGAGAGGAAACTGCAGAATTTGTGCAAACCATATGTTTTACCTTGTCCTTACCTTCTTTGCCTGCAATATTGATCAGGTAATAAATAAGTGCATTAATTTGAGTTGTCCCTTAGCCATCATCTCAAACTTTGCATCACATCTTCCTCTTAATATAAGGAAAGAACTTCCCTAGACAAAGGTGGCACTTGGGTTTCTTGCTAAATGATACTGCAGGTATTTCACTGCAAGTGGGATAAGCTACTCTGAATATAAATGTGGATTCCTGCCTTCTCATTTCTTGCTGTGTTGAATTTTGTCTAAAGCAATGTGCTTAAAAATGTTTGAATTGCATCCCAGAAAGCTCCTATAAAGCCTGAAATAATAAGGTGCAGCATGTGTGTGTAACAATACCCATACACATAATATAGTTCAGCAATAACATGGGAGGAGTTTAGCATGAATTCTCTGCCTCATGGAGTGATCTCTGCCTTTTCCTACTTTATCCCTTTTGGTATGTATATAAGGTGCATGAAACGTTGTTTTGTTTTCCTTCCTTCCTTTTATTTTTTGCTTGAAAACCTGAGGTACCTGGGATTACAGCAGCAGGCACAAAATAGTACTTAATTTGTATTCTGCAAGGGCTGGAAGAAATATAATCTTGTAATTCATAATTAGCTATAAGACATTTACAAAACTATACTCACATCAATGGAATAATTTTTATTTTAACTCTTCCCACTGCTTTTACTTTGAATTCCCTTGCTTTGATCTTTTCTTTGGATCTCATACTGGGTTTTCCCATGGACCACTGGGCAGTTTAGGGCCCCTAATAAAGCTGTGCTCTCCTCTTTGTAGCAGGATTTGCAAAAGCCAGTATTCAAGAGCTGGCTAAGAAAGCACATCTTACTCCACATTCCAGTGGTCTGGGTATCTATGTTGGTTGTTAGACTTCAGCAGTGTTTTAGTAAATTCTTAACAGCATAAGCACTGCAATACACTGCAATACACTGCAGTGTATCACACAAAATTGTGCTCTCTCTATCAGTGGGAATTCCTGTGTTTATTAGACCTGTGTGTTGTTTAGCTTCTTTCTTTTTGCCTTGTTTTCATTTGTTATTTTGGGGTTTTTGCTTTTTACTGATCAGTCAGTCCCAAGCACACTTGTAGCTGTACCCACATAGAAATTTTGTAACCCTGCAGCCTATGCTACAGATAAGGTATTCATAAATATACTTGGAACAATATGGTGGGTAGGCAAGACTTGTATTTTACTTCTAAAGACAAGTAGAGAGAAGCAGATTTTTGAGTGTTTCCTCAGAATCTTATTGCTCTGCACTCATTTGTACCACCCTACACAACCAGCTAAAACAACCAGATTACCTGCCAGGTGATCTAGGTTTTTCCTCAATCCAGGGTTTATGTATACATGGTAAAACATGAAATTATCTTCTGCTTGAATAACCCTCTTCTAATTCCAATATGAAGAAGAAATTGTTGGGTGTCTAATTTAGTTTTTCTATTAACCAAGAAGCTTAACATCCTGCTTTGTATTTTGCAGCATGCTTTCTATTATACCTGCCAGATGGGTTCAGATGTCTGTAGGGAGCTTTGGGGAAACTAAAACACTTGGCAATGTGGAGACATCCAGGGAACAATGTAATGAACTCCTATCTGCTATGTTTATTTATAAACAGGTTATAAATATCTGAGGTTTTTCCAGAATTTTCTCTTGGTTTTTGATATTCAAGCACTCAAGAATTTCCATTGTATTTTTCAGAAAGCACTCTGAGTCATATTCTGTTAATGCTGCTGCATAAATCCTGTATTTCAATTGATTAACAGTTTACAGCCCTCTTACCTTCAAGCAGTTGCTAAAATTAGTAACACCACATGAAGACTCTGTCTGTAAGCTAGGGTATATGTGTTTGAAATAAAAGATTAGGTTATTCACTTGAAGATAAAGTTTATGCAAGCTATTCTGGTTTTGTTCAGAGTACATTCTCAAGAAGATGAGATTGCTGTAGTCTGTAATTAATGAACGTGTGGTGCTTTGAGATCTATCAAGGAAAAATAGCTTCTCACTATTACATTTGTTGACAATTAGAAAATCCAGCATCTTAGAATTAGTCTGGATGATTTCATTAGCTGTAATCTTGATGTGGAACGAGAGCTCCAATCTGAATGCTTTCAGAATTCCAACTATAGAAATTATTAAGGAAAGTTTGTTAATAATTAAAATAAATTTAGAAAAGTCTGATTTTTAATGACACCTAAATGCATTTTTCTTTGGTTATTTTGCAGGTGTAAGATGAAACACTTCTGTTTTCAAATTATGCAAAAATTTTTTGATATCTGCTGTTTCTCTTGTTTTTTCTGCCTTCCTCTTCCCATCACTGAATATACTAAAAATTAAAGTAATTTTTTAAAACCCTCAAAACAAACAGTTGTAGCTGCAATCTGTCTGAAATGGTACAAATTTTGAAAATATTTAAGAAAGTAATAAAAATTATGTCATGGTTGGTAGTAAAAAAAGAGAATGATTTGTATATCATAATGAAGTTCTTTTTCTCTGCTGCAGTTCCTGGTCACATTTCATCTTTGGAGAATTTTTTCTCTTCAGTAACTTCTAACATTTTCTTGCATGTTTAGTCCTGTATTGGTAGGAGGAAATTCCTATTTCTCTAGAACACAATTTAGCTTGTTCAAACACTTGCCAATTCTTCTTTGAGTTAAATATTGGGTAGCCACATGGCTTATGATTATTTTAGCTAGTAATCCATTTTAATGATTCTGAACTTCCAGGGAAGAACTCCAGCTTAATGTAATGCCCATCAGGTCTATGTAGCTATAGAAAAAAAAAAAAAAAAATTAAAGATGACTCACTTTGGCATAGGAAAGCATGCAAAGAGTGTTCCTCAAATTTCCAATGTTTTCTTGACGGTAGCTATTCATACATCCCAAGGTCAGTATCTTCACTGCTTCTCATTATGGATGAATGTGACAGATGAATATGTCTTTAGATGTACTGATTTTTCATGATGTTTATTTCACAGTTGTATCAGGAGGTGTCAGGCACAGATGAACCAATGTAGGGACACAAGAGAATGACAATGGGAACATGTTCCTCATTATGTCCTCCTGGGATTGAAAACACTAGTTGTGGAGAAGAGCAAAGAGATTTTATCCTCTTGGGAAACTCACTTTAAAATTTTTAACAGGATTATCTCTAAGTCTTCCATTGGTCTAATTCAAGATAGTTTGTTGGTTTGGTGGGGTTTTTTGTTGTTTTTTTTTTGTTTGTTGTTTTGTTTTGTTTTTTGGGGGGGTTTTTGTTTTTTTTTTTCCTAATAGCTTTTGAAAATAATGGAAGGAAATGGCTGTCTCTGGTATTTTTCATTTTATAGTTTATATCATTGGGCTATGTACCATGGTTTCCAGCTCTGTAGATGCTGAAGTGTTTGGAGCTCTAAATGACATAAATATTTAATTAGGAAACAAAAGACACAGTGCCACTCTATGCATATTTATGGAATTTTTCATCCTGTGAACTTATCTCAGAAGACTTTGAAGAACAGAGCCAGACTTTGGTATTGTGACAACAAACTGTGTTATAATTTATAAAACAGAGGGTAATTTTTACTAGTTCAAAGCCTCTATTAAACAAGCCTCTTAAGTTTCAAAGTAGAATAGGAAATGCTTATCTCTTTTCTCTAAAGGTAGACTGAGTTAAAATGGTGAAGAGGAAAACAGACCTGTTCTAATCAAACAAGAGGAAACTTAATACACATTTTCTGTTCTATCATTCCTCATTCCTGTCAATTCAGAATTTGTAGCCCAAATATCCTAAACTTTTTATTTAAATAATAAATTAGTTTATAGATAAAAGGCACTACTTTTTATTGGCCTTTGAGTTTCAAGAGAGAAGATAAAGCATGTAGTCCAGGTTTTCCCTATGCACTATGTAGAATGCACTATGCCCTTTTTTCCTAAGAGCCAAGCTTTTTGCAAGCCATGTATATTATCTGTAAGTTGAATCACTGAGGAAATAAGGATTTTCCCAAACATTTTGTTGCAGAGTAGAAGAGGGAAAGGGTGTTGATGAACCTTTTCCTTCTCCCATATGGATTAGATAACTGTAGACATACTGAAGATGAGCAGTTGAAGTTGCAGTGAGGCATCCATTGGGAATTTTCAAAATTAATCTGCATCTTTAGGTAGCTAAATATCTTTTTAAAAAGTGTAACTTCTCCAGGTCTTAAATGGTTTCAATCTCTCTACAGTAAGATAGTCTTTCTTCAGAGCTGCAATAAGCTTAGAGTGCCATAACAAAAGTTTTCATCATGAATTAGAATGACCAGCACCTAACCCAGTGGAACATTGCACTTTGTCACTGGAACTTCAGCCTATTATTAAAGTTGCTCTCCCTTGCAATTCAGCAAGACAGATAACTTCTCTCAGAGACTTGTGCCATACAAGCCACTGTCAAGGCCAGTTTAGCCTACTGTCCTGCAGGACATTCCAGTAGAAGCATGCACCCATTTTGTGCACTTGGCTCTTGGGAACTGTAGGTACTTTCATCAAGGACGAAGTTCATTTCTGTTTAAACCAGAGACTTGAAATATCAGCATGGATTTCTTTTGATCTCTTTTTAACTCCACCCTCTGTGGGATTTACTGAATGGTTGCATTGGGTCACTGGAATCTGGCCTTTTCTCCCAGGGCATCTGTGACATCCATAGTGAATGCTGGCTTAGAAGCTTTGTCATTTCCCTCATGTCCACCATTCCACAGACTGGATACAGCATGGCAAACTATTCACAGGTGGGGATAAGCATAAAACTGTGAACTTTAGGAAGCCCAAGGGATTTACATAGATATATGCTGTGACTCTGTAGTGTAGCACATTAGCATCTCAGTTGTCCTATGTTACCAATAAGTAAGGCTTTATAAAAGAGAGGCCTTATAAAAACATGTCTCAGGCCTGTTACTTTGGCTAAGTAAGAAAAGGACTATGGGAAAGAGACTCAGCTGAATTAGGGGTAGAAAAACCTGTTACATAACCACTGTGTGTTCATATCACAGTGTATGGTGGTTGGTTGAATGATGCTTGTTATGATTTAAAAGTATGTAACTGATAACCAGCTAATGGCTTTAAAAGGTCAGGGTTTTGGAATTAAAGGACTCTCTTTTGCACCTGCTTGGGAACCCCGTGTCACTTCGGACCCTCACCTCACAGTCCTGTAATGCTCCAGTAGCCTAAAATGTCATTAGTAATCAGTAAGGGTCATTTAGACTTCTACACAGTTGTAAAGCTGCAAGACAAAGTATATTTGATTGAAAAGAAGGGCCAAATACATCTTTACAGTTACACAGGTGATCAGTCTCTTCTATCTGAATACATTCTCCTGGAATATGTCTAGAAAAACAGTCCCTGAAGTAAAGATTCAGCTAGACCTTTGGCAATGCTAAGAAGCTGATCCTTAGGGAGGTATGGTTAATGAGCAGAAACCTATCATGTTGTTTCTCTCAAAGACTCTCTCATCTTTCAAATAATCTGAGGCTCTGCCACAAAGCTGTTTGGTTTTATAGTGAAGACAGCATCCTTTTAATTGCTTCAAATTGGTTCTACTTTCATGAACCTGTTCAATCAAGCCTGGAGACTGCACCAGCTTTCAGCACCTACTATATGATGCAGCAATAAATTTCATTCGTATGATCTGAGGAGTTAATTTTTTCTTTGTCTTCTA
This sequence comes from Pycnonotus jocosus, assembly GCA_013400435.1. Classification (NCBI taxonomy): domain Eukaryota; kingdom Metazoa; phylum Chordata; class Aves; order Passeriformes; family Pycnonotidae; genus Pycnonotus; species Pycnonotus jocosus. Next base: position 95,165 of record VWYP01030150.1, read on the forward strand.
CCTGACACCTGTTAATGTTAGTCAATGTCTCTGCTTCTGGGAGCACTCGATGATCATTCACGTTTCCTCTTCCAGTTCGTCTCATTTGGCCAGAAGAGCTTTGTGGCAGCCTCCTCCTGCCCTACCTCTGCCCATGTCCCTGCAGTGACCTCCAGGTCAAGAATTTCAGCTTCAGAAAAGTGGTAACCACTACTCACTCTCTCACAATACTCTTCTATCAGGCAGAATGTTCATCATAAATGTACACAGGGTACAGACATTTAAGAGAGTTAATTAGGAAATATGGCTTGGGACCCCTAATTTATAATCACCTTCTTAAATTTTTATATCATCCTCTCCACGTTTGTCATCTAATGTCACATAATGTGTGACAAAATGCCACTTTGAGTGATCATCACTGTACAAAACAAGCCTTTGTCCTTCACTGTTCATATTTCACAAACTGAATCATATGTCTCCCAAGGTTTTCAGCATAGTCTTACTCCTTGGACTGTCTTGGTAATGAAGTTGGGTCTTAGTATTTGATCAGAGTGACTGGTGTTTTATGGTTTATGACTGGAAGAAGGGAAAAGCAAAGAGAGAATTCAGAAGAGATCTCTCAAACACGGGGAGGGGGCATGTAGATTCCTTGTCCCTTTATAGATGAGCTTTGTCTCCCACGCAGAAACTGTGGGATTGCTCCTTTATCAAAGGGACAGCAGCATCCATTATCATTGCATTAGGGAAGAGATAGGGTACCTTTCTGACTGTCCCCCATGGTTTATGGTCCTGCTGTGTCCTAGAGTTTCAGTGTGCAGACAAACTCCTTTGGTAATAAATTTTGCAATTAGTCAATTGTTGTCATGCTAGAGACCTCCTGTTCCTTTACAAATCTTACTTTTAAGGGAAATAATTTGGCAGGAAAGAGGAGGGAGAAGAGGGTGAGGAGGGACAAAGAGTCACATTATTGCATGGCCAAACATAGGCTGAATAACTCGCTAGCTATAGATACTTACTTTTTCCAGTTAATTTTCTTTCTGACACTATTCTGACAGAACATTTTCATTTATATTGCAGTATAGCCTAGATAGAGATCTCCATGGACTGGGAGCATGCTGCTAGGAACAGAGAGCTGATACACTGCTAATAGGTTGTGTGTCAAGAAGAGGATCTTAGTAGTATTGTGTTAAAATCTTTATAGGTTCGTAGGAGGGAAAGGCAGGAGTGAGAGAGAGATTAAGCAAAACATATCACAACCACATGGATCCCTGCAGTGTCTTGCTGCTCCCTCTTCATCCTGGTCTTCTTATTGTTGGGGGTCCCAGAGTTGTTCTTCTGGATGTATCACTTTTATACAGTCCAAGTCCCAGGTATCCAGGTATCCCAGGGTATAGATGTCATGGTGGGAATTTCTGTCTGGATAATGACCAAACCTTCACGTCCATTAGGCCTGGAATTAGTTCTTTCCTGCTGTGTCATCTGCACTTATCTCAAGTTCTTTTTGTGGTAGCTTATCTCATGGGAAGGTCCCTCTTGTGGCTTTGACAGTGTTTTGAGACAGTTCAGCTTCATCCTTTAAGTCCTTACAACTAGGAAGCAGCTTCTTTGCAAACCACTACCATTTTTTTTTTGCCAGACTTGCTTTGCAATGCCATGTTCTTTCTCCAAATTCCCTTTGTCATGGAATGTACAACCTTTAAGGAAGAAAGACATATTTCATAAGGTTTTCCATTCTTTAATTGGCTAGATCTCCACTATGCAATCAGCAGTATCTTTCTTCCTGAGATAAAGAGTAAGATGAAAGGCAAGAAAAACTCTTGCTCTGATGTCTCAATAGAGCGTTCTTAAAATACAGAGAAATACCATCAGTACTAGAATGCTATTCCTTCCTTCATTTTATATTTCTAACTTTTAATTCATAAGCCTCTGTGCAACCCAATGACACTTTGACATTTACCAAGACTGTGCAGTGAGTTTGAACCAGATTACCTCTGAAGGTTCCGTTCAATCTAAATTATTCTGGTATTCTGAAAACAAACAAATAAAATCATTCTATTATTCTAAAAACAAATAAACAAAACTCAACCTAAATGGCCTAGTCTTAATCCTATGTAGTAGTATAAAGTAAATATTTATTCCTCTTTTTGTTTTATGTTACTATGAAGAAATTAATGCTAAGCCTAAAATTCTGTATACCTAGAGTGTTTCCATGGACCAAGAAGAAACAGATGTGAATCACAGAATCATAGAATAATCTGAGTTGGAAGGGACCCATAAGAATTATCAAGTTCTGCACAGGACACCCCAAGAGTCACACCATGTACCCGAGAGCATTACCCAAACACTTCTTGAGCTCTATCAGTCTGGTGCTGTGACCATTTCCCTGTGGAGCCTGTTCCAGTGCCCAACCACCCTCTGTGGGAAGAACCTTTTTCTATTATCCAACCTAAACCTCCCCTGACACAACTTCAGGCCATTCCCTCAGGTCCTGTTGTTGGTCACCACAGAGCAGAGATTGGTGCCTTCCCCTCCTCTGCCCCTACAAGGAAATTGCAGACTGCAATGAGGTCTCCCCTCAGTCTCCTCCAGGCTGAACAGAACAAGTGACCTCAGCCACTCCTCATACAGCTTCCCCTCAAGGCCCTTCACCACCTCTGTTGCCCCAAACCAGGTGCTCTCTGACAGTTTAGTATCTTTCTTGTATTGTGCCCAAAACTGCACCCAATATTCAAGGTGAGGCCACACTAGTCAATCTACAAAACAATCTAAATACAGACTTAGAGTGCCTTGAAATCTGATATTGTCATGTTATAACTAGTCAAGGACAAGATTCCAGGAAAAATAGATTGCTGTTTGAAACATATAAAAGCTGTTTATCCTAGCTCCTCATGAAATCCCCATATTGTGCAAAGGGTTGGCAAGCAAATATGCAACTTGAATTGCAAGTCTGCTACATCTTCTCAATGACGCTTTTTGTGAGCTGATATGAGTGTCAGAGGAAGAGGTAAATCTGTATCTGTATCTTTCAGTGTGTGGGACCTGAATCACAAGCAGATTTTTGAGTATATTTCTCTAGAATATACTATTAGTTTATCTGACAGATGGAGAACTGTTGGATTAATACCCTGGGGATGTTAATTTGGATATAATTAGTTTTAATGGGCCATGATGAAGACAAAGGAAATATGGGGGAAATACTGGGGAAGGCCTATCCTTTATTCAGTGCTTTTTGGCATCCTTGAGAACTTCAAACTTACATTGGTTCTTGAAGAAACTACAAGACAGAGAGGTGAGCACTGAAGCAGAATGACAGCAGATCATTGGGAAATATGCAAGGTAGAAAGGTGGGTACAAAGCATACATAATAAATTAAATTTGTCTTGGTGGAGTCACTCTTTTATTGGCTACTAGGAAGAAGTGGGACTTTACAAGTGTTCAAAATCATTCTCAGAATTATTTGAATTCAGTCCTCCAAATAACTCCAGGGTATCATGTGCCTAACACTTCCCAGATTACTTAAATCTACTTCTACATCAGCATCTTACCTGAAATGAGTAATGCTGAGTTGGAGGACACAGCAACAGAGGAACAGCATTAAAAATTAAAGTGATTCTTAACCAGATGGTAGTTTGAGGTGCATGAAAAGGAAAGTGTTCATCAAATTTTACAATGGCTGCCCTCATTACCAATTTGACCACTGTGTCTTCTGCTTGCTTCTCAGCAGAATAAACGCATCATCACTGTGAACCCTAAGTATGTACTTTTTTATGATAATCCTGGAAGTTTCTAGTATGTTTTCCTTACTTCTGTTTCCTGAAGAGGTTAAGAAGCACAGAGTACTTCTGGTGTCTACAATATTTGCTTTGAAATCAGTTTCTGAAAATATTTTTAAAACTGAACATCGGGGGAAAGTAGCAGAAGAAAAGAGAGGGATGGGGAGAAGCAGCACTTAAATGTGTTTCTAACACCATAAATTACTTGCCTACAATTCTCCATTGCTAGGACCTAGTGCTGTCCTCATTTCAGAAGGCAAACATGAGAATGCCAATCTGCAAGAACAATAGTACTTAAATCCACTTTGCAGAAAGGTGACTGAATGTGTGAGATGAAGCCAAATACAGCCAGAGCCTCTGCATGTACAGATTTTCTTTATACCCTACTGAAGAAAATCTTATCTGGGGGTGAATAGAGCAGTGCTTTGTGGTTTTAATTCCTTACTTTACTTTCCTGTAATATATACTTATTCTTCCAAAACTTTGTCTGAACTTCTCTTTTGCTTGTGATCCTCATGATGATAGGTGAAGACAAAACCACGTAAAATGTTGCCCAAACTTTTTAATACATAGTATATCATCTATCATCTATGGTTTATACATTCTAAAGTCATTGCCCTTCTTTATTTGAACATAATGTGAAATCATAGCTTTTTTGAAAGTTACAAAATACTACCCACGCCTTTTTCGATATCAAAGATGTAGCATGAGTCACTGTTTCATTTAATTCAGCCAGTGACAGCTGCGTTCATGCAGCCTTAAAGCAGGCAGAGCAGTGTTACACAGCCCTCGAGAAAAGCACATTGTGAGGGGAATGACAAAGCCTCCACAGAGTGACCAGTCAGCTGCCTTGGAGGGCCTTGTTTAGGAAGACAAGCATCACGTAAAGGAGAGGGCTTGCTCAGCTTTGCTATAGCAGCCAGTTGATTTGGTGGAGTAATCAGAGATTAGAGTCTGAAACGTAATTACAAAAATGAAGTTGTAGGGAGATGCTCTGTTTAAATCCATTTCGCCTTGAAAGTGTGCTTTGTGTGGCACAACACTTTCTTAGAATCACTTGTCTTTCCTTTTAGTCATTGCTACTGGATGAGGGTGGACATGGTTACATTACAAACACATCTGGGAAATAAGAAAAGCAGGGACTGCTTTCTGTTCCTTTGTATTTTGGTGAGTCAGTGCTGCTCACAAGCAGGTCGTGCTTGAGCATGTTCTGTCTCACTCTCCTCCTGCAGTAACCAAGATGCTTAAAAACTTTAACTTCAGACTCACAGAAATCCATTCATCATATGTGAAAGTTTTGGCACTAAGACTGATGAGACTGAGGAAGAAGAGGCCAAGTGTATCTCTATACATGGGACTCTGAGGCAGCTGCAGATATATCCCAAATATGTAGTGTTGAGCAAGTGTGAGGGCACAAGTGTGCTTGTAGTCTCAGCACACAAGAGCAGTGAAAATGTCCTGTGTTACTGACCAGCTCCCCAAAAGGGAAGATTGAAGAGTAGGGATGCAGATGCAACTTTTGCCACCAGGCCAGGGGAGCAGGCTGCTCAAACACAGCCCACCACCACTCTCTGTGCTGACAGGCCCGTGAGGGTGGTCAGGGAACACAGGATTAAACCTGAATTACCTTCAGGAAATTCAGCTGTCACAAATCTTTCACCAGTGCAGGACAATAAAAGCCACAACTTTGGCTATCCTGGACCATGTCACATATCCATTTCTCTAAACAACCCTTCTCCTAAAAAATGAGGATCTCCAGAGAAAGACTTTTCCTGGGGAAGAGGACCCAGGAAACATTTGGGAGGGGCAAAACCTTAGATAGCACAGGGAACCAGCTGTACAAAAATTTACCTTCTTGTTTAATTTTTCTCTTTTTTTATTTGTTCAATTAAGGAACAGGGTGGAGGGGAAGGCATGTGTTGTGACCTGTGGGTAGAGAGTTCTCATCAGTCTGAACAAAAACACCAGACCACAGGTCAGGTAATTCCTGTGCTTTATTTATAGTTGCCTTAACTCTGGCAACCAGCCCACTATTTAGACTCAAAAGGTGTTGGCTAACAAGCCCTCAAGTTTGTACAATAGACTTTCACAAGTGGTTGGTAACAAGCCCTTAATTTTGCACAGTACCCTTCAATAAGCTCTCAGCTCCTCACAAGAATTTTCTCATTGATGCTGGCTCAGAAGCTGAAACACTCTTCCACAAGCTCCCCAGTCCCACAGTAAACTCCAATACAGAGTATGGAGTAGAATATCAGAGCTGTGCTTTGCCCAGGCAAAGCAAGGGAGAAAAATAAAGGTGGAGAAGAGGGAGATAGAGAACAGCAAATATAGTCTATAGTTCATAGAACACATGTTGCTCCTGCTGAGCCAATAATGGCTAAAATTCCCTGGAAAGTGTATGTGTTATTTATACCCAAGACTTTTTAAACTCCACAAATTGACATATTTGGCTGCCTTAAGGATGATTCTGCTGAAAACACAGATTGTGTGATACAAAGATTTGCCTCATTGAATTTACGAATATCAAGTGTAGGAAAATCTGCTTTGCTGAGAATTTGTAATAAATCAGCATATGTTATTTTGTCACAGATTTTCTTTTGAGAAAAGGAAATTGCTCTTAAACTGTTAGCATGGAGGGCAGATATCTATATGGATACTGTTTGAGAGAGATTTTCTCTGCTTGTATGAATTTTCTTTTGGCAATGTCTAGGCTTACCTCTTTGGGGTTTCTACTGCTATTACAGAGAATTCAGAGAGAATGTAATTCTATTATAGCTGAACTGTATTATACCTTTCCTGTGGACTTTTTTTTTTTTTTTTCAGTGAAACAAGTGGCTGAAGTTTAGCTTGTTTCATTTTATTCTTTTTTAAGGGAAGCTGAATGTCAGCTGCTCTTATACTGTGTAAGTGTTCACCAACTGGTTTTAAGATTGTGTCACCAATCAACATAAAGAAATACTCCAGATGAATTTTCCTGAATGTCCCAACACAGACAAACTCTGATGTCTAAGATTTTTGGTGTTTTGGTGGGGTTTTTTTCTCATCTAGGAATTTGTGTCAGTTGCTTGCATCACTTTTGCTGGCTGAACCCACAGCTGTCAGTTGTGTACCTCAGGGTTCTGCTGAGCTGAGCTCTCCATGTATTTGCTTTCTGGTCTCTTAGAAGTCTAAGTTCTCACAAGCCTGCTAATGCTGTCATGTATTCTGATGAGGCTCTCTGGCTCAAGAGGGCATCTGTGCCTATGGCAAAAATGTTTCTGAGTGAGCACGTTCACAGAAATATATTGATAATGTGTGGCACACAGCATTGTGTGTATAGACTGGCAGACTCTCACAAAGCTGCACATGGACCATGCCTGGATTAAATGTGTTTTCTTCCAGCAGTTTTTGCAGAGCTTTTATATAAATTTTTCCTCCTCTTTTCTCACTCCCAAAAAAATCTGAATTTTTCACTCCACAAATATTCCTTTCCACCTCCACTTTACTCCCTTCCCCAGCTCCCAGTGCTGTGGATAGAGCCGAAATTATCTCTGCTATTTTTATTTGATAACTTGAATCTGCAGTACATAGCACCTTATTTGAAAAAACATCACATTTGTGCACAAGCATCCAGTGATACCAGCAGTGATCTGCAAACAGTGTTTGCTCACTGATGTTTCTATTAATTGTTAAAATCTTTCCCAATACTTCCTGCCAACGGTATTTGTTGAGAAAAAATCTTCCAAAGTCTGAAACTCTGAAGCAATCCCTTAATAATTTTACTGCTGGCTTCTTGTGCCAGTTTTCAATGGAGGACAAAGAAAAAAAAATAGAAAAGAGTGTTTTATTGCAGGTCAAGGTAGCAGCCTAACTTTAGACCTCAGTTGCTTTATTTTTTTCTCCTTAGTTAGATGTAAAAAGTTCTGAGTTCTGGCACATGTGCAGTTTGATGGGTCCTTTTTATGGTACCACTTTGTCATTCAGAAGGTCTTGCACCCCTGCTCTTCTCAGCTTTAATTTTGGTACTGCTGAATTAAACCAGCAGCCCAGGAAGGTTGCAGTGCTCCATCCCTGGCTCAGGGAAGAGGAGTAAGAGAGGGAAATTTCAGAAAGTTATGTCAAGGCCAGCCCTGGCTCCCAGAGGATTCAAAGCTGCTCCTAGTCGGTATTAATTCATGCTGTAGAGACACAGACCCAATTGATCCTGGTGCGGTCATAGATGTGATGAAATCCTCTGCAACACTGAGCCTGGTGCAGGTCCCAGTGGGAAGAGCAGGGGGAGTCTCTGATACAGCTTTCCTCTGTTCCTACAGACCTCTTCTGAAAATGTATTCTGCCTCAGCAGCATGCTTTGAATCCACAATGAAAACTGGAAAATATTTTGCAGTTTGATTGAATGATAAGAAATTGAGAACTAGGTCCAAATAGCCCTAATTTTTAGGGGCTTGTTTACAGAAGCTGAGCCATTTGCAATGGCTTTAATATTAAAAGTCTTTTCAATTCCCAGACTACTCTGCAGCCTGTTGATTAATTCATGGGGAAGGAAATGAAAGTAAAAACACAATAAACCTGCTGAGTTTTTTTTTTAAACATTCAAATGAGAAAGTCAGAGCATCCAAAATCTTGTGCTTGGCATTCCAACAATCCATTTCCTGACTCACAATGACAAAACCCAGCCCTAATAAAGTACAGCCAAGCAATTAGAGTAATCTCATGAAGAATAAACTGTTCTTCCCTCTGAAAAACACTGCATTTATCTCATCAAGGATTATTACCATTTTGAAAGTATTAAAAGGCAAAAGCTTCACCTCTCTTGCTGGTGGAAAATAATGTAAAGGAACATATGCAGTTGTGTTGCCAGACAAAGGCTCACCTGCATTCATAGCATTGCTGGTTGCTCTGAGCTGGACACAAGGAATTATGTCAGTGTGGCTTCCAACAGAGAATTTTAAATATTTTGGCAGGACTGAAATAATAGCAACTATAGCAAAAAGAGTTTGTTCTTTTCTATCAAGGGTTTTAATTCAGAAATACGTTGTGTGGCCATTTTATCTAAAGCACTCCTTATCTTCTTTTCACAATATTTTAACTTACTTTGTGATGAAAAAACAGGTTTTTTTAAAGAGGTACAACATGAAAACGAAAATGCTCCAGTAACATTCAGGAGTGCATATGGACTTTGAGACTATATCCCTTTACTCAGCTGACTACTAATACTTCTCCCTTTTCCTCCTTGGATGCTGTAACCCAAAGCAAATCTGCACTCATGGGGATTTCACCAGTGGTTTTGGCTGCTAACTTTGGTACTAATTTGCAGCAAAATGCTGGACTTGATCTCTACTACTGAGTCTACAGATAGCTGGGGAGGAGTAACTAAATCTTGTCTTCAGCTTATTTGCTTATGAAAGGAAGAAAATCAACCCAGTTCAGAGTGGTGAAGAACCACTTTTGATTTTGCAGCACCTCTTGCAAAACAGGAGCTTGTTCATGTTAGATGCAAAAAGATGCCTTGGCTGAGGATATGTTGTGGTAACTTGAGGGAAGTATGGAAAAAAATAGGTCTAGAAATGAAAATCCATGTAGTTTACATAGGCTGCTCTGATCTAGAACTCATTAATGCAATTGATGTGTAGATGAGAATTCAACTGTACACTGCAAAGGTTTTGAATTATTTAAACTGAAAAGGTAGCCTTAAAATTAGCATTAGTGTATCTGTGTCTCACAGTATTGGATTTTTTCAAGTCTTACCCTTTTGTTCAAAAGCTCTTAAAATCTTGTAAAGAGCACATACATCACACAGCAGATAGAATTGTACTAAAATTCTTACTAACCCTTATTTAATTCTTTGAACCTACACACTGAACGACAGTCAAGTGTTTGAATGAATACTTGTCAACAGGGAGAAAGGCCTAGGAGCAAACGGAGGGAGAAAATGTCTATATTTTAATATGATTTCAAGTATGGATAGTTCCCTCCTTGCTCCATTTAACCTACGATGCTCGTCCTTTCTTTGTTACTAAAACTTGAATTAGACCATAGGGACAATTTCTTGGAGTTTTCAAAATGGAAATGAATGATACAAACAGGGCAATGCTGTCCCTAGATGTCCTGATAGATAGGTATTTTCTTTCTGGAGATGAGATGTGAAATGTTGCCTGACACCTTGAGCATTTGTGTGTTTGTGTCTGTGTACACTGCGAAGAAGGAGAAATTATCACCCATCTTCCATGAGGAAATTGGAGGTGTTTTAACAGGCTTGTGTAATAATAATTGCAAAAAAACCCCCAAACAAACAGATTCCCACTGAACTGGTGATTTGTTGTGGTTCTTGATCCTGATTTGTTTATTTTAATAAATCCAAAGAATTTTGCACAAAAAGACTGGAATAGCCTCTGAGGAAGACATTAATTAGAAAAATAATGACATGACAAATACTTCAGACATGAAATGCTTATGTTTGCAGCCATTCATTGTTTGTCAATACACATGCATCCTTTACTTAGATGCTCTCATTTCCTTCCAGTACTCAAGGTATAAAAACAATCAGCATTTTGCAAAGGTTTTTAGGCTTTTTGGTTACGTACTGAGTTAGATGCTGGTTTGTTTTCATGGCCACAATGCTGCTATCTTTACATGAAGAAATATGGTTATTCCTAAATCAGAAGTGGGACTCTCTAGGGAAAATAGTTCAATATTTTTCACCATATGCATAGTTAAAACATGCTCTAGCCTTCAACTTTGAAGCTATGGCAATGCTTATTCTCAAGTTCCAACTCCGTGGAAGAGCCATGGCTGATAATTCCTCTAGGCTGAGCTACTCTGAAATCTCTTTCCCTCAGTTTTATTCCAGGTATGAGAGAGGTGGCTCTTTCTCTTACATGTCATCTTCTCTGACCTTTCTGCAAGTTTGGATCCCTCCCACAGGAAACTTTTATGAGAAAAGTCTTATTCTAGCTGTGGTGAAAACATCAAGTATTTCACTGTTGTATTTCACTTATTTGTGAAGATGGATGTCAGTAAAAAGACGACCCTTCAGTTGCTCTTAAGCTTCCTTTAAGCTAAGTAAAGTTAATGACTGGAGGATTTTGACAATCTTGCTTCCAAATTTGCTCTCCATAGAACAGAAATTTTTAGAAGTTCCTATTCCTGGGTTCATTATTTCAATGCATTCTTACAGCAGCTTCAAGGAGATTTTAGCTCATAAAAATAGTGTTATGATTTTAAAGTTACTTTGCACCTCCTTCTTTTTTTAATCTTAGCCACTTCTGCTAATTGCTGGATGTAGTTATTTTAAAGAAAACTCATGTCTTGTGTTGGATCCTTTAATGATGATCTAATAATGTTGTAACATCATTATGGATGATAATAACCATTTAGAAACAACAATTTTTTATGTCTTCTCTGTGTATTTGGTACTTTTTCACTACTCTGCTACTCATTCTGCATCAGTCTGGGTTAGCTGCAGCAACACTGCAGCAGAGCCTCAGTTTTTGAGAACTTGTGAATACACCCATCTTAAATGTAAACTGTTCTAAAGTCTTCACAGCAAGCTTTTCAAAAGAACTTTTATTTCCATCTATAAATAAGGGCTATGTTTCCAGGCTGATTCAGTATCTACCATGATGAGCTCTTCTGAGAAGCTTGCCATCTTTTCTGGCATCTAAAACCTTGAAGAAATTAATCCCCAGTAATGTCTGCTAAAATCTTTCCAATTTATGTGATCAATTTAGCAAAGTATCATAAAGAATTAATCAAATCTACATGTGTTTCACTTCAGTCTTGAAATGAAAACAGGAAATCTTTAACTGAGAGAAGATGCATGGCTGACTTTTGTTCACAAAGGATATCTCCCAGAGGCATCAGTGAGTTAATGTGGGAGCCAGGCAAAGGAGTTAACAGCAAGTGTTCACCAACAGTCCCCTATGCTAAAATCTCATACTCTTTATCACTGTTGCTATAAGAGGCGTACTTATTAGCTTTTGTCTTTTGCCATTTTTTGTTGTATAGGATGCTGTTGAATAGCTGTGAAATACATGGAAAGCTCAGATTTCAAATGTTTTAAGCACTGTGTAAAAGAGGTTGTTGCAATTGTTGTTATTTTAAGTCTAGGAAGAGATTTCATGATCAAAGGCTATTACTTATAACTCATGTGGCTAGGATCTCAAGGTATGGTTTAGGCTCACCTTATTTTGTATGCTATATAATAGGTAGAAAGATGTCCCACACAGAATTTAGCATAGAAATGAAAGACAGATGAAGACAATTTTAAAGATGTAAAGAAATGTTTGGATGATGACGAGTGCATTTAGCATATAGTCAAGATTAGCTGTGAATATGTAGGAAACAAGAGAGGAATGGACACTAACAGGTGCCCTTTTTTGTAACCTTTAAAGTCAGAGTTTTAGGGAAGTCCGTGGATGTGGATAAGAATGTAATACTGCAGTTATTAATAGGTTGCTCTTCCCCAACCCTCAGGTGTAGAATAGCAGAAAGCACACAGTAAGATCATTTTCATATTTACCAGGGGAGAAGTGAAAGCCAGCAATGCAGGCTAAGAAATTACATCCTTCCTTTTGTAAAAAAATTGAGATAAAGGCTTCTGCAATCATGAGCTGGGAAAGAGCTGACTGAAAACAAGAGAAATATTTTTTCCACTTGTCACAAGACCAAACCATAATGGAATATCACAAAGATAGAGAAGATGACAAAGTAGAAGAAATAAACTAGGGGGGGAAAAAAGGCAGTATTTGGGTATTCTCATAGGAACACATGAAGATTGTGCTTCTCTGGGCAAGGGATATGGATATTTGAATTGCCGACTTAATCATGATTTGGGGGTTTTGTTCTGGCAGCAGGAGTTTCATTTCTTAACAGTCTTTTACTCCAAGTAGGCTTAATTTGAAGTAGAATAAAGGTGTAGCTGTACTTTATGAAAAAAAACCTTTCCTTTTAGTTTATTATTTTCTAAAATAAGCTCTCTTGCTTACACACAAAATTTTCAGTTCAGCCCATTTATAAAAATGTCATGGATACTAGGTAGCTGCTACGTCATCTTGATAAGAAATCCCATATCTTAGTAGACTTGAAACTTCAGCAAAAATCTCATTAGCATGCAAAATATAATTTATATTCCATATCTCCACAGAAAACATAATGATTTCCAGTATACAGATGCCCTTTCAGAGCTCATTCGCTGCAGTTTCTCCAGTGCATGTAATGCATTAACACGCAAGAACAAACCACAGTCTTTAAGAGTGGCACCGACTGTGAGCAGTAAGGCTTTGAGAGACAATTATTGTTACATAAAGTACTATGACTGACCTTAAGGAAGAATATCTCAGGATAAGGTTTGGGGGATATAGCAGCTACATTAGGACAATTACTTTAAAATCAATAGAGTATTCTCCTTGACTGCGATGGCTTATTCCAAATTGATGGCATAAGCCTGAAATATTTTTGGTTTTCTATTATTTTACATCATTATTTAAGTAACCTGTGCGGTCTGATTTGTATTTCAGTTTTACCACTAAAGTATCTGATGCATAATAGACATTTAATCGATAAATTATTTTAAATAGTAAAATCAGTCTCCAGGTATACTTTTTCCCCTCTTTCTTTAGTTTCTCACCACAGCTTCTCATCCCAATTCTTTGGTGGTTTTGGGTTTGTTTGTTTTTTCTTTAATTACTTGAGCCAGTTTCTCTGGCATGGCCCAAATATCCTCTGTCAACAAATACAAAAGCAACAGAGGAGTTGCTGACAGCTCTGTGATTCTCTTCTTGGCTGGAGACTGACCTTGCCACAGCATAGGCCAACTTGAAAACTTTTCTGAAACTGTTTGTCCAAAATTTGCGTTAAAATTTTGACAAGGATGCAGGGATGGGTACAGTCTTCCTCTTATATCCATCTGCCCATGCTCAACATATTCAAACTGCAGACACATGGTAAATCAGTCCTAAAGGATCTATACAATCAAACCACCAAACTTTGGGAAAACCAGGAGAAATATTCTAATGTCTTTTTCAGTCACTGCTTCACTGACATTTTAATTTTTTTTTTTTCACATTTCTGGCCACATTTTTTTTTTCTTTTTTTCTTTTTATTTTTTAATCTCTAAGCTACATTTTAAATGACTAGCAAAGTTGCTGTCTTTGGGACATGTCTTGGTTAATCATTAAGAGAAATGGCATTCCTTAACAATTTATTCATAATCAATTAATTAAGTTTATCTTCCTACAAGTGCTAGAATTCCAGCCCTCTACCCTTTATCATTAAATATATTACTTTCTGCTAACTCTTTGAGCCACTTATTCAGTGAGACACCACAATTTGAAGACAACCATTGCATGGTGTTTTTTCATGTATTGAGGCCATCAGAAGGAGCAGTCCAATGGCTAAAGCCATAGTACAGAAATTAGGCACAAACTCCACTTTGAGATTTTGAACAAGTCTTCTCACCCACACCCCAGTTTTTTTTAAAAAAATAAAATAATATTGAGGGATTTAATTGCTTGCTTCTTTCAATTTATGTCAAGTGCAATTTTGATGTATGGTTATTTATAAAGAGTGAGATTTTTGTTGACTTGAGTATCTAGCTAGAGACCATTGAGAGCAGTAGGTTTTAGAAAAGCTGAATGTCTAAGTTTTTTATAAAGTATTGCAAATTAAGTGTGAAAAAATGGCTCATTTCTTATTATTTTCCAAGAATGAGCTGGTTCTGTGAAGACTATTAAAAAGTAATTGCAAAGTATCATTATTTACATTACCCGACTGGCTTTGTACAGACTATTTGTATTATATCCATGCTCATGTCTGACTTATATTACCTTTAATGGAAGGACATATGTCCTCAGGATGTGGAAAAGGAAACCCATATATTACGCTTAATACACATATTTTAGAGTCATTATGTTATATCATGAAATTGCATAGCATGTAAGACCTCAAGCAGTGAAGTGATTTCTCAGGGGTATTGTTAGAAAATGGCACTGGTTCAATGTGGGGTTATGGAGGAGATATCATGCTTCACAGAAGCTCCCTGTTCAGTGTTTTACTAACAGTCCCCTAACAATCCTAGCTTTGGGATCCTGTCCCCTAAATGCCCTATCTTAATTGGATTGTGCTTTAGGTAATTAGTTTTCCTAATGCAATATAGTCAGTTCTCTCTGAAATTTTCTTTTGATGCCTGGGGACACATTATGTCAAAACCTGATGAGTTTTCTAAGCTTATGTATGCAAAAGATGATTTATAGTCAAGCTTACCCCTCCTCTATACCAACATAGTGAAGAAAGGAAGGACTAGAGCTATAATCCTTTTGACATCCCCAGCAGGAATCCAAACTTATTCTTCTGCCATTATAAGATTAATGTCTTGCAAAAGTATGAACCAGGGATAATTATCCACCATCACTGAGTATGGCAAGTGTTTTCCATTTCTATCCTTCATTTTTGCTGGTGAATCATCAACATCTGTGCTTGGGACTGGATGCATCAGCCACGTGCACTGATCCCCAAAGAGTAGCTGGAGTAGAAAAGGGGAAAAAGAAACTAAATTATTTTACACCCCCAAAAATTTGTACTTTTGACTTGGCCAAATTAATTTTTCAAACCTGTTTATTTTGCTGAACTGCTAAGAA
>VWYP01030150.1:112436-124855 GCA_013400435.1 Pycnonotus jocosus
GGTCTCAGGCCAGCTCCCCCTCATAGGAGAAGAAGCAGGACACTTTACAGCTGCTAAAAACTAATCCGGGCTGAGATGGGGGCACATCATCCCCTTCCCCAGCCTGAGATTCCCCGGGCCAGGCGGGTCTCCCATAAAAGCCCGGGCCCAGGCTGCGGCTTGCAGGGCGTCCTCCCGCCCCAGCACGGAGACCTGGCCCGGCCCCAACTGCCCGCGGGTGGGGGGCAGCAGGGTGTGGACCAGGCCTGTCCAACTCATGGAGGGATACTAACTGCTCACCAGACGGAAGTCAAAGAGAGCCTTTGAGCTCTGAGGTGAGATTTTATGAGTATCACCCAAAAGTCGCATCCTGTTCTTTAAGTGGCCAAATGACATGCCAATTAAAAAAGCTAACCTCTGATAGGTCCACTAAAAAACCAAACTGTGGCTCAAACCACAACAATTTACTGCTTCTTGATGAAATGGACAAACTGAAATATTCTTGGCTGAACAGGCACAAACTGCAATACTTTATTTTCTGAATGTAAAACAAGGGGTTTTTTTCATATTGGAAAACCCTTGATTCCCCTCATGATAAAATTTGTCAAGAAGTTATTCAAGTCAAAATTTCTCCACTGGTTTTTATTAAGTCATATAAATACAAAATATAATAGACACATTAAATGAAGGTTTTTAATGTTTGTGGTGTCTTTGCCAGATCCAGAGAGTGTGCTCCATTTTAAGTACAGAGATGGTGCTACAACTCATAATAACCCTAAAATGGGAATGAACTAAAATGAACTCATTACAAATTGTAACAGGCAGAAAAGAACAAGCTTCAGTCAAAATGTTTGTTTTTCTCACTTTTTCTTTCTCGTATCACATTAAGGAAAAGGCGGACAAAGAAGAAAAGATCAGTTGTTCTTTCACTTGTGGACAACATATAACATTGACCCTAAAAAACAAAAACCCATGCAGCACATTTCCTGAAACTGGGAAAATGAAACCTCAGGACTTAAAAGAGCCTGTGAAAAGGGAATATTAAAGCAATTTCTCATTTGATTTGCATAGTACATTGCTGCAGCTGTAGCTCAGCTCTATCAGGCAAGAATTTGGGGTAGATGTGATATAGAAAAGGAAGGCTTTGCAGTTAGGCTGTGGTGTGGCTATTTGAATAGTGAAGGACTGGTGCTCTGCAGTCTGGCTGTGACCCACATGCCCAGCTCCTATTTCCATGGAAAGCACAGCAAAGGGCTGGAAGACAGAAAAATACCTTATTCTAATCTAAAGTTAAAATACCACCAGGTTGAATCCTCAGCTTTGGGAAGTGACTCACACAGTTTATCTGCATGTTTCTAGCCTTAGCTTGCAATTCTACACAGAAGCAGGGCAAACCCTTGGCACCCTCTCCATGAAGTATGTGGATGTATGCTGAGGATTTAAGGCAATCTTCCTTATCTTCACAGCACACAACAAAGTTTCTCAAGTCTGTGTGGGTACTTTGTCATTTTTTGTCGTGGGTGGTGTTCTCCCACATATTTTATATTCATTGGCTCTCCTTCTCAGGGGCATTTTCTCATGTAGATTTCAAAGGCAAGGCAGCCTGGGAATGGGACATTTAGTTTGAGAGGCTGATGAGATGTGTAGTTTAACTTACTGCATTCAAGTAGCCAATACAGTTCTTGAGCACATTCATACGGCATGCAAGGAAATCCTGCTATAATTTTCAGCTTAATTCTGTAGGAAAAAAAATATGGATTTGGAACAGCTCCATTGTAACATAGGTCCAACTGAGCCTTCGTGCCCTGGGTAGTGGTAAAGAAGGGGTGACCATTTTGCTTGCAAAAATCTTCTGTCTTTTTTCAAGACCAAATTTCAATGTCAAAGCTCTACCTGGGCACAAAAAGGGGGAGATTTCCTTAGGCAGCTTTTCAATCCTTAAGCAACAAATAAATTGCCAGATTTTGGGCAGAGCTAAAAGAACCAAAGTCACACTGAAGATGAAGCACACAAATGGTTCACTTAAACCCTTGGCTGGAAATATTGATGGTTATCATAACTCATATTAATTGTTAACTGAACTAATAAAAACTTTGGCATTTACAGCATTTTAGGCTTAGGGGAAAGAAAGAGCCTTTCATCTTATTTCCTAGCACTTAAAGATTTGCTCAAAAACTTGAAAAAAAAATATGAACAGCTTAACCTCTTAAATTAATAAGGGCTCTGAGAGGAACACTTTGATGTACACCCATTCAGCCCTCTCACTCCCAACACTGTGATCTCTTTAATTACAGGCACAGTATGTTTTATAAATATTTGTTTACAGCTTCCTGCATGACAGCAAGGGGAAAATATTGAAAGAAATACTTATAATTGCAGTTTAATGATCTGCATTTTAATTGAGATTTTTACCAAATAATTTCATAGGCAGACAGGAATGTTCCAATAAAACTGATTCATGGTTAGGCATTTAGGGTTTAATTTGTCCTACTTTGTCATATTTGGACCTAAAAGGTCACAGAGAGAGGGGCATCAAAATATAATAAGTGTTAGGGGTTTTTTCCTCATTTCTAGAGGAAATATTCTAGAAAAATACACCAACTTTCTTATGTCTGCCTACTTCTGAACTGTCCATGATCATTACACAGTGTTTTGAAGAAACAGTTTAACTAAAGTTGATAGTGGGGGTCTCATACACACTTGCAAATCACTTGACTCTGCTGCTGTTATTCTCCGAGATGCCCCCTCTGCAATTCCACTTTGCTGAAAACAACACCACACTTTGTTTTGCGTTTGCCTACTTATCCAGCTTGTGCCCTATTTTCTCAGCTAATGCTTACTTGACAGATATTCTTACAGTATTGTTACTTACCTAATAGAGAGTTAACAATGAGACATAGAGATGACAGAACCTGTCCCAAGATAATTTCTGCTGGTGTGACAGTTTCCATGTTGGCAAAGCAAACTGAATTGGACCAAGATGTCTAATGGCCTGGGATACCACTATTGAATCCTTATTTGGAGCTGCAGCAAACTGCTCTCTGCCATCACTTTGATCCAGAAGATAAACACAGCTCCGGGTAATGCTAAACTTAATGCTTAACTCCATTAAATGGTGTTGGAGAATAACTTCCCAGAGCTTCTTTTTGCTGTATTTCCTAGACCTACAAAGTGTTGACAAAAAAAAATCTGGCTACCAATCCGCTCCTTCGCTATCTTTAGTATCTGTGATACATTAGCCAATCTTAACCAAAACTGCCAGAAACATGGAACTTCTTTTCATGACAACAAGCTGAGTGAGAGAGAGTGGCTCAAGATTGTGTCACTCTGGGAGAGGTGATGAGTTTGCTCTCTTTTACCACATTTAACACACCCCAGATGTAGGTCTGCTAGAAATCAGGTCTTGATAGGTAAGGTATGACAAAGAAATTACCATTCTCCGCTGCTTTTATTGCAACTTTTTGTGTGTGTTCAGATTAAACGGAGAGTAAAATATCAGATAAATGCAGCTCACTGTTTTCAAAGTAGTTGTCTAGTAATTCTTGTTTCCCTACTGCTGTGTTCAGAGTTCTCAGCTTAAATGTTTGTTTTCTTTGTGATTTTTCCTTGCTGCCAACTGCTTAGGCACTTAAGAATTCCTACAAACACATGTTTTGTGATTGTTCATTTACTACAGGTGCAGGAATTTATTTTTATTTCTTAGTATGGACAGAGTAAATCCAAATGTTCTTGGCAAGTGCACCAAATAAAAATTCAGTTTTTCCTACTTTCATGTACAAAACCATCCAAATACATCTCTCTGGGTATGGTCCTTTTCCAGATGTTTGCTACTCTTTTGGATTGAAAACCACAACTGGGACCAGACACACTGGGAACACATTGGAAATTGTGTTTCAGTTTGGTTCTTGTAGAGATAAGGTTGTAATGTTGTATCTTTTTTTGTTCCACTTTCAGTTTTCCCAGAAACCTTTTCAGTGTCTCACCTCCAATATCCACCCTTACGTTTTCTCTCATCCATTTAAATCAGTAATCTTGGTCTACAGAGGCGTAAGCAAGAAATCAGAGTATTTTCCTTTGTAGGCATAGAGATTTGCAATTTGTGAATATTCACTGATTTCTCCCAAGTTATAGAAAACTCTTTATTTGAGTGCAAACTTGAGTTTCCAGCATGTACTCTTCCCATGAAAAGTTAGATTTGGAAGAACCACCTGAGTCACATAAAGTACAAAATGAGTAGAAAGCTCATGCTCATTTTACTTCAGGTACTTTTCCAGCTGTGTGCATGTGTAAAAATAGGTTATGTACTTACACTATGCATAAAAGTCATCCATAAATAACCTTCTCATTTGGTTAAGAAAGAACTCTCATGTAATACACACATCTCTCTCTTTTGCATGTAGCTTTTCTAATCCATGCCTTGGATATTATCCTATATCTGATTTTAATGAGTATCCTTCAAGTTAAATATCTCTTTTGCTTGATCATCTTCCTCTGTGGTTTGCCTTTCTTTTTGTAAGAGAGGTTTTCTCTTCCAGGCACCACTAATAATTGTTTCAAATTATATTGCAGCTGAGGGTCTCTGGCTTTCACTTCTTGTGATTACCTTTTTATATCTGTGTTCAGAGAGTATGTTCCATGGTTTGCCATATGCTGAGCAGACAGTCTGATGAACACCATGAATTCACCAGACTAACTGGTACTTTAAATCAGGAAAATAAATGGTGCACTCATCCGTACTCTCATTTAACCCTAGGTGATACTCTATTAGGTTCTGATGGAAAGTTCCAGCAAGTGTGTATGCACCCCAGGAAACAATTAACGGAGGGTATTACTGCACTCTTCTCCAGAATGAAAATACAATCTCATCATTGCAAAATAATACTACCTAATGATACCACTTGATATTCCATCTCAGCTGATAACAAGAATGCTCAGTTGCATTAGATAAATATCATTATGTCATGAAGGTTCTAACATTCAGTGCCTTAGAAAGGCATTTTTCAAATGACATAATAATAATTTTTGTCTTTCTTTACATCAAACTACCAATCAGCGGTGGAAAAAAAAGATAACGGCACAAAGTTAATATCACTGTGGTATCCTAAAGATAATTCATGTTTGATCAAATTTAGATGTAACAAGTTGAACTGTTCTTCCTGTACTAAAATCAGCAGCAGAATTTCCAATGGGACTGGGGCAAAGCAGCTGAGTCACTTACTGAAAGCTGTAATTTTTAGGAAAAAAATAGAGCTCAGACTATGATATTGTCCCATGACTAAATACAGGGGAAATCTAAGCCTTTCTGGCTTTTTGGTACAATTGCAGAGTGGTGAAATTCTCAGAGGAAGAAAGGACAGGCCTGAATGTGATATTTCCTGAGAGAAGGATATTAGTTCTATGAATCTAAATATAGTGAGTGGACAGACTGCATGAGAGTCACAAACTCCTAAACTCAGTGTGAGAGAATTATAATCACCAGGACTATAAAACTGCTATTTGTGTAACATCAAAAGAGTCCTGACCCACGCCAAAAGGAAAGAAACAGAAAGAATCCATTTGCAGAAAGTCATGTTATTCACTGAAAGGAGCTCCTAATGTAGGCAGAAGGATGTGCCCTGACATGTGAGAATGGATTTCCCACACAGAAGGTAGATATGTATAGAAAATGACATTACGAGAAAATGCAACTTTTTAAGAATCCAAGATTCAAAAGATCAGCTGCAGAAACAGAATCTAAACAAAAACCACTCCACTCCACTCTGTTTTTCTACAGAGAGCCAGATTGTATTCCAGAGACTTTCAAACTTCTCTTCTCACTTGACATGTGTGCTTATTACCAGGAAACACAGAGCAAATTCATCCAATTTTATTCTTCCTCCTCTTCAGGGCAAGGATTAATCTTCATGAGGTTTTGTTCTTTTATGCTGACTCCTGCTCAATGCTCAATCTCCTTGGCTGGTATTAGCTCACACTCAGAGTTATAGTAAATCTCAGGTAGGTTACTTGAGGAGAGTTTTGTGGGGAGGCATTTTCCTTTCCATTGCAAAGTAGCCTGTAAAGAAAGTATTTTAACTCTGCACAGCTTCTTCCCAGGGGTTAAAAAACCTATGGAGAAGGCCCTAAAATCAAGTTATGAGTGTGAGAAACTCCCTTTCAGTCTGGGGAGAGGGTGGTTACTTCACAAGCTTCCCTTTTCTGCTATTTGTCTTCTATGGACAAGACAGAGAAACAGGACTTCTCCTACACTTACTGCTGCCCTCTTTCATTCTTTCATACTGTGAGGAATTGGGCAAGAAGCTTGTCACTCATTAAATGCAGAATTTGTCTGCCTGACGCTGAGTGGAGTAATGTGGCATTGAACATACTCCACTGCACTGATCCATTGCATCCACGGAGGGCTGTTGAGTTGTATCCCTTTGAAATAAAAGGTTTGTTCCCTCTCTACTGACAGAGCTTTTTCCTTCTCTACTGACAGGGCTTTTTTCCAACTCCAACAGCATGGATCACTAGTGGGTTTTGTGTGAATTGCTAATTACGGAACAGTTAGACAGAATTATTTACCTTGAGAGAAACTCAGTTAAAAAATCCTTTCAAATCAAAAAGCCACATCTGTTCTCTAACACTTTTTATTTTTAAAAAACTTTAGTTACAAAATAAAAGAAAATAAAGTTGAAAATATTATGGGGAAGTATTGAGATGGTGAAGAAAATAATTTGGTGGCCTTAATGAGTCATATCACTGCTTTGCTTGCCACTTTTTTCAGTTTCTTATTAGCAGACAAATGGACATACACACAGGAGCATTTCCTTGCACTGGCTTGTAGCAGAGCTCTAGGTTCAGCTGCCTATGATCCCTCAGCCATCCCCTCTGCCTTTGAATAAGTAACTCCTCAGGATGCTATTGCAATGCTTGGATATTTGGCCATTTCCAAAAATAATTCCTTGTGAATGTCCCTGAGTTTGTAAATGAATAATTTCAAGCTATGAATCACTGAGATGTGCTACAAAGGGAAAAACAATAGCCCCAGTCACAGTTAAGTTTATGGTTTGAAAGCTATAAACCCAAGTCTTGTAGAAAGAGAATTCCAATTTGGCTAATACTCCAAACCAAAGATGGAGTGTGAGGACAAAAGCTACCTCTGAGCATCTTCTCATCAAGCAGCTGAAGCTGTTGCCTGTGGTTTGGAGTGCTGGGCTGCAAAGCTCTCCTGTGCTGCTCCCAGGAAATGCAAGCCTTCAGCCTTCTCTGCCACTCAGTGTTCAGCAGAGCAAAGATGGGACACTCACATCTCCTGGGAAGCATGCAGAGCTTTAATTCCCAGCCAGTGGCACTGATGACCATGACCTGGGTATGTATTTCAGGCATGGTCTCATGTGGTATCTCCTTCTCGCATTGCCTGCTTATATCTGCAGCACAGAAGTTGCTACAGTTAAGGCAAATGAGAAGTTGCTGCTCCAAAACAAGATTGTTTTGCACTGCCTCAACTGAGTTCGTAATATCAGCCACAACCTAGTCAGGCTTAATGAGATTGTTGACACCTTCAAACAGACAAATAAAATAAAATAGCTCTCCTGGCTACAGAACCTGCTATGATTTACATCAAAAAAGCTCAATAGGCCCCAAGACTACGGCAGAGCATTTAAATTTCTGCTACACACCATTGTTCTTTAGCTTCATTTGTGAGTTTCAGGTAAAGGCAGGCAAATGCCATCCTGTTTAATTATCTGTTTATATCTGTATGCACATTTCTCAGGAGAAATACATTATGGTGTACCTGCCATGGAACACAGAGCCAGGACATAAAGTTTTATAACCCTTTTATCCTCTCGACTTTAGATCCCTCCAAAAATATTCTTACAAATTATTTCTCCATTTTGTCTTCCTAATGTTTTTCCTCCTCTCTCAGCTGTAGTGGGACTATCTACCATGTTCCTAATTTTTTATTAACCAGACACATTTTTGTACATTGTTACATGTAGGTTGTTTTGTAATCTTTACCAGCACCACACTTTTGTAGATGTAAATTTTTTGTGTGTGTTTTGGTATTCTTTAGACCTTCTTAAAATGTCCCTAACTGACATCAGCACAATTTTAAAGTGCACAGCACGTTAAGTGTGGGCATTTATCTGTAAGCATATTTTATAAATACATTACTGTGCATGGAGAAATGTTGTTTTCTTCCATGATTACACAATTGTTATATATGATATGATATGATTACATTTAGAGGGATTCTGAGGGTCCAGTGTGCTAATTCCTAGTGGGTGCTAGTGAATTCTAGAGAATGTGTAATCATAAAAGACCAAAGCTTTTAATATACTTCATATAAATGTGTGGTTACTGAAAAACATATGTTTTAGTTGAATGTAAAATTATTGCTTGATTGAATGGCATATCTGATTTTATCTATCTTTAAGTAAATCTTAGGAGATCTGGAAAGTAGGAAAGTAACCTATGAAATGAGGTTAGGATCACTGAACTCTTTGAGATAAAACTGGATGGAATATTAGATTAAAGCAAAACTTTTCAGTCACATTGCTCACTAGCTGGAAAACCAATTTTTGCATGACCTAAACAATCTCCCAGTGGGCAACTAAGTTCAGAAAAAAAAATTCCTTCCGGAAAAATGAGGATCTTATAATATTCTTTTTCATATTTCTTGAATAATTTTCAAAGAGAAAACATTTTCTCTCCAAATCCTCATTTTGGATCATGATAAACAAAATTAAAATTTAAGAGATATCAGCACTAATAAAAAAGTGCAGCTTTAAATTCAAA
Organism: Pycnonotus jocosus; assembly: GCA_013400435.1. NCBI lineage: Eukaryota > Metazoa > Chordata > Aves > Passeriformes > Pycnonotidae > Pycnonotus > Pycnonotus jocosus. The sequence goes on from VWYP01030150.1 coordinate 121,194, forward strand.
AAAAAAAAGTGGTTCTGCTTTTTCTTTAATCTGGTGATGAGATGGGGGAGGAAAGCACCTTATGCAAACTACATTTTATTTGTTGCTGGCCAGTTTATGGTTTCAGTCACTAGCCCAAAATAAGCAATTTTTTGTGAGGTTCCATCTCTCCAAGAGCTATGATGAAAAATAGCTTAGCACATTTAAGACTTTCATTAATTATTCCTACGACTATGGCCTTCTGTGTTCATACAGAATTTGGAAAATAGCAGGAGGAAAGCCTAATGTCTCGCTTTTAAGTATGCAACTAGAAGGATGTGTCTAAGAAACTCATGAGATGACCTATTTTTACTAGACAAGAGAACTTGTCAAAATGGACCAAAATTTAAAAAAAAAAAAAGAAAAAAAGGAGAGGAAAAAAAAAAAGCCCTGCCCCCCAAAAAAACAAATAAAAAAACCCCACCCATCCCCAACCCAAAACATTGCAAGACCTTCAGGGAAATAATCAAAAGGCCTCATCCTGCTATAACTGATTCCTGAACTTCCCAACTATTAAGATTCTGCCACCTTTGATGAGCTTGTTTCATTTAAGCAAAAAGAATCTTCTGTCTACCTCTCCCAAGAAGAATCAGCTGTAGGTAAAAACATAAAGTCTTAGGTTATTTTACGTTATGGTTTTTTGGCAGGAAGTTCAGGTTAATTATTCCATGTGTTTTATCACATTCCTCAGGAAAAGAGAAGCCATTTTAGAAAGTGTTCTTGATTCTTGATTCTGACATGATAAAAATGCTATAATGGGAAGTCTGTTCCTTTAATCTTCTTTTTGTGTTTTTCTCTAAATACAATGTTTTGGCTATTGGAACGAAGAGAGAGAAAAAAATCGGTAACAGGAGTTCATCATATAATTTCCTTGTCAACCTATTCAGAAATCAGCCGTCAGATGAAAAATGAAAGAAACTAAATCAACAAAACCAAAGAAAACAACAACACCAAACCCAAAAAACAAACAAACAAAAAAAAGAAACAAACCAAAACAAAACAAACCTTCCAACCAGCCAATGAAAAAAAACCCCAATGTGCTTTTATGCTGGCACAAGGAAAAAAAAAAAGGACATGAAAAGGTTTTATCTGGGATTTAGCTGTTTATAATCTCGTGGCTGTGAATCTGTAGAAGTGAAAATTGCTTTGACGTTTTGCGGTAGTGACGGTGTCTACATAGCTCTGTGAGGACATCCCCAGCAGCAAGTTCAAGGCCTCACCTGTCTGTCTGCTGTAAAATTCTGGGAACTGTCATGCCAGCACATCACCTGGCATGCTGGGAGTCCACAGGGGACACTTTTGGTGCCCCTGTTGTGCTGGCAGTGGGGGCTGGTGAGATCAGCATGGCTGAAGTCAGATGTGAAAGGCCCCTGATCAATCTTGTGGGTCCCTTTCAACACAGACTATTCCGTGATTTGGGATACTCCTCCCTCCTAGGGCCATGCACTCCTGCAGCTCAGCTACGAAGCACCAGCCATGTCCCTTGACCACCCTTTGCTTTACTGGGCAACCCTGGGGCTGTGGCAACACCAGCTTTTCTGCTAGAGCTGTGCCTTCTGCAGGCACCTTTCCTACTGCCCTCACCAAGAACAAACATGTCACATCCACATGGGACACCTCAACCTTGCCTTCCTCATCCTCATCAGCGGATCCCAAACCACAGAGTTGTCTTAGTTTCAAACAGCTTTGCTTCTGGCAAAGAGATACAAAATGTTTAATCATTATGGTCTTCCCTAATATGCAAACAGTCCCTCTTTGGCTAAACTGTTTTTGGGGTTTTTTTTCTTTTTATTGGTTTAATGACATACTAATTAGTTTTTAAAGTGCTTGTATCTCTTGCTTGTTTTAGTGGTTCTTTAGATGTTTGTGAATCTAATCTGAGCACAAGTTAGGTGGTCCTCATATTGCAGGCCAGATTCTACAGGTTAGTTTATTTCACAGTAAGTATTTAGGCACAAAGCTAAGAGGCTGGATTTTCAAAAGAGCTCAAGAAGCTGGAGTGGGTAGGCACTTAAAATTCCACCATGAATGACAGAGCAGTAAGATGTTGACAGTTCTCTAGTTTTCAAAACAACATACAAAAAAAATGTTATTTGTCTTTTGTAAGAGAAGAGAGAGTTTGAAAAAACATCCTATATTTGCAGACACTAATTCCTGGAAATGGCACTGCAAATGCTCCTGGATTAATTGTTCAACATATTTGGTTAAAACCCAATTCTTTCTATCACTAATAGAGAATTGCAAGTCTTGTATATTCTGCCAGCAGAGAAAATTTATTTGCCTTTGTTATCAAGTTTTCTAGATTTTACTTTTCACAATTTGATTAAAACTTGTTTTTCAGTCCAAAACAATGTTCAGGCAAGTGCATTTTCACTTCTAGTTTAATTGGAGGCCAGCATGTCTGGTTGGATTTGTTTGATGGCTTTTTCAATTCCTTGAGGTTCCAGTGATTTGTGATGTCTTTTATGTGTAAGTAAAGGCACAGCCAGCTTTATTCCAGGCCTTGTCATTCTATTATAAAGCTATATAAAGGAGTAAGTACCCATTGGTAATGAGCAACAATCAATACTGTTGTGTAACCAAGTCACCCCCTTCTGCTTCCTATATTTTCATTTCATCTTCAAAGCCCCCTTCTCTCTGTAAACATTCTGCTTTGTGCTAAATAGATGCTGGTGCTCAGTGGATACAGAAAGAGTGAGGCCAGCCTACGAGGATCTCAAACTCATCCCTGTAAGGGCAGGCTTTAGCACAAGCCATGTCCAAAGTACTGGATTGCACTTGGGTTTGCACTTGGGTTCATAGGCCAAAAGGGTCGTGGCAGTGGGCTACATGGGCAAGGAAAACTGTGCAAGTACTGATGCTGGCTGGAGATGATGACTCACTCCTTTCCAAGCATGATGCACCACAGCCTAGTGTGGTTTGCAGCATTTCCTGAAAGACCCGTGGGTATTATGCCAACCTTAAGATAAAAATTGAGAGAATGGTTCTTCAATTCCACTTAGAGAAGGTTTCAGTTTTGTATTGAGGAAACATATTATTTCCACTAAGTGGTAGCATTAAGAAAAGGTCTCCATCGAGCACCTAAAATGTCCTGTATGCAGCTGGGAAAGAATGAAGTCTGGTGAAATGGAGAGGAAATGTAGAAAATTGAATTAGGAGACTTAGGACCAGAATTGAACATCACTTTTTTTTTCCCTTTTCAGCGAATTAAAGAGATAATTTTGAAATCCCTAATTCCTTTCTGTCTTTCCACTTTTCCCTGTAAGAATCAGTTTGTCTTGTGTGCCCTGTTAGAAACTTTTTTCTGTTTCTTTGTAGTACCTGGCACATGCAGGACCCCTGCTTTTCATTCTTACAGGTGACATTAACAGCCATTTGTCAGGAATGCTTCTGTAGTGACATGCTCACAGAAACACTGCAAGTCTGCTACTCAGGAGACAATTATCAAGCAGTGAGAGCAGCACAGAAGGCGAGTATTTCAAAATGGAGCCAAAGCTGTAGTGAAACATTTGCCTCAAGCTAAAACAAGCCAGGTAGACTGAGGCTAAAACAACTGCATGGTGCAAATGGCATGCTGAGTAGACACAGCATTTTTATTATATCATAAAATCTTCCACACTTCATAGTGCAATATAGGAAAAAAA
>VWYP01030150.1:124951-222920 GCA_013400435.1 Pycnonotus jocosus
AAAAAAAAAAAAAAAGCATGAGCTACTCAGCACTACCGTTCTCCACTGTCATGACAGACTGACATCCTGTACTGGCTCGGGGCTCCCCTGGTATCATCCAGGTCTGCATAATAGAAAGCCACTCAGAATGACTTACCATTTAATACGCTTACATTCTATTTACTCACTATCTTTCTGACTTCAGCAAGATTTTAAAATTTTTTAAAATTTATTTTAAAGTCCTACTGTTTGCTTTCTGTCCCCTCTTTGTTTTTAACCCAAACTGTTGGCTATCAGAATATTGTCCAGGGTACCCAGCAAGGTAGCACAGGTAAAACATGCTGAGCTCCAGCTGAAATTAATAAGAGGACTTTTCATAACAACAGGAATCCTGGCATGAATCTGAGAGCCTGTGAACTAGATGGTGGCTTTTAAGCCAGAGCCCTGGCATCTAATTCCTCACTGGCAGTGGGAGATCAAGCTTTTAACCTCCATCAGAAGTGCTCTCCTTGTCCTGTGTGGGGACCTGTTGTGTGTGGGTGCTGAAAAGGGAAGAAAGCCCTGTCACTTCTCCAGACTTCTTGTAAGATTCCTGCTTCCCCTTCATGATAGTAACAGTGAAAGAATAGTTTCTGAATGACCTAAAATATAGGGATTGTTCTTGTCTGACCTCCCCAGCTGGCTGGTTGCAGGGAGGAAAATTGTGCAATTGAGAGGTGTCAGAAAGGTAGATAAGGTGGGTTTTCTTCTTTTAGTTGGTGCTACAGAGGCATAATAGCACTTGAGCATATATCTTTCTTGTACAGTCTTACTGTAATATGTGTATACATTATTTTAATTGTGCAGCAAAGAAGGGAAAAAAATGTATACTTACCTTTATCACCTTTAACCCTGCTGACCATATATATGGAGATTCTAGCATTTGAGAGCTTTTGAACTTGTTCTGGTTGTACTCCAAACATATGAGAGTAGTAGTTGTTTCTAAGATTCCCATTCTTAAATGTTCCAGCAGTACCTGAAATGATGGAAAATTCAGTATAAATGCTATGTGCTGTTTGCTCTATGTTGATATTCGGGTGGCATGTTTCCCAGTAGCAAAGTAAATAATTAGCACATGAGAAGTGGTTATTTCTGTTAATAAACAGCCCACAGCCCCAGCTTTTCCAACATAAACCTATTGGATTTGTATGCCCAGGCAGCACATATAGTCAAGGGGCCACAGCCTCAAAAATTCTCGTAACTCAGATAGGGTAAGGGAGGTTGCTCAGTGGCTGGAAATCTAGAAACTTGGAGGAAGAGATGATTCTATAGTTGTGCTTCTACCTCAAATTCACCAATGATCAAATTAGCTGTAGGGGATTCTCTTCCTCTAGAAGTACTGCCAGATTAATAATACTCAAAGCAAAGGCTCTGAAGAGCAGCAGGCAGAGCATGATCTCATATGCCCTGCCATAAGAATGGAGTTTCCTATCCAATCTAGTAAGGATGATTGCAGTAATGCCTGTCTAAAGTTCTTGTTCCAGTCAGACTGAACATGATCCCGTGAACCTGTCTGTGTGAACTGGTACAGACCAGCTTGTCACACAGGAAAAGGGAGTCTAGTTTGGCAGAGGAGGGAGTGCAGCACCCTAGTAAAGGGTTTCCTAGTAAAATTTTCCCTGTACCACAGCTCTATTTGGCTGAACAGTTGGTTTCTAACCCTCCTTCAACCTCCTCGAGGAGAGATGAGGGTTTTCATAGAGGTGTCATTGAGAGAAGGGGACGGAGACTGAACCCTGCCTGCCTCGCAGGGCACCAATCAAGTTCACTGTGTGAGTGCAAGGAGCGAGAGCTGACCATCAAGAGTAGGATGATAATTCCTTTTAAACTAATTTGCAGTGCTCCAGGTAAGATTAGCAAAGATGTTTCAGCCCCCAAACTTCTTGCTGCTTAATGATGAAAGGAACAAAAGCACCAGCAAATTTAAAGATCACCCAGAGTCCGAAGAGTCACCCTCACTAAGCTATTATTTGCCCAAACATGAGACATGAGGAGGAAGGAAAAGTATTATGGGATAGCAGTGAGAATGAAAATAAATACATTAAGATTACTCACTTCCTAATAGTAATAATGGAAGTGAATTTCCTTTTCCTTGAAGATGCAGCTTTCCAGAATCTGTACCACACTCTTAATGGTTGCACTAGATGATCTTAGGGGTATTTTCCAACCTGGAAAATTCTGTTGTTCTTAGACTCTTTTCCTCTATCTGTCATAGAGTTATCAGATGAAAGGGTAGTTGGCTCAAGCTTGAAAGCAAAGCCTTCTTTATCTTAGTACTATTTCTCACTCCTCTTTGTCATTTTTTAAATCACCACAACATGCAAAACTGCTAACCTTAGCTCTCCTCCTCCTAATTAGGCAACAACATTAAAACTCTTTATTAATGGCACCCCTCCCGGGTGGCTGCAGATATATATTCTTTCACGGAGTAATTGCTTTCTGGCCCTCGTTTTAATTGGAGTCGTGGGGGGCCGGGGAATTCCACTGCCTTAATCTCCCACTGGCTCATTGTGCCTGTGACACAAATTTAGAAACAGCGAACTAGTTTCCAGATCTGCATCTAAAAGAAAATGTAAGTGAGGGGAAAAAACCCTAACAATAGTAGTAGATGAGAGTAAGAGGAATTAGACTGGAAGAAAACAAAGTCTTTCACTTTGGTTCCTTCTTTTACTGGGAGAAAAAAAAAGTGAAAAATTTTCTGGCATTTCTGTTTTCTGGCTTTTGTCTAATGTGGTGCAGCTTGTAACTAGGTTAACCAGATCCTGAAGGAACTTAAAGACCATTTAAAGCAAAGCTTAAACAAAACCTATTTTGCAAATATGACCCACAGCTTTCGAGGTCCTTGGAGTCTCAGGCTAGGAATCTAACCCAAATATGAAAGGAACTGCTTCTTTCAATTCAGACTTTGTCAACTTTAACTCCAGAAAAAATGTTTCAGCTTTATTGAAAGTTAAATTTTGTTGAAAATGGACCCTTTTAAAGGCACTGAAAGAAACTATCAGCCTGAAGAAAACATTTCTATCAGATGAACTCCAAAAAACCAACAGGTTGGAAGAAAAATGTGTGTTCACGCTTGATTACACCGAATATAGTCAGGACGGTTTTATGCATAGAGACAATGCTTGGTTTTATGCTTAGAGTTTTTGAGATATGTGCTTTAGCTAGATATTTCAAATTAAATGAATAGTAGTAAAATGGTAATTGTATTGTTCTTATATGTCTTCAGAGTTAATATATTCTAAGATGAACTAATTCATATCCATCCAAGCTATTGTTTCAGGCAGTAACTGCAGACACTTCTACTCTGTATAGTGTTCCAATTAATGTTTTCTAAATTATAGTCATAATCATAAGGACTGGAAACTATAATTTTTCAAAAAACTGTGCAGATACAACAGTATGAAAAGAAATTTTGTCTCATTTCAACATTTTAAAATAGGTTTTGTTCAATTCTTTTTGTATCAACACAAAAAAAACTTCATGAAACTGCAGGTATATAATTGCCTCTTTTGGAGGTTTTTTTTTTCAACATTTCACAGTTTTGACAGTTTTCAATTAATTCTGCTAGAACTTAATATACATTCTTCATTCTTCATACTCTTTTTCTCTCTGTATGTCTAGCCACTGGAGCAGAGTGTTACCACAACCTAAAAATGCTCCAATGCCACACACACAGATAGCCAAGGTTCTGCACCTGAGTCTCAGTCCATGGTAGCTGTGGTGCTGGTGTTTTGTTTCTTGCCCCCGACAAAAGGCCGATTGCTGTTGCCAGCTCTGTGCACAGTTGGGTCCTTCTAGAGCGGTCAGCAGCTCCTCATCACATCTGTCTAATTAGGCTGATTGGTTCACAGCGCCAAGCCAGCCTGATTGAGAGGTGTGCTCCGCTTAGTGTCCTTGTTTCTAACTGCTTTTCTGTGTGTTAAATGAACCTTTGCCGAGGCCCCTTGTGATCCACTCTGCCAGCTTGAGGCAAAGATGCGTGACTGGTGTAACGCTGAAGAAGTAAAACCTATCCTGCTGACATGCTGGGGGTGAGCTGTGCTAAAAATACAGTGAGGTCTTAGTTTTAAGTTGTGGCTACACTGAGACAAAAAAGCAGACATGGAGTTCAAAGATTAGGGTTTTGGACAGACATGTACAAAACAGAGATCTAAACATAGAAATTAGTGCAGGCTGATTAAACTCATTTTCCATTTAGAGGTAGTTTGGCCATCCCAGATTGCTTTAAATCTCTTTTGTAGGTGGCATAAACAAAAAGCCCACTATACTTGTTTCAGGGGCTGTGAGCCTACAGCTGATATAGTTTCAGGTCACAATTCTTGCAGCCCTTTCATAACTCAGTGATCCCATTCAATTCTCCTCCAGGACCAGAGACATTTGCTTAGGACCATGAGCGTCAGAAACACATCTTTTAATGTTGCATAAGAAATAAGAATTTTTCTAGTAGAAGTATCATGAAAACATGAGTTACACTGGAGCAACAAGAAGGATGAGACATGGCTGTGGCTGGAACAAGCTGCCTGACTTCTGTGCTGCAAGACCAAGATGGAAATGGGAGAGAAGGAGGCTAAATGGTGTCAAGCAGAATTCACACATAGGTTCATCTTTTACATCCAAAACTTAGAGATGTTTACATTAATGAGATTTATTTACTCCATAATGGTGGCCCAGGAGCTAATTCTCTATTGGCTGTAATTTCTGTAATCAAATTAATTATTTCAGCACATCATGCCTAGAAAAATATTTGCAGCATTTGCAGCACGTATATATATATATGTCAAATTGAATTTTGAACTCTCCTAAATGTGCAATTGCTCTATTCTCAGAGAAACCACAGCTCTTACATTTACAGCCTTCAAGTTATCCATTGACTGATGAGCAGTCACAGGAATGCTGTGCTATTTAATGTGGGCTGCAAATTTAATATGGGCAAATGTTCCTTTTTGTTGAACCTTGTAATGCAAATGTCTCTAAATATCTCTAAACCTAAAACTATCAAGTGCTCTACTGGGTTCAAATTTTGCTACGGTTAAGTAACAGTTAATGTCAAGTGCATCAAAATTTGCAGAAATCATGTTCCTCTAAAACAGATGAACCACCTGACAGATTTACATCAAAATCAGACACTTTTTGAAGTTTCATTTGATTGCATGTGAGAGTGTTTCATAATCTGATGTTCTGCTGTGCAAATTTAGAGTGCTGCCATTAGCTTTGAAAGCACTGCAGTAAATCCACCATCCATGTATCTGACTCAGCAAAACTAAACCCCACATTCCTTTCTAGAAAATGAGTTCTTAATATTCTGCTCTTTTACCTTTGTTTATTCTTAAAGGATCAAATAAAAATCAAATTGTTTCATTTTGGAAGAGAAGGAAGATATTACAACTGCAGCACTGTGCAATGTTAGATCCATTTCCCATTTCAATATGTACAGCTGACATCCACAAAGAATTTTGCATTCAGAATTAAAAGCTCATTTGAACACAGTATACACAGCGCATTAGAATTCCTTTTATAGAAAGACCATTGCTCATGAGTAGTTGTTTAGAAAAGGTCTTACTTCAGACACATGACAGATTAGAAATCAAAGCATTTCCACAAGCTTCCACTCTTTCCTCCTTTCATGCACCCACATGGTTTGACCAAGCTGCAGTGACTCACAGGTTTGAAAGGCTTTGTCCACATCATATATGTTAAACACTGGAGGGATTTGTCTGAAGAGATGAGACAAATTGTTCACAACTATTGCAGTCAAAGGCCGAGGTAGAGTGCAGGTGAGAGAGGGTAGTTTGCACTGGTCTAAGAGTGAGGGAGTTAGGCGCTATGTTTGGTGTCTCAGTAAGCATTATAGGTATTAGTCCTCATGCCTACATGGCTTAAGGCATTACAGCTGAAAAACTGGGCTTAGGAAAGGCTCAACAGTCTTTGATAGGTACTTTACATTGTTGAATTAGATTTTCAAGAAATGAAAAAACACCTCTTTCTCTTCAGTTTGAATAACAGACCTTCATGCTTGAATCAAGCTGAAACAGCCAATGAGTCTATGGAGCATAGATGTTCAGTTTTATAAATAGGAAGCAGTTTTTCCTCTCACCTCCATCAGCTAATCACTGACCAAACCCTACATTTCTCCTAAACATGTTTTGAAATCTGCCTGCAGTCTGTTCCTGAGTCCGGTTTGTTCGTGGTGTGAACTCAGGTACACAGGTTCTATCAAACACACTGATAGACAAATCACTCTACAACTCCATAGTCTTTCATTCCCCACCTGGGGAAAGAGGGAAAATCCTCAAGCAGCAGCGCAAAGGGACATGCTCACATGCCTTTAGAAAATGTCCGCCAAGAAGGCTTATAGCTCATGGATTTCTTCCAGGTCTCCAGTGAGTCTTTAACAAAGGACAGGACACCAGCCACGCTCTCACTGAGCAGAAATTCACCTCCTCCACACTGGGAAAACTTATCCAGCTGGTTACAATGCTACCTAAGCTGGCAACCGTGCTTCTTCACATCTGCCAATAAATCCCAATAGGGTTTATAGTGTTGTACTATAATCTGAGTGAAAATATAGTAGGTTAAATTTGTTGGAGAGGCTTGGTAAACCATTTGTTAGATAAAGCCCCCAGTATCAAAGCTACTGTTGTGGGGAATATATAAAACATTTACATGTCCAAGACAGATAGTGAAACATGAGCTGATAACTAAGGTGACTAATTAAAGCAGAAAACCTTTGCTTCCTGAATTAACATATAACATTTGAATAGAATTAACAGGAACCCCTGAGGCTGGAATAGGGACATGGCTTTTAAACTGTGCTGAAATGCATTGGAATAGTTACACTTCTTTGTGAGATAGGCTATACAGAAAAATACAGAAAATAGGAATGTGTGTGCTAAAAACAGGGACTGTCCTTTCTCCATTGGAATATCTGAGATTTAAAACAAATTGGTTTGCCTTTTTCATTTAAAACAGTGACTGATATTTTGTCAAGCTGTTCTCTTGTGGATAGATTCTTACAAAATGAGAGCAATGATTTCATTAATTTGTGTCTCATCTGTGGTCCCAGGTGATGTAGTTAATATAGTTTCTGTAATGTCAAGTTAATACTTGTTCCTCCTTTTGGTGAATTCTTTTACAAACTTGCCCTCAGCTTGTATTATATCCTCTGCTAGTAGAGGAGTTGAAATTTGGGAACAGAGACTTTAAGTTTGAGCTTAAAAAAAATTTATAAGAGCTAAAGAAATGAAACTTTCACATATGTCTTAAAAAGCACGTTGGGTTATGGCTCCCCTCTTTCCAGTGAGAGGCCAACCCAATGCCTGGACATTTCACAGAATTTTAGCTCTTCTTCCATTCACTTTTTTCCCATTTTCTGTATGAAAAGCACAGTCCCACAGCATCTTGACTGAAGAGGAGGAAAAGGTATTTCAGCTGGAGACAGTGGGACAAAGTTGCCAAATGCAAACGTGCTGTTGACAAGGACAGTGCTTCCCAAGAGGCCTGGTCCTTGGCCCAGGGAGCCTCCAGGCGGAAGATGGAAAGAATACTCATCATCAGAATATCAAACTCATCTCTTGAAACAAGCTGGATATCTATGCAGAGAAAAACTTATGCTTTCAGGAAGAAATTTCACCTAAACTTTAATTTCTCTTTTAAATATTAATCACAATGGATGACCTTAACTATGCAACAGAGCAGTTATTTGTATTCTTTCATGCTTTTGGGAATTTTTGAGTGGTCTTCTCAGAGATAAAATGAACACTGGTGTAAAACTGTTTCACAAAATAAATTTGTATGTTTCAGGAGATGCTTCTTTCACAACGATAGAATGAAAAAAGTAATCAACATAACTTGGTACAATAAAATGATACAAAAAGCACTGGGAAGAACTAAGTACTTCAGACTGACAAATCCAAGGATTTTTTTTTTTTTTTGATTTTTTCATTTTACTTGAAAAACACGCAACATAGTTAAAGCACTGTCACAATTGTTGTTGATCTCTCTGGCTAACATTTCAATGAGTTAAAACTTCAGGGATGTTTGGCTGTATTCCAGTTTTTTTCAGTTCTGTGCTCTTTTAGGAATTTTAATTTTTCTTGGATAATTAGATCTCTGACATTAGACGCATATAATTAACAGGGAAAATGGCTTGCATGCTGACTATAATAGCACTGTCTGACCTGTTTGCCAGATAACTGTTATGACCTGGTTTTTTGGAATCATTTTATTCCCACAGATATGCCTAACTGGAACCACTTCAATTTTTTGAAAGGATGAAATCCTGGGACCTTTTACTGATTTCAATGGTCCTAGGATTTTGCATGCATCCTCAAAATTTCCTTTCCAACTAGTCCTTTTTCAACCTTTTTTTTTTTTTCTTTTTTGATACTTGGATCTGAATGACTCCCCCATGTCAATAGAATCATAGGACTGAAATTCCATGTGCAAAGCTGTATTGCTCAAAGACATTTCTTAGAATTGTCACAGAAGCTTTTATAGTAATTTTCAAAATGTGCCTCTCTGGGTGACAGGGAGATGTGTTCTCTTTAAACTAAAATGTTAGCTTTATCTGTTTGTTGCTAACCAAAGTTCAGGACTTGAGTGTCATTCATGTCTTTTGTAAAATTGTGTCCAAGACTTTTTTAATAGCCTATTTGCCAACTGCTAAGTAAACACCACCTGACAATAAAGGACTGGAAAAAAAATGCTTTCAGTTGCTTATTACCATGTCTTTTATTCTACTTACAACTTACTTTTTGCATTTGGATCCAATAAAATTTTGGTTCACTAAAATAAAACCTTCACTCTTCATTTTTAGGAGTAAAAAAATGTGTCTATGAAGTAAGTTGAGGCAGCATCATATTACTTTTTGTTTATGCTTGTGAGCATGGGGTCCAGGAAGAATTTTTAGGTGACTAATAATAATAAAAAACAAAACAAAACAAAACCATATTAAAATAATAATAACCAGAAAAATATGCTTAAAGTGTTTTGGACCAAAGTGGTGTTAGGATTTTCAGCTGAGTGCTTGATTATGGTCCAGCTTTTTGGTCTAGGCCACAGGAAGCAGGTTTCACATCTGTGGCATAAGAGAAAGGTCCATTAAACATTTCTGGAAAATCCCAGGATGATCTGAGAACAGTGTACTATAGTTCATGGAGAAACAGCTGTTAAGACATGTTCCAAGCATCCTTATAATTCCACTGGGTGCAATGGATTAAGAAAATGGATCACAAAACCTTTACCAACTCTCTGCAGTTAAAGCATATCATTCACATAACTCCGTATTCTTTGCTTTTCTATGTGGAAGATAAAGACAGATTTCCTACACAAAGCTCACATTAGAGGGTCAGCAAATACACAGCAGAAATTTTTTTTCTAAATCAGATCATCCTCTACACTACTGTTTTTGATGTATGGAGTTCTTACTGCAGCGATTTTTCCCTCAATCTCTCCTGAGCATAACTCATATCTTTCAACATGTCTACAATACATGAAGCCACTACTATGCTAAATATGCAGCATGTGAACATGCATGGAAGTGTGTGTATATATACTTACTGTTTAGATGTCATCTTTTTATTTCAATCTCTTTGCTTAAGCTATCAGGCTTGAAAACACTGTGCTTTCTTTCCTAAAAAGAAAAATGGTTTTATGCTTCTTCCTCCAGTTTCTAGTAATCAGTGCAGAACAGCACTCTGTTTGTCATAACAAACTGTCATTTATTGAGCAGCAAAGGGAAAATTTTTGGTGATAAAATTTTTGAGCACAGTCATTTTATTGCACAAGTTAGATTTACAGTGCTACTGGGATTGAATAGATACATATCCACTTTTCGAAAGATCCATTGCTTTCTGTGATATTTAAAACTAGACAGAATCCCCAACTATCTGCTAGTTTCTTTACAAATTCGGATTAGAACAATACCTAGCTTGAAGAGCTCACAACTTACATATAAATTTTCTATGTTTGCAGAAGTTCATATCGGAGGGCTGATCCCAGTGAAGACCACCTCCTCTCTATTCCATTTTGATCACTACATGCCGGGGTCAAAGCAAGCCTTGAGCTAAAACTGTGGCAAAAATCCCCCTGGTCAGGGTGAGAGAAACCTGACCCACAAGGCCTCACCCGCAAGCCCTCATGGGAGCTCCCCATGTAGTTTAGACTGGAAAGTTCTTTGTTCCTCTTGTTGTCATTGGTTACTTTTTGCTGCAATAATTTGCATATTCCTAATCCTCTCTTCCAATTGGTTCTCTGCCCTCAGACTCCGCCCTCAGCCTACTTTATATAAATTACTGTACACCCACCCCCTCCCACCCCCGGCTGAGCTTGGTTTGCTGTTTGTTGTTTTGTTTCTTGTTAAAGTAGCTCTTTTTCAGGTCACCAGATCATGCTTGTCTCTCATTTATTTCATCTTCAAAGGGACTTTTGCACCTGAAATTCCATGGTGACACCCAGCCTTCCTATCAAGGCCTGGGCTGTCACAACTACAACTTTCCTTTTCATATTTTCCTGTGACTCAAAGTCTTTTTCTGACTGAAATTATTTTTTCCTAATGTCTCATCTCTTGAATGTTGAATGTGGACTGCAGAGTCAGCTGGATTTCCTTGTGTGTGGCCTTCCAGAGGAATACCCTAGTTTGACACAATCCCTTATATTAGGAGATGATGGGTATCCCTTCTGCTATAAACTTCTGCTTCCTTAATTGTTGGTCTGCTGTGTTTACGCATGTCCAACCACTTCCGCTCAATTTTGCTAGTTCTGCTTTTGGCTAAATTTCAACCATCCTGATGCTCATTGCTCAGTAGTCTTTTATTTCCTCATGGTCCAGGTAAAGAGGCTAATAAGATACAGAACTGTTATGGACTACAAAATGAAAATAGAATTTTGAAATTATAGAGATATATTACATAAATCATTATTCATGTAACTTTAGCTGTCTCTGTTATCTTACCAATTTTGGCCAATTTTATTTATTATTTTGACCAATTATGTAGATAAATCTCCAACATACCTCAGTACCTGGCTTGTACAAAGTCTGAAATCATAGACTTTAGTGATTAGGCATGTGAATTTGAGATACCCCTTTCCATGGAAATGTGGAAAGATCCAGTTCTTACTGTGTCCAGTATGCAGTCCCATTCTTACTGTGTCCAGTATGCAGTCCCATTCTGCCTGAAGAATTCAGACAGATTCTGAGACATCAGAATGACAATTATTAAGTGGCTTTACAGCAGGTGGTATGACTAACAAACGTAAAGAAACCTTGAGTCATTCTTTCTTGAGTCCAATGGAAAGAAATAGTTATGGATGAGGAAGGTAAAGGCACTCATACTTTGGACAATTTCCCCCTCATTTTCCTTATGCTTCTCCTCTTTTATGACATTTGCACTTCTAAAATTTTGAATATCTTTCCTAGTAAAATCATTTGCTCTTGTAGCTGAGCTTGACCCCTTTGACTAATAAGAGGCTGTGGTATGTAACTCTCAAAAGGAGAGGTGAGTGCAGGATGCTCTGGGTTGAGATTTCAAATAGACATCCGTCATCTCAGATAAACTGAATGAAGCACAATAAAAATAGGTGTTATTTCTGTGAAGAAACCAGGTTTTAAAGGTTCTCAACTGCAGTGCTTAGTGGTTTAAATACTGCTTGTATTCTTAATAGTAAGATCTGACTTTTTCTATGTAAATTGACCTGAATACTAAAAAATGGTGTATTTCCTAGGCTCGTAGGATTGTGATAGTCTTGTTTTTATTTAGAAGACAAACTTACCTTCATATTATCATTTTTCACTGAACTCTAAGACTTTTTATTGATTCAAAAAAAACTTTTACAAAACATTGTAGATAACATCTTGCAGTGTTTGCAAAGTTTACTTTTTGCTCAACTAAAATTTTATTTCCATTTCTGTTTTGAATTGGTAAATATGTGTAGAGCTAGCAACCCAGCTACCATCAATATCTTTCAAATTTTACATCTTGTCAAGAATCAAGGAATAAACTGAATATATTTGGTCTTCAAGATTTTCACTTTTTCATCCAATTTATAAAGGGCTGAACAATTACTCTCTTGATTCTTGTTTGAGAGCTGTGATAGAACTTGATACTAAATTACATAATTGCAGGCAACCCTCATCATACACACTTGTATTCCAGTTGACACATGCACTAATCTGATAGAGTGAAATGTTAATCTTGATAATAATTTCTTCTATTTCTACAAAGCTTTTCATTCTTTAGTGTCCAAAGGCATTTAAAAGATTTTCTGTGCACTCCTGAGTTCTACAAACCCTTTAGAAAAGCCCCCTTTCCTGACCAAGGTCATTAGTACAATGAGAAATCTTTTTTTTCTTCCAAAGCAAAATACATTAGTACAGCAGTTGCAGGTTTACAGTCAACAGTGAGGTTCATTTTGCATTCAGCATGCATGTTTGTGCCTAAATATTACAGTGACAAGCATGCTGTGACTACCTAAGACAGGAATTACTTTGCATGCCCAGCCTGTTAAAAATTGGTGCATACCCATAAGATATCTAAAGAAAAAAAAGCAATATATATGTTTGTGTATATATATATATATATATCTCTATCTATATCTATCTTTTTCACCACTGGTTATCCTGGGAATGTTTGCCAGATCTTATTTTGGATTCTATTTACAGTCTAAGCAAAACATTGCTCTCAATGCATTTTCACTGACATTAGTTAAGAAATAGCTCATGATGACGGTATTCAATACCAGAGTAAATGGAAAGAACAGGAACCTGAAACAAATCCAGTAAAGTTCTGCAAGCTGTAATACCCAGCTCATGCCTGGAAAAGCTAACAACCAGACAAAGGAATTTAAGGAGCAATTCAGGTCAAGAAAGGTCTAGGGAAGAAAGAAGTGATTGAAGCCCCCTTCTTTCAAAAACCTTTCAGAAAAAAAAAGCCTGAGATCCAGTATGGTTACCCTGTTGGTGCTTCCTCCCATCGTATCCTGGAAAATCCTGAGAATAAAAGAGACATAGACCACATAGACCTGGCTGAGATGGCGTGATTATGTGAGACCATTCTGATTGCTACTGAGTCACCACAAATGTCTTAATGACTATCCAAGGAAATAGAAGTGAAGCAGAATCTAGAAAAAATAGAGGAGAATATGGTATTTATCATAATTCTATTATCTCTTTAATTTTTTTGTGGCATTGGTACCCTGAAAGGATTTAGTACATGGTTATATCAGCACTTCAGCAACCCATTGAACTGGTTCAGGTCATTCCTGTTACAGTCATATTGGACCAAATCACTAAATGGCTATTAAAAGGCAGGAATTTTTAGGAGCATCTGTGAGTTGCAGGAAATGTTGTTACTGATTCTTCTTTTTATGTCGTATTCCTATAAAAAGTGAGAAGGAATCTTTTTGCCAGCAGAGATGTAAAATCAGGTCAGGACTGTCGTTGGTTATTTAAAGGTATTGCCATGCATTTTGTAAGACTGAACATATTACATGCTGTATCTTGGCTAAATTCCATCTTTTATAATTACATCCTCTTCTCCCCTTCTCAAGCATTTCTTGCTGTCACAGGAGGATGCAGCACTCCTCATTTTCCTGGTCTAGATGTCTGTGTAGCAGTCTTTCAATCTCATCATGACCTCCCTAAAAGATATACTCAAGTTGCTCAAGTTGCAGCATGATCTCTGCATCACTCCCTGTGGCATCGTTGTGGATGGAGAGAAAGAGGGCTTTGAAATTAATATTCAGGCAGAGCTTTCAGGTTTTTTCCTGCTTAAGTACAAGCACAAATCTGTTGGTTTGGCTTCCTCCACAGTTACTCATTTGCTACACTCCCTGGAGCAGTGGGAAGCTTAATACTTTACCTCTAAAAAAATACTTTGAGATTTTTTAGTCAAAATGCAAGCCACCAGTGTTCCATCAGTACTGAGAATGCTTTCAGAGCATTGACCAGCTTTTGCTTCCAGCTTGATGAGCTGATGATTGTAACCCTCAGATGGCATTTAGATAAGCAGAATCCACAGGGATTTGTTAGCACGTTAGCTGCTCAATGAACTGCCAAGATTGTATAGTAAGCAAAGAAGGGGTGGGTGATTATAAACAAAGAACCTCAGCCACGTGATACTATTTTAATCTTGTTTTCTCTGTGGGTACAATGTTTGCTGGAGAGAAAAGCCAGCTAGCCTGTCACTTGGAAACATAGAATGATACTCTGAGCAATGGTCCTTGCAGTCTAGTAGCCAGCTGTGGGTGATATCAACCAGTACATCTGGCCAAAAGCATCATGCCAAAAGTAAAATTCTCATCACAGATGGCACAAGGTATCCTATTGCCAATTTCCACAATGACAAAATCTATTCAACAAGGAAACAAAACTATTACTCACCCAGAATACTCAAGAAAGATAACTATTTCTCACCTGAAATGCTCACAAATTGGACCGAGGGACTTTGGGTGAGGCTGATCAAGTTTCTCTGCAAGTACTAGTATGACAAAGTTTTTTCTGTGTCTAATGGTTTTCTGCGGCTCTCAGTCTCCATCCTCTTGGAAGCTGGACTCAGTGGATACGATTCTACTTTCCTTCAAGATTCTGCTTTTCTTTCAAGAGTCTGCTTTAGAGGAATCCAGACTGCAGCAACCAGACTGATTCCTAGTAAGAAACTGGGGCATCTCTTTGGCTGCCCTGGGAGCTCAGGAAACCCTGGCCAGACAATCTGGGAACTGAGCAAAGGAAATTTGAGTTTTACCCTAGAACACTGCAATACCCTGGACCCGTCCAGGGGAGTGAACAGGGGGGGTTTCAGTTCTGTCTGTGAGGGTCACAGACCATGGCACAAAGCAGAGATGAATTACAAATCTCCAGAGTGTGAAACCCAGTAGATTAGCTTATCACAGAGTGAGAAATACATAGTTTTAGGTTTTTGTGGTAGAAGTAGATGGAGACAAGATGGAGATTTTGGGGCGGTTCCTAAGGCTTTTCTTCTTCTTCACCTCCATTTTCTGCTGTGATGTTAGCACAATGTGGCTTGAGGAGATTGGGCCAGGTGGATATGGCCTGTTTGATGTGGATGGTGGACATTGGTAGGAAATGGTAAACAATATGTTCGTAATAATCTGTATATAAGGTGACAGCCTTTCAGGGGACTGGGAGTTCCCTGATGGCCGGTGTTCAGAGCAGTCCTCGCTGAGGACAGAGCGAACTATGAGATAAGAGAAAAGAATAAACAACCTCTTAGACCTTGGAGAAACTGAACCTTGAAGCCTCTGTCTCTTTCTTGCGTCTGCCCTGAAGCATCCAGGAGGGCAAAAGACTCTGACCACCTGAATATCGAAAATCGTAATCCGATAATTCCTCACTGCTGTGTACACCTCTAGAGAGTGGTGCATAGGAATTTAAACCAGTGTCATCTACAAGCGATATCTCTATGTGCTCCCTTAGACCCTCTTTGCCCAGAAGCATGGGATGGTTCATGCACCAAGCTGTGAATACTGACAATTATACCTTTTTCTTTCCCTTTTCCTTGTTATTTTTTTTCTCTACTAGCATGGGAGTTTAAACAGAAATAAAATATTTGATAAGTACTGATTTCTTATCATTCCTTTAATGGAATTCAGCACTGTTCATGTATATAATTGGCAGAGAGGTGCTCAAATATTTCAAAGGAATGTCCATACCAAGAAAAGCAAAAAGAAGGGAGGCAAAAACCATGGCATGGGCCAGATCCCACCAGTTAATTCTTGCCACTCTGGAGGTCTCCAGCAGGTAAGACGTAGCAGTACAGCAAGTGTGTGGTTATATATTCCTGGAGTCAGGAGGTTCAGGGATGCTCTTATCAGTTTAGCTTCAGCCAGAGCTTAACAAGAACTACTGGAGCCCCAGCGTGGAGGGCTGTGCCACACCACATCCTGTCACCTTTGTGTATGGGACCAGAGAGTGGGAGTGAAGGAAGGCAGACAAGACATGGCATCCATGCAGCCAGCATCAGACCAGGGCACCCATGCAGCCAGCATCTGACCATCAGCTGAGGAATGCCTGGCAGGGATTCCAGGCAACACACAACAACCTTTACACAGCAAAACTGCTTCAGATGGAAGCTGAGAATTGGTACTCATGTTTTATTCATCTAAATTGCTTTCCCCCACTCCAGAAATCTCCTCTCCATGCTACATGTTCAATTTCCTCTTGTTTTAGCACTGTGCTGCATGCTCCCATTTCCTCTGAGTACCTTCACGTAGAAACTGATTGGCAGTAATCACAAGTCCAACTTCTCAGGAGTGAAGCATGGGTGAGAGATGTAGGTTCATCTAACTTGATCAGTCTACATGGGAGGAAATAAAAATGTAACAAATCCAGTTTCTCTTCCTTTTTTGCTTTTTTGGTAAAATTTTATGTTTGACTCATCTTTCCCAAGCTAATTGTTGAGAAACTGACAGATCTATCGTGGCTGACAAGTGAGTAATTGGGAGAAGAGAAGGAGTGCAGCAGGTGTTAGTACTAATTTGGTAAAACAATTAGAGTAAAGAGTGGTATGATAGTCACTTACACAGTCATGACGTTACAAGCTCTTCATACAAAATGTGTGCAGGATTTTACAACACTTAGATAATTAACTATTAACCAGCCACTCCACATCCATTTCAAAGGTAACCTGCAAGTCCACCACAAGATGT
The DNA here is from genome assembly GCA_013400435.1 of Pycnonotus jocosus. Lineage (NCBI taxonomy): Eukaryota > Metazoa > Chordata > Aves > Passeriformes > Pycnonotidae > Pycnonotus > Pycnonotus jocosus. The sequence continues at coordinate 141,632 of VWYP01030150.1, forward strand.
TTTTGAGCCTCTTAGCAGGAAAAAACAGATCACAACTCTTGTGGGGAACCAGGCAGAATTTAGTTTTCTGATTCTCACCTGTCAGGTTGCTGGGCTCACAGAACAGTCCTTGCAGGGGGCAAACCCCATGTGCTGGCCATGGCTTGGCTGTTCTAGGCTGGACCATCACAGAAAGTTGCTACTGCCAGAGCTGGAGCATTCAATTGCTGTTGCCCTGCAAAGATGTCCATTGCCCACAGCTGCCCTAATTCTCCAAAACTGTGGCTCTGATGAGTCACTGCTCATTGCTAAGAGGATGATTTTACGGCAAAGCCCAAATCTGACTTGCTGAGTGAAGAAATTACCTTTGCACCTGGAGAATTCCTCCAGCACTGAAGGGAATGGTCTAAGACACTGCTGCATTTTAGAAAGCAAGCACTTGGAAATAAATTCTTCTACTTACCTGCCAGATCTGCCTGTCTGAGCTCTGTATTTCTTTGCTTCAATCCCATTTGTCACTGCCACTGCCTCAAGAGCAAACAGTGTTCTCGTTTTGATCCCTGTAATCGTGTTAGTGACTACAGGCCAAATAATGGGTTCGACTAGCAGACTCTTTTGCTCTGAAGTAGCTGTACAAATAGCATTGCAGCATTTCATCTTTATTGTCTGCTAAGAATTTCAGTATCTTATATGCTCTGTTTCAAAAACATAAAGATCTTTTCCCCATCTAAGTTCTAGTCCTGAGGATTCACTGGGGATTCAAAGAGAAGTTGACTTTTTTTTCTGGCTTCTACATAGTTATTAAGAATACAGAGGCTGCAGGGGAATTTCTGTTCTGCCTTTCATCTGTATAACCCCTACTATCTTGTAAACTTGCTTTCACTTTCACACACTGATTATTTGAGGTGAAGGGGGCCTGCAAGGCAGCTCCAAGTAGCAGTTGTGTTTCTAAGGGATGGGGCCAAAGGGGAATGCGGTTTCCTCTCCCAGAGCTACAAGGTATTAAAGATCATCTCTGACTTAGACGACATCAAATCACCTCCAAACACCTGTATATATCCACTAAACAACTTTTTTTTTTTTTTCTCACTTTCCAAGATGTAAGTATTGCTATCAGAAACATATTTGGGCTGCTTTTTTCTGTTTTCTTTAAAATGAAAGAGTCATCTCCACCAGCCATATGGAGCAGCTCCCGCTCAGCAAAGCATATCTGGTGGGAAGCACATTCATTCAGCCTTTCACAATACGGACTTTAATTCAGCAGGGAAGAGAGCTGACAGGCACCTTTGCAGCAGATTTAAATCAAAGGCAAAACCTCAAGCAATATAAAGCAATCTGAACCTTACAGCAAAGTCATGCTGACCTTCTGCTGGTAGCACTGCAGACCCAAGTGTGACTTTAGGTGCTGCATCCTCAGGAATGACAGCACTGGGGGAAGCCAACAGGCTCTTCCCAATGGCTGCCTCGGCTCTGCTGCTGCCTGATGGAGTGTTATCACTATGACAACCTACAGGTATAGTATGTGCATGATAGTGGGAGCTCCAGATGACCCAGATTGCGTGTGCGTGGCTCAGAGCTGGGCTTCCCTGCCTGGGAGGGGAGCAAAGAACACGTGGATCCACAGGTAACTCTGCCCTGACTCTGTCCTGTCATTTGCTAGCAAGTTTGGGATGTGGGCAAGGCAGGAGCCAGGATTTTAAACAATCTTGTCTGGGACAAGAAAAAGAGTAATTTTTCTCCTCTTTTTCTAGAGCCCATTTGCTGGGCTTCTTTTTCTTCAGTAAAAGACCTGGAAGAATATAAGGGTACCCTTCAACTCTGTCTTCTCCAGCCTGTTAAAGGGTGGAATGCTTCCAAACCTCATACACCCTGCCAGCCTCTGTGTGTGTGTGTGCATGTGCATGTCCGCGTTACTTTCGTTCACTACTATGACAGCACACGCTCCTCCAGAGCTATTCACAGCATTAGAAATACAACTCCTCCCTCCAGTGCCGTGTGTGTGTGTGTGAGTGTGTGTGAGTGTGTGTGTGTGTGCGTGGCTTCGGCTTGCTGCTCCAGCTCACTGCCCTCTCATTGCGGGGCTGACGGTCACGACGCTGCTCCACACCTCCAGGCTTCATGGAGGGGAGGAGTATCGGGGAAAAGCAGGCACACAACTGACCTACAGAACCATCGATAACTTACTCCCTCGCAGCACTATTGCATAGGAAAGGGGAGGGAGGAAGGAGGGGAAGGAGGAGGAGAAGCGGGGGGGAAAAAAAAGAAAATCCAGAGAATTCTAGTCTGGCAAATATAGTGAAACCAACTGGTCGGAGTTCATTTGCTCTAGAAGAGCAGAGAAGAAAGAGGACATTAAATGAAAAAAAGCAAGAATCATCTGTAGCTTTTTTTTTCTCTGACAGTAGCAGTGTTTTAGAGGTAAAATGATTCCTCCGAGCAGCACGACTGAAGTCAGCGTGGATAGTGTGGAGAAAGAGAATGAAGTGGAGAGCACAGAGCAGCCCCCCTCTCCAGCATCAACTACCAGCCAGGAATCAAAGGTACTCAGAGAATGAGATTTTTTTTTTCCTCTGTTTCTTTGTTTTGAAAAGAGATGTATTGCTTTGGTTTTCATTTGGAGCCCTGTGCCAGGATCAGCAGCAGAGTGCTATGAGCCACCTCTTTCTGCGGTGCCTGCTCCGACACTCCTGATTCTGAATTCTCCCTGTCACCTCAGGAGTCTGAGCTGGGAAAACACCTGCCTTCTGAGATGTTTGGGTTTGTGGATTTTTGCCTGTGTTTTGTCCTCCTTATTACAGTAACATACTGGGGTAGAGACGGGGCTCAGGGAGGGGGTCGCTGTCAATGGACATTGTTAGCTATTTTCACACCAAGTAGCAGATCAATTAAAGGGGATTTGTTGGAAAAATAGATTTTTCTCACAGATTCAGAGAAAATAATTTTGTCTGGGGGCTTGGGGTATTTCACCAGACTTTACTTCTCTGGCAGACTCCTCAGTGAACTTTCACTGTTTAATGAGTCTGTTAAAACAGGAGATAAGTCACAGTTTTATCACAATGAACCTTATGTACACCACACAGGAAAGGATTTTTATTTTCACAGCCATTTTCTCTGTTTGTGAGTTTTTCAGTGCGGTTCAATTTACCTTACTGAAAATCAGCTTTCAGCACAAATGGCATGGCCTCTGAATTTTTAGTTGACTTGCATGTGAAAAGTTTTTCTGACTGCCAGGGTGTTGCTTGGAAGACAGAGAGATAAGAGGTAAAGTAGTACCCTTACATAATGGAAGTTCCTTGAAGCTGACTTGGATTATATGCTTTTACTGATCCTCTGTTACTTTTGATTGATATCATGATAGCACCTGACAGATCTTTCTGTGAACTTCACAATGATGCTGTGTAAACATGTAAAAATAGGGAGGTTCTTGTCACTAGGAGCTTACAGGTGGGTAAAGCCTCAGCTGCTTGACAGGCAAGATCTGTGCTGGCCTGAGTTTAAAGGCAGTGACTGCCTGGGTCTAATATAGAAAGACTGCTACATTATTCTGCAATTACAGCTCTCCACTTTCTGGAGAGTGAGTTCAAATTATCTGTCTGTGTAGGTAGAGTTTTGACACAGGCTTTGGGCTTCTTTATTTTAGATATTTATTTAGAAGCTATGCTCCAAGGAGGAAAGCTGAGGTATTCCCTGTGTAATACAACCTCTTGAAAAGAAAAGAGCTTTTCCAGTAACAATAGCATAAAATATTCACTATACACATTTAGCTCTACTGGATCTCCCTGTTTCATGGAAAAGAAAATGGATTATTGGTATAAGCCCAGGCTCTAAAAGGGTACAGTACCTAAATCCCACCCCGCTGAGTTCATTTCTCTGGAATTACTGAAGTGTTATATGGGCAGTGGGAAGCTTTGCACCAGTGAGGTCCCAAAAGTAACTGCAGCCTTCACTGCACTGCCAGCACCAGCTGCTCGTGTTGTGGGCTGTGCATGGGGCCTGGTGGGCTGTGTGCTCCCTGTGATCCCAGCTGGGATCCTCACCCTGTGCCAGGATGGTTAAGGAGCTCCATGTGCCACTTGATAACAATGGTGCTTGAGGGACTTTCCCACTGGGTCAGGGAATGCTGTTCCCAAAACAGACTGACATGGATCCAAAACTCAGCGAAAGTGAAGAGCTGCACAGAGGGTTCCTTCTTGCTGTTTGTGCTCCCATGTGCTCCCAAGGATGACAACAGGAATTAGGCACATCTGGCCGGAGAACAAATACGCTGCAAACTAGTTTATAATCAAATATTATCATCATCAATTTTTTTCAGTCTTTTGAGCATTTGAAGCAATACACTGGAATAGGCAAAAGCTATGACCAGGCAGTTGATGCTATTACTTGGATAGAGATATTCTTAGTAAACAAATAATCTGTGTATTCACATTTTAAAGCTGCAAATATCATCAGATAGCATGATGTATTGTCATTTCAATAGAGAGTCAAAAGAACCTTCTGACCACTGGGGTTATAAGCTTTCTTTTTTTGGTCCAAGGAAACAGGAGGATGGAAAAAAATCTGTGATTTCATGAAGATGCTGTTTATGCTTGTGATTGTCTTTATTTTCTAAGATAACTGATGTACTTCAAGAACTGGAGTCTGATAGAAAGATAGGTCAGTGCTGTCATCCTGTGATGTCCCGTGCTGAGGGAGCTATCCTGTCATTCACAGAAAACTAAGCTTTCTTCAGGAACTCTCTGCTGCCCAGGTTAAAAAGTTCATATCTGCTGCATTTACTGCAGAACAGTTTGTGCAGTGTCTAATTAGCCCACAACAACTTTTTTCTGTGGCAAAACACTCCACTTATTATTACTCCAAATATATGAACAGAACCAACATGGATAATTGCAACCTTCAAAATGCATTTGAAAACACTTCAGCAGAAAAACAATTTTGAAAAAATAATGTAGAAGTAATAGCTGCAAGCTGCCTACCAGTCCAGTGTAGTGATAGACATTGGTGGCACATAATCCCTTGTCATATTAAAATCCAGGAATGAGCTTCATCTCACACCCTCCAGAGTGTTCTTAGAAGATGACAGGGAGCAGGTACTGCAACTTCTGACTGGCATTGAGTTTGAGAGGCAGAACTTCAGGCTTCTACCAAGTAGCTGAAATTTGGGAGGATGACTCTCCTGTGAGTCACACACCTCTGTTGCAGGAAAGCAGCTCACTCCTAAACACATGTTAAAGCCTCCCACTACCTCTTCCTATGGATTAGGAGCATAGGTGAGCACACCCCAGCTATTGAAAGAGACATCCTGTGGTACTATATGTACTGCTATGTGCTAAAACCCTAGAACCTGAGTGGCTAAGAATCTTGCAAAACTAATAATTAATTTATTAAACTAATTTGTTGGCTCTTGAAGACATTTACTTCACACCTCAGTATGACTTGAGTGGATACTTTAAAGTTTATCAGGAGAATGACTTTAGGAGGGTACCACACAAGTACATCCAATTGCTAAATTCAACACATTCATATATTTGTAGTTATGGCTCCCACCTGTTTGGGACATTTACAGCAGGTTTCCAAGAAGGCAAATCACTGGTTTGCCAAAGTCTTTTGTAAATTTACAGCTCAGCAAGGAAGGAAGTCATTAGTTAATGAATCCTGAGGGAAAATTTCTTCTGGGTGGTAGCAATTAAAGACATACTGCACACTTGTTGAATCACTAACTTAGCAATATAAGCAGAAATCTAGTGGCAGGCAGATATCATATTTCTGATGTCTTTTATCTAAATGTACCTTGGAATTTAGTAAAGAAAACTAAGATTTGAATGAATATGTGTCCAAAGGAATGAATCCTAAATGTGGCATGATGTTTTGGCGTAGCTGGCACATAACTCTGTTAACTCTATTTTTGTTTTGTCTCGCTGACATTTATATATTAAGAGGAAAGAACCCATCTGCCCATTTCCTTAGATACAAATGAAGTTGTTATCACTCTTCTGTGAGCAATGACTGGGATATTCCTAGACAATAAGGTTATCTTTGAAAATTCCCTTAGCATTTTGAAGTTTTGGGGGGCACCTGGGCATCTACAATGATTGAGTTATGAGTGCCACTAGGGTTGATTAGCACTGCTATCTCCAAGCTATTAGAGTTCCATGTCAATGTTAAAAGTCTTTCAGACTTTCTCATATACCTCAGAAGGGGTATAATGTTCTGCCCCTGCCATTGCAGGCAATCTGTCCTGTAAAAGTTACTTATTTGAAAAGACTGATGGATTTCTGTGAAGACCAAATTTTCCCCCCCACAATTTTCGCATTTCCATCAACTTTATTTGATAAAATACAGCTATAACTGTGTTATACTGTAATCACACATCTTTGGAAGGATTCAGAAATTTCCTCTGAACCACAAATTCATGGGTCAAAGAAATTGCTTACACTCAGGTCAGCTAGGTAATTTGAACAGCTAAAAAAATTGAGGGAAAAAAAGATAAATTAGATCTCCAAATAAATATAATATCTGGACTATGCATTTCAAAAAATAAATTAATCACTCTCAGTCTGACACTTTCACACACTGACTACCTAGTGGACAATATTCAGGGAAATGTAGACCATTACCTTTAAATTCAGGTATGGCAATTCAGGAGATGCAGCAGTTGTTCCAACATGAGCTAACCTGATAAGTAGCACATAAAATGGAAGATTAGGAAGCTAGTAAAAGAATTAAGCATTGAAGTTCAAGATGTAGACTTTATTTATGAATATTGCCACATCGATCACAAACTTACATACCTGTCCTGCTGCATCAATAGAGTAATATTGCTTATTTGAGGCTTCAAAACCAGGTGTTAAAAATTAGATATTGAACTAACATAAACAGCTTGAAACCCTTTGGATTGTGTGGGATTTAAATCACATAAAACTTGTGCTATGCTGTTAAGGAGAGATCTTCTCCACTTAAAGAGTTAATACTTTATGAGGCTCCATAGATGGTTACTCATCAATATTTTAAAAGGGCAGGGAGTATGGTGTGCAGTTAGTGTTTCACCCTCCACACCAGTGATAAATATCCAGCATGTAAACTGCTGCTGTAGTCTTCAAAGGAATACCAAACAGCTTAAAAACATCCTGTGAAAGGGGAAGAAGGAACAGTTTTCCTTCTCAGTGTTACTTCCATGCCTCTTTGTAAAATGGTGAGTACCTGCTGAAGGTAAGACTAAGGGAAAGAAATTAGATTAAATATTTTTATGTGTTTTGCAACAAATTATATAAAAGAAAGTGTCATTAAAGCAGGATACTCTAACCTATCAATGTCTCCTCACTTAGTTTGACTTTTTTTTCTTACTCTTGTTCTGATTAAAACTCTCTGGTATTATTTTTACTTTGATATATATGTCAGATAAGTTTCTAGGCACTTTGAGATATCTAAGACAAAACAGAATTGTGATCAGTTCATTCACTTCTATCCACACTTTCAATGGTGCTAAAATGGAGAAGATATCTATTACCTTTCAACAAATAAAAATTACTTGACTGAAATCTGGTGTGGTTAAAAAAAAAAAGGATTTCTAAAATAATGCAAATTTTCACTGAAACAAAACAAGTTGTTTACACAGCTGGAAGAGAGTTCAGTCCACTGTGTCCATCTCTTGCACTGTATTCTTCTTCATAAAGTAATTCTGTTGAATTCAACTTTTACCGCTACTTTTAAAAAGTTCTGCAATGGTCTAATAATGGCTAAGGATTGTCCTCCATGCTTCATCCTCTTCTAATTCCAGTCTACATTTATTTTTTCCCAGCTTGTGTGGCACTGTAATTTTAATAATATCATTTTAGTTTAAACATCTCCTTTCCATTCTTGGCCCAGGTTTCCGTCACATAATAGACTTTCATATCTCTTAGCAGCCTTTTATTTTTTATACTATATAATCTGGGCTGACATAAAATAAACTCTCCATTCTTCATCTCATTCTGATAGCAGAGCAGTGCCCCCATTTCAGTATTGAATAATCTTTCTTGAAAGAGAGTGACTGAGTTTGTGCATGGTATTCTCTATGAGAGTTTGTGCAGTAGCATTAACTCCCAGAAATCTTGCTTCTGATGTTTGTGTCTCCTAGTCACCCCTTGGTGAACCAGAGGTCTCCATTCTATTTTTCTGGAATTTCCAGAGGATCCAGGCAGGATACATTTGTCTGTCCTCATCTGCAGTGGTTTGAATCAGGTCTCAAGCACAGGGGTTTGCATTTCCAGGGCTGAACTTCATCACATTTCCCTGATTCCATTCCTCAAAATCCAGGCCTCCCCATATGTGGCAATGCCTACCACCTCAGGCTAAAGAAACTTCCCTGTCTGACCATGCAGGAGCCACTCTGGCATGGTCACTCTCAGACCACCCAACTGGGACCAGGGCTCCTTCCCAGGTTCACATCCCACACTCACATGGTCACACCAGGTTTCCTTACGCACTTGACCCCAGATTTCCCGTAGCACATTCTCAGCTGCTTCGATCCTTAAAACAATTTAATCATGATACAATAGCAAAATAACAGCTTGAGGCAGTTGCCTCCAAGGAGTGACCCCAATCCAAGGAAACCCTGGGGGTTTGCACCTGTACAGGTAAGTGTGGGAAAGTCTGGAGTCCTCGGCTCCTGCCGTGTCTCTGAGTGTCCGATCACCAGGCTGTGCCACAGGTTCCCACACCCTTTGTTGTGAAAAGGGTCAGCAGTTCACAGTCTTGCCTGGGGTCCTGCCACCCGGAGCTCAATCTGCAGCTGCACATAGAGCTGTCTGCATTAAATGTATTCCTCAGCAATGCCAGAGGAAAATGGCCTTATGGCATGTGTAATCTTTGCAAAAAATTCAGTAATAAAAGTAGAGAGAGCAATATTGACCCTAAGACTATGTCAGAGCTGTTCTTTGAAGAACTCCACCAGTGACCAACCCTCAACCTCTCCTATCAACCATAACCATCTACCCCTGAACTTTCCATGAAACTTATTTACAACTTTCCTTCTTTTCTGTCTTGGCTAATAGAGTCCCTTTCAGCAGCGTATTCAATAATTTAAATGAAATCCAAGTAGACACAATCTACTTTTGACCTAAAACATATTCCAGAAGATTGTCGAGAAAATTGTTCATCTTATTCATGAAAACTGATCTGGGAAGATTTCTCTTTTTTTATTGTTCCGTTTTGATTTGGTTTTGTCAAATTCTGTTGAGGTCAAATCTGTATTTGCTGGGATCACATTTTCTGCCTCTCAACAGAGACTTCCATTTCACTTTACATCATTTCTGTCTTGATAAAGCTTGTTAAGGAAACTTATTTCTAGACTTTCAAAGTAAAATTTTATAACAGAGTTTAACTAGTTTTTTTTCTCCCTTTCACCTCAACAGACACATTAAACTGCATTTTCAATGCCGCGCCATAAATTTCTGTAATCTCTTTCCTATTATTCTTGTTGCTTTTCCCCAGGATCATAGTTCTGGTAAGAAGGTAAGCTGAAGTGTTTGCTGAAGGTCCAAATCAGCCTTTTATCCTGTCCTTACTCTACCACAGACTTTTTCTTCTTTTTCTTTCCTAGCCCAAATCTGCCCATTGACATTTCCTAAAATACATTTTCAAAGGACTCAGTCAGCTTTTCATGACAATTAATATCCTTTGACTTAAGGAATTGTGCTTTAAAGTTCCAGTTTTATTTCCACACCATTTGTTTTACTTTTTTTCTTTCTCTTGTTCCCTTTCCCACCTTCTTTGTAGACTCTTCCCTTAGTCCAAATTTCCTTTTTGAGGTAACTACTTTCATGCAGTTTTCCAAGAGTGCACATTCACAGAGTCTTTTTATTTATCTTCGTTTTGTAGCATTGGTATTAGTATTACCAGCTTTGAAGAAATTATATGTCTCTTACACATCCAAGCACATTCAAGATGGCTCTGCTTCTTTCCAGACCACTGCTGAGACATTCATACCTTCCTACAGTTACTAGTTCAGGTCCTTCTGTGTCACACTCCAAAGAGTGATGGAGTCTAAAATATACCTCAAGATATCTGGGGGTGCTGATGGCCTGAAATTTCTTCAGGGTAATGGAGCACATCAATTTTGGATTTTTGAAATCCAAAATATGGCTCAGAGGTTCATTTTTCCTATGCACTTTATTTAATTTAAATGCAGGTAAGTCATAACCACTTGATAGAAAACTGTAATTTTTGTATGATAAGCATTTCGCCTATTGCCTAGGAGCCATTGCTGCATACTCCTGATGGGTATAAGATTGCATATTTTATAAATTTATACTCATGTTTGCCAGGCAGAGGACTAGGTTTTCAGATGTGAGCGTGAGTTGGGTATTCTTAACACAGCACTCAGTCCTGCACAACTTCCAGTTGCACAGGCAAACAGTCACTCAGTGTTAAATGAGCACTTCCCAGGAAAGTGCTGAAGCATAAGCAAACTTTGCATGTTCATTAGAAAGAGGACCAGCTGTGAAAATGAGAAATCTATGTGTGAGTGACTGAAATAACTTGACTTTGTTTTCCTTCGACATATGCCTCTGTTGGAGGAAACTCCCTTTGATTCAGTAGACCAATTGAGAGAGTAAATGTTTCTTGTCAGAGAAATTAACTCAAGAACCCTGTAAAACATATTTACAAGAGATGTCTGAGAAACAGATTTCTTGTGTCTCTGACATCAGCAGTTGAATGTGACAAATGGCTTGCCCATCTTCTTATTTATTAAAATGAAATGAGTTTCATGTCTGTAGTCTCACATAAACGTACCAGAGGCTCACGGAATTTTTCTCCCTGACAGGTCGGCATTTCTTAGCTGACCTGTTTTTAAGTGATGAGGGTAGTTTGCTAAGTACTGTCAAATGAAAGAGTTTAGGGGCTGCAGTGGTGTTAAAAATACCACAGCATGAATAATTTTAAGACAGAGGTATTTCCCAGCCACAGGAGGCTGCAAGTTCAATATGGAATTGCACTCCTTTAGGCGAGTAACAGCAACAATTTTCATGCTTTTCTTTTTTGTAGACATAATATGCTCCGCCTCTGAGTGCCATTTAAAAGCTTTAGTAAAATGCCACACATACATTGCTTTATTAATAAAGATCATTTTAGCAATCTAGTATTCTGAAAAGGAAAGGAAAATGAGGGTGACCTACAGTAACTGATGATTAGGCTTAACTAAGGAGCAAAATACCATAACCTGGTATTCACAGAGCTATTAAAATCTTCATTTAGAATCTTTTTGTCACTTATTCATCAGAGTAAGACAAAGAAATGTATGCTTTGGAGACACAGCTACAGGTGAGAGGGCAAAGTAAACCTGACAGATTGTTATAGCAAATACTGTTAAGTAGGATCTTGCAGACAAATGCCATTACCTCAGTATTCAACTTCTTTTTTTTTTTACAAAAATTGCTCATTCATAGGGAAGGGAAACATATCTTTTGTTAGCCAAGGGTCGGATTTCTGGCATGATGCAAACAACTCACCTTCTAAAACGTCACTTACATAGGTGTACTATTCATCATTGATTTGCTAGTGTTTTCCCTGCCAGTTTAAATGCCATGGTTCCCAAAATCAAAATACCTTGAGACTGAAATGAGAGTCTAAAAGCCCTGACCCAGCCTCTATTGCCTTTCTGCATACAGTGAGAAATGGCCTTGGACAGGGTATCTCTATGCTCACAAGTAAACAAAACATTCAGCTTGGTAAATTTTTCAGTGTCCCTGACTGCTCTGCAGTTAAATTGAGAATTCAGTTGTTAAGAGGTTTTAGACTCATATTCATTTTTAAAATGCACCTACTCTTATCAGCTAGTATCAGTCAACTCAAGGACCTGGCATATACAATTTTTGTTGTATCTCTTAATGTACTTATTTATATTATTTATAAGTGATAGTAGATAATTTCTCACTTATGCTTACACATCCTCTTTTAATTTAAATTATCTAATTAAGGAATAATTTACAAATAAACATAAGGTGACTTGTAATGGTTTGCCAAATATTTCTGAGAACGAGCATTCCAGAGAAACGAGTGCTTGCTGAGTGCTTTTTTTTTTTTTAAAAAAAAGCACTTACTGTTTATTTTTCAATGTCAAAACATCTGGTCTTGAGGAATTGTTCTTGTTCTTAATTGTGTAAACTTCTGCTAGGGAGCTTTCCCTGGTTGCAAGTGAAATTTCCAGACAAAAGAGAAGGGAAAAAAAATGCATCCTAGGTTACATTGTACAGCCTCACCTGTAATTAGAGATCAACTATTGGCAGGTAAGTTAGTAGTAGTTCAGTCCCCCTATGTTATAAGTTGAACACAGACCAAAACTGTTTTATCAAAGGTGATTTAGAGGAAAAGCCTGCTTTGTGTGATCTAAATTAGCCTCTCTGTGCAGAAATCTTTTTCCATTGACCAGACTAGTCAGCTACAGCTGAGTTAAAAGCTCAAATTTAAGTAAGGTGAACACCACTGAGATTCTGTCAGAGCGAGGTCTTGAACCTTGCCTACAAAGACTGGTCATCTGTCTGCTCCCCTGCATGGCTAGTCTGTCTGACTCACCCCTCTCCTGCCCACAGGTCTCTCAAAGACATTCTGAAAAGCTGCAGTTGGTGTTTTTTATGCCGACGTGGAGCAGCAAAATTGTTCAGACTTTGAAAATTTTTGCTGAGCAGAACTGCTGTTTCCAGACAGTCCTATAATGGAAAGTTATGCACCTATGAGAAAAAGAGAGAAAAGTGTGAGCCTATCCAGGCTTCAGAACGTGAAGTGCTGCTGGTAAGCTGTAGCCATAAGATGAATTATGTACCAGTTTCACAAAGTATGGGCACGCAGGAGTCTTTGGCAGTTCACAGCAGTTAGATCTACCTCCTGTAGTTAGTTGTAATGACAAATGGATTTCATCCTCCCGGCCATTAAAGACCCAGGCAAACAGTTAACTTTTTTGCCACCTCGCCTGCTCAGACTTTGCATTTCCACGTCCTTTCTTCCTTCTCTGTTTCTATTCTCACACTAATGCTTTAAACATGACCAGGCTCTCTGATACAATGAGTCTTTACATGGAAACATGGAAAAACTTCCATGTTTCCAGGCTTAGCCAAGTTTAGAGATTTCTGTTAAGAAAATGGACGGTGGTTCTTCTGATAGGGAAAAGGACCTTTCATAAACTGTGTGGATGCTGATGCTCACGCCATAAGCACACCTGGGAAAAAAGCAAACCCCACAGTTTGTACTTTCCCTTTCACCCATACTCAAGCTGTACTTGAATTATTCACAGTTGCATTTAATTTCCTCACATTTTCTGGTTTTACATGGCCTGTTCCTCATGTGTGGATACCTATTTATCCCTTGATGGAACCTCGTCGTATCTTTGTATGTCTATGCTGGAAACAAATGTAAAACCAGAACAATGAGGTAACACAAAACATTTCTTATGGAGAAGAAATAAAGTCCTCTTCCTAGTTTCTCCATCTTGTCCCCTCCTTTCAGGGAGGTAGCTGAGGACCAATTCACTTTACATCAGTGAAGGTCTTTTGAGCTCCTGCCTCCCCTAGAAGCTTAGATTCCCAAAGACTTCCTCAGGTTGAAATTCTGCCCTTCAAGAGCACTGGCTTTGTTAGCAGTACCTGCCTCCCATCCAAAAAAAATGCTCTGGACATCTTTCTTAGAGATTATCAAAGTTAATATGAATGCCAACAGCTGTAATAGACCTATCTGAATCCTGCTAGAATGTGGACAAATTAAAAACATTTCATATAGGTCCAAAAAAATGACAGTCAAACATTAAATGAAAAATCCTAATAGAGTGATTTTCCTCAGAGGAGAATGCAACTATGACTAGATGCTGGCCATAAGAAGTAGCCACTCAGTCTGGTCAAAAAAGTCAGTTCTTTTTTAAACAAGATGAGAAAGCTATGGCGTATTTTTTATGGCATTGTAGGGAACACACTGTAATAAATACGATATTCCCAAAGTAGCAATGGAGGTAATGTCATTTTATCTTTACTACCAGCTGCTAAATTCTAGGGAAAAAAATATCCTTTCTGTGAGTTAATATCCTTCCAGTACAGTCCCACACAATAGCCTCTGCTGCATATAAAAAAAAAAGTAACTGATGGGAGAAAATTGACATAAATCTCAGAATTTAGCGCTGCACTTGCTCTTTAGTTCGGCAGTTGACAGTAACAGTATTTCTGCTGTAATGTTTCACAAGCCTTATAAGTCAGTGTTACTCAGCTAATAGCAAGAATTCAAGAATTGCACCTACTCTGACAGTAGAATAGATGAGACAAAGGAAAGCTCCTGGTGGAAAACCCCCCTCTTTCATAGGATTCATATCCACATTCTTTAAAACTCTCTTTCTACTAACTTGACTTTCCTTTCTTCTTCCTTCTATGTCCCTGCTTTCCTGCCTTCGGGAATCCCTCATGCAGCCCCACGCAATGTGCTGTTCCTCTTGAAGTCACAGATACAATTTTTGTCAGACAAGGCTTCACAGTTTTAAAGGTTCAAGACCCCTGACTTTCCTAACAAAGCAGTAACTCTTATTAAATTAAATAATTGGTAACTTATGTCAATGACAACAGCCCTTTTCTCTTGCAACACCAAAATTATTAAGCTTCATTTATAAGGTGAACACAACACTGTGACAGTATTACAAGCTTTTTTCCCCCAAATATTATTATAATTATTAGATGTTTCTGTGCAGGATTTCATTAGTAACAGTTTAACTTTAGAGAGTTTTGAGGAACTTAAAAACCAGTCTTAATAGTCAGAAAAAAAATGTAGTTCTTCAGAGAGAGTTATAGTCTTAAATTCTCTACCTTTCTACATATGATATTCTGTATGTAATTTTCTTTACACAAAACCAGCTATCCTATCTCAGTATGAAACCACATTTTTACAGTTCAGTCATTATAATCTTGAAAGTTTGATAGAGGTAATTTGAGAAAGAAACTTGTGCAGCTGGTGAGGATAAAAATAAAGTGTTTTTGTTTTGCAGGGTTGATCTTGAAACAGTAGCTGGCTAAAGATATGTTCAGCAGCTTGGAGGTTTAAGAAAAAATATAAAAGAAATGGATTAGCCTGAGGCAAAAGGAGTCAAAGATAAATCATAAATCTCATACTTAACAACTCTTGCTAATTAACATCTTCAAATATACATGTTTACATTGTCAACTTCTTGAAGCAGTATTTAAGCCTTCAAATGTCTCCATAAAGTGCCAAGTAACTGCACGTCATCTGTATGACAATATCAAGTTAAACAGATTTTCCATGTGGAGATTTGGCCTAGTCTTTGTGTACAACATTGTGAATGCAGTTTTTGCTGGGCATGATTAGAAAAACATAACAAAAAGACAAAAGAAAGAGTGGAAACTTTCTGTAGCAGTAACAGATTCATTGGAAGCTGGTACTACAGGCATAACTTTCCCAAAAATTTTTGGAAATGCTTTTTGAAAATTAGAGGGCTATTAGAGTAAATTTGTTTAAATGGATAAATGTATACTGTAAGTTGCACTTTGAGAAGAGCTTTAATGGAAAATGTACCAGATCTGGACTGGATCTGAAAATAAACATATGTTTGTCATGGTGGACAGCAAGATATCAGGATGAAGAACAAATGACAAAGAAAATGTTATCAAGAAAAAAATTTAATGGACACAACATTTGTTATGTATGTGGTATCTGCTATAGGACTTAAGAACTGAAAATATGAGATGAAGGAAACCCTGTGGGTACCCAGGTGGGGAAGCCCAGAGGATTGACTGACTTTGCTCCTCATGTGTTATCAGCTCTATCCCCAGATCCAGGACTTGATGCCAGAGTGGTTTCAGAGCAGGAACATGCACCAGGACCATATGGATCCTGTTAGACTTGTGGTGTCTGAACCAACACTGCCAGGGTGGCCAAATGCCGTGGCCTCCAAGGCATCTGTGGCTGGCAAGAAGCAGTGTTCACATGATGAGGCACTGCTAGTCTTCAGGAGGGGTAAGAGGAAGATACAGGGCAGCAAATTTGCTACCAGATTGCAAAAATATGTGCAAGAGGAGGAAGGGAATCATGACAAAAAAGAAATTGGAAGGGAACCAACAAACACTGCTAATATTCTGTAAGGTATAAGTTCCTATGCCATGTCTCACTGAGAAGGATTTGAAATGGAAACATGGAAACAAGTTGTAAAATTTGGATCTGAATTTCTGTTTGTGAACAGGTAGCAAAGAAGGGAGTGAAGAAACCTGTGGGATTAAGTAAGAAAAATTATTGGCCTGGGAACTTCTTTTATACCAGTAGGCCATACAGCACCCAAATTCTGGCATTGTGTTCTAGGTCTTTCTTTGACTGAAAAACAAAGTAATATCATCTCAAAATTCAAGCAGAGTAGCTAAGCAGGAACTGGACAGAATATATTCACACAAAGTATGAATTGATACAAGTGTCTAGGAAGGACAGAAAATGCAGAAGCATAATGTCACCTGGATCAATCCAGGAGCAGCATAGTTTAGAAAAGAGCAGTTTAAGAAAAAGGAGGAAATCGAAAACTCAGATAAAGTCAGCCAGGGAACAGGCTGTCAGATGTGGCCAGGTGTTTTTTTATGCTGCATGCAGAAATTCTTTAGTTTTAATGCACAGTATAAAACATTTTTTTAAAGTTTTATTTCAAAACATATAAACAACAAAGAAACTCTTCAATAACCCATCCAAACCCTGAGCCTTTAGTCAGGATATGTGTTCACTGAAGTCAGTGGGAGCTAGCAGTAAGCAAAGACCTTAGGATTTGGTCCAGTGACAGTTTGTTGTAGAGTTGAGCACTTACATGTTTTCATTGCAAAGCAATTTTAACAGTGTAAGTTTTGAGCCCCAGAAGTAAGAGTGGAAACACTGACAGAGTATTAACTACAACAACTCCCAGCAGGTCTCGGACTTCTTTTTTGTTTTAAGATGACACAAATGTGATAATTCAGTATGTGGGTTGTGGCATTCATGCTAATTTGCCCTCGGTTAGTATCAGCCTCTTTGAGAGATGTATTTCCATATTTGCTTCAAGAGATATACTGCCATTTAAAGTATTATAAAACAGATCTGTTAACAAAAATAGAAGGAAAAAAAATAAAATAAAATAGATAAAATATATTAGTCAAAACTATTGCTGTAGGTAGCTCAGCATTTTTTAGCAGAACACTGTTGTGTTTTGGGGTTTTTTTTAGAGGTCCAAGGGTGTTGTACTGAGGAACAAGATCAATAGGGGAAAGGCACATTTCATAGAAGTACAGACATGAGATACAGTCAAGGATGATTAATCCTACATTCACAATCACATTTGCTCCAGATTATTCATGAGAAAGAAAAGAAGCAAAACTCAGGTCCTGTTATTTTCAATCTGGAAGACTCTCAGCAGGTAGTTACCAGTGTAGCTTCTTTCACCTCAGCAGGGCTGCCTGCATTTACATCACTCTGAAACTCAGCCTTTTAATCTCCAAATTTCAATTGTTCCACATCCACCACAGCAAAGATTAATAAATGACTGAATCAGGAGTTACCGAAGGGGAATCACGGTTCCATACACAAGCTGAAATGGAAAAGAGCTATCCAAAAAGAGATGCAAAATATGGGATTCCCAGAAGGGACATCAGAGATAACAGTCTGAATGTCTTCTACATCAAGAGGCAAGAGATAACAACATCCTGATGGAGGCAAAGTATGGAGATGACTGGCTGCTTAGCAACCAGGTGCCTGAGGTGAACCCCAAAGTACAAAACAAGGTGTTGTAAACACCTACCTTTCTTGAAATTGAAAGTACAGCCTGATTTAAAAAAAAAAAAAAAAGGAAGGACTCTTGCTAATCGTCTCTAGCTTTCTACGTGAGCTTTCCTTTTGGTTTTAGGAGGAAAAATTGGGGACAGTTCCATTGAAAGGGAGACAGGAGCTACACAGATGTTTGCACCAGACACCTTTCATAACTTGAATTATAAAGGATGTCCTGCAGCTGGTGCCACCTGGGTGGGAACGGGTATTCAGCAGCAGGGAGAATAGAATCCTGGATATAGCTACAGGATTTGTAGGCTTTGCCTCTGCTCCTGAGAGAAGCAACCCATCTTTTGTTAGGTGAGGCAGCAGGGGAGATCAAAGAGAAAATATTTTGTAACCTTGATATTTGATAATGACTGAAAGGTTCTTTAGTTTGTTTTGGAAAGCATTTTGATTTATGCACACATTGACAAAGGAGGGAGAATTGATGATCATTGAGCTCAACACGGTGAACTCAGTAGATCTTATTTTGAGACTGTTAATCTGATTTTCGTCAATTGGATTACAAATTTTAGAAAGCTACAGTACAAATTCTCTGAAAGATGCTGTGACTTATTATCTTGAAATTCTGAAAATTTGAGAAAGATTCTCTGCTAGAAGCAGGCTGAATGCAGACCATGGTTGAGTGTTATTACAAGCATTTTCCCAACATATAATAAACTTGAATCAAACCTGTTAGGAAGTTTAAAGAAACACTGATAGACACTAAATCTCGTGAAGATAATGTGATATGGTAATGTAATATGATATCAAAATAATTATTTTCTTTCTAGATTACTCTTTCTAATACAGCTTGGTTAAAAGAAATCTAACAAATAGATCAAAATAGAGCTGTTCAAAAACACAGAAGCAAAAATAATGTTAGATATCAAATTTGAGAGTTTGGGTGGGGATTTTACTCAGTTTTTGATTTAAAAAGCCTTACATTTTTCTTCATTTTTGTTCATATAAGTATGTATTTTGTATATGTTTCCTCCTTTTTATAAACTAACTTAAACTTTTTTAATAACTCTGAGTCTTTTGAAGTTACAATGAAAATACAGTTTAGCAGAGAAGGTAACCTGAGCTCAGGGTAAGTCACAATTGCAGAAAATCTAACATAGTGTCTACCCTTTTTATGTCTTAGGATTAAGTAGACAGTTCTGAACATAATAGAGAGAGAAAAGGATTTATCTGAGATTTGATGGCAATTGATACACTTAGTAAATTGTGTTTCCTCAAATCTATCACTCACTGGACTACATTACTTTATTCTGTCATATCTGATGCTGAATTTTGAAGATATATAGAGGAATTTGGATCACATAGGAGACTTTTCATGTTTTAGGGCCTTAAAACCTCATGCACTTTATTTCACGTTTCCCTCACATATTTGCCAGTCCTGGTTCCTTTCAGAGTCAGGAGACACTCATTAAAATCTAGGATAAGTTCAAACCAAGTGCAGGAGCAATTGTTGAGAACCAGGTGAGTTTTTAGTTTGGTTTAAACCAAACCAGAGAGAATGAACAGCTCTGCTAAGCAAACTGCCTGTTTGGCTACACCTGCAGGCTGACCTCTTGATAATTCAGAGGTCTGCTAACTAGAGTTGCAAATGCACAGCTGGCAAGGATGTAGTAGATCAGGAGAGGGCTGAGGACATGGGATTCACAGAGACATTTGTGGGGGCAGTAACACCTGGGCATGCCTTCAGATTTCATGCTTCCAAACCCTGAGGCTCTTTCAAAGATTTCTGCTGCTACACTCTGTCATGTCAATCAGAGCATTTAATTGTAGTTTAGGACTCTATGTGTGAAACAAAATCACAGAAAGAGCCCTGCCTAGAAAGGATTATATTCTAAATGGGTCTGAGAATCCCTGAGTGGATATAAAAAATAATATAAGACAGTGAGGAGAATCTGAAGACAATGATCAGAGTTGCGAGAGCCAAACAGAGTAGTTGAAGGTACCCAATGAATCACTAATAATATTACTGGTAGGTATTATGGAAAATGTCTCCTCTTTGACTACTTCAGTACAATATTCAAGCAGAAAGTTTGAATTATTTACTTTTTACAACACTAACAAACATATTTGTTTGAACAACAGCTATGCAATCTGTTTGAGAAAATACACAAATATAATACGTAGCAGATTCTGCAATAATGAACTCTCCCTCTTTGTCTGTAGTGGATTAAAAGGATACAGCTTCCAAGAGAGCTGGCTAGAGCAAACACATCTACATGATAGGGCCAGCTTCTCAGACTGTATAAATCTTCTGCAATTGAAGTCAGTTTAGCTAATTGTACTAGCAGAGTATTTTGACTATTTATTACTTAGAAAGAAGATGGTGGAAAAGAAATCAGCTTTGCTTACAAGTTTTATCATGGGTGCTATGCCAATAAACAATACAACCCCCTAAGTATTAGAAATATCTTTTTATCTTGTTAATGTTATAAGACATGGTACTCCTTTCATCAGCAGGCAAACACACATATTGTTTATGAAATTGCATACTGCCTTTAGGCATGTTATAATCTATTTTTGCTCATTAAAATTCCAAGGCAGAGCATTTTCAATTCAAAATCAGTAAAAAACCCACTTTTGTCTGTCCTCAAAAACCACTTGCTTTTGTATCTCTCAGTTTTTAGAAGAAAACCATTAGCCTTCATGCTCACAAAATGTAAGCACTCCTATTTGAGCTGGTTCCCTGTTGGCTTGGGATCAGCAGAGCTAGCTGGAGCCCAGAAATGCCGCCAGGGTAGCTTACGCCTTGGTAACATCCAGTCCTTCAACAATGCAAGTAAACAACTGGAGTATGTTCTGAGAGTTGCTAATACAAATTGAATGTTCCTTGACCCAGAAAATGGACTGTGCTCAGTAGAGGAGATGCCATTCATCAAGGCTTTGTTCTCTCCCTTATTTGAAATGCTTTTGGTCCGAGTCCCTTTTGGTAATAGCCCCTGTACCTGACATTCTCTCTAGCAAATCTACACAACATCATCTGAGCCATGTGTGTTGAAGTCTTTCTTTTATAACAATGTGAGAGTCAAATAATTTGGAAATTTGCTCTAAGAAGCTGCAAGGAAGAAGAAATGGTTCCTTAAAGAAGGTGGATGTTTATCTCACAGCAGAGTGAAATCTGTTGACAGAGCATTTTTAGTCTGCATACTAAACAAAATAGCTACATTTTATAAGGCTTGCAGGATTCAAACTGGCTTGATGGCTCATTCCATCTCTGTTAATACCTTGAATTACTTGTAGTGGATCTAATGATAGTGTTATCACCAATGTAAAGAAAGGGATAAAGAACAGCAAGCAATATTTTTTGTTGTTTATTGCTAGTCCAATAACAATAGCAAACAGCTAATGTCTGAAAATAATGGCTTGGTTATATGGTCAGACAGGGAATTAGGGTTGATAAAGGGACTCATTTATTAATTTCTCCTGGAAAACAGTTAGGGATGGAAATGTACCAAACAATCTCCCCATTGGCCCCAGGCCGCACAAGAGTCTCTGCTGCTGACAGGGATGGTTAGCAGTGAGCCAGAAGGCAACTAGACCAAGTGTGTTGGGAAATAACCTGATGTGTGCATGCTGGGTGCTCAACAGCCCCTGCTTCGTTCTTCCCATCCGCTTCTACCGAGCCTTGCTGACTGCTAATGTAGACAAGCTGGAGAATCAAGGGGAAAATTGTTCCTAGATATCAGGGAGTGCTTAGGAGGCTGAAAAAAGTACTCTGCAGGGTGGATGCATGTCTTTGTAATTGCAAAGCTAGGGATTATAAAACAGCTCAAATCACTTATATCTTTCCGATTTTCATGGGAGCTTCTTAAGTGAAAATTGTAGAAAAGCATTGGGTGCTTCCAACGACTACATGAAATAAAGTCCTGGTGAGGGCAGGTGCAATTCCCACTCACCTCAAAAGCAGAGGCACGTAGCTAAGACTAGCAATGAATTTGAATAACTGTTCTTTTACTGCCTCCTCTTTTGTGCTTATAGCCGCTCAAGAGTTGTAGTATAGGGGAATTAGGAATGGAGGAGTGCTGATAACAGAGCTTCCTGATCCCTTGAAGCTTGAACATTTGGTGACTTGGAGGGAAATTGAGATTGTGCTGCAAGATAGAGAAAATAAAGGTTAATCAATCCCTGAGGTTGAGCTATTGCACTTATCTCTACCTTGCCTGTGGGGCTAGTATGTGCAGTCACTGAGAATCTGTGTGACCAATAAAAAGCTTTTAACTAGAAACAAAGATTTTCCCCTTACTCTAATTTCAAACCACAGGAACATCCTGGCTTTAATATCAGGGACTCATATTTCTGAAGTGTCAACATTGTGAAGTCTCGTGATGCTACCACAAGTCCAGAAAACCTTCTGTGCTTTGGGGAATGTTATTTTTACTAAATGAAAGCTAAATTGCAACATTGCTCACAATGGACAAAATGCGAAAGTCTTAGGGATTCATTTCAAATATATTTCTTAAAGCCTTTTTGTGCTTGGTTTAGGGATTGTTTCAATCTCAATACATGATTTTTCACTGAAGAGTTGCAGTACTGAATGTAGAACAACCCTAGCTGCAAAGTTTTTTCCCCAAAGTTTTGTAGTGTTTCTTCATAAGGTTTAGATTTGGGCTCATTCACTCTGCAGAAATAAAGTATAAATAATAAAACTTCCATATGTTCCTCTCTATCAAGAGATTCAATTCCCACTTCAGGTGAATGTTATAGCAGCTGTGGCATCACAAGTGTATTTAACTCAGTTTACAGCAGACCAAAATCAGACATATATTACATACCTGTATTTAATTACATTTGAAATCTTGCAATGAAAGAATGGAGCTAAACCACAGAAAATTTCAAAATGAGGAGATGGAAATATTTAAGTAAGGGAAATTATGCTTACTCAACTGCAGTCTGATAATTACTTAAGCTTTTATGGTTTTATAGTTTATACAATATGTAAAACAACCAGCCCTTGCCCCTGCTTGGGCCAACTTCTCCTAAGTAAACAATCACATAACATTGCTCTATTTCAAATTCTCTCATGAGCCTAATATGAGAAAGGAAAGTTGGATCTCATTTTAAAACCTGATACTAATCTTCTCTGGCCCTGTATACTCTCTCTTATGCATGAAGGGTATAAAACCTGCTGATCTGAGAGGTATTTTTAAAAGTGTGTAATTAGCTGTGCAAAATGCTAAACTTTGCTGATATTCCTAATTTTCTCAGTCACTTCTCTACACATATAACCTATTTGGGATGTAATAGTCCCAGGCTCCCACTGGTTTTATGTATGCAATGGAAGCCAAACATGTAGGTGTCTTCCATTCTGAATGCAAATGGGCATGAAATTTGTATTTAGCTAATGACAAGGATGCCCATGTTATCTGGGAATTATTTAACCACATGAACACAGGACAGTTCTCAGTGAATTTCAGAAAGGACTATCAGTTTGTGCAGAGATGCCTGCCAAATGTGTGAAGGTAACTTGCTCAGCTCATTCTTGGATATGTGTCCTCTGAACATTTTGGGAGGGAATGCACAGAATGCACACAGTTTCGTGCTGTCTAAGTCTTATCCATAAGTTTGGGTAGGCATAGCCTGAATGCTGGACTATTCCTCTTTGGAAAACTTGACTTTTCTGCTTGGGGGAGGAAAAGGTGCTGGTAGATTCCTTGACTGGTAAATGGCTGTGCACAGGAGAATGGGATAGGGATAGTAAAAGCAAAGCTGCTTTAAATGTGCTGCATACATTGTCCAA
Source organism: Pycnonotus jocosus (assembly GCA_013400435.1). Lineage (NCBI taxonomy): Eukaryota > Metazoa > Chordata > Aves > Passeriformes > Pycnonotidae > Pycnonotus > Pycnonotus jocosus. The sequence continues at coordinate 165,141 of VWYP01030150.1, forward strand.
ACTAGCAGGACTGTTGTTTCATGATAAAACAAATGTATCACACAACTTAGGTTTCCTTTTCTGGCAGGACCAGCATTTTGAAATTTAATTAGCTTCATGTGGCACTGTAGGAATGGATGGCAAATCAATAATGGATGCCATTTCAGTCACCTTGTGGTGTTGTAATTCTCTGTGTTTTGCTACACTAATTAGGTCTGACTTCAGTGAGAAACGTTTCAGGAGCAAGGAGGTGAATTATTGCTGAGTTCATGGCTGTCACTGGGGAGATGAAGTAATCTCAGAACTGAACAACCTCAGTGATTTCAAGAGCCAGTAACTTAACATTCAAGGGGAAGAGGGGAGATCTCACATTTTGATGGTGCAGTTTATAGTGAGTTTTAGGCTCAATCAGTCCATGGCTTAGGCTACAGCTAAAAGAACATCAGAAACTGCATTTGCCTCATAGTTGGCATTTAATTACTTAATTGTTCTTATTTTCACATTCCTCTCAAGTCTAAGAGTTTCTTTCAGATAGGTATTTCCTTCCTTTGGATCCAGAGCTCCTCCTCTAAACTCAGAGTGAGTTGTGGGTGAGAGAGGGGTATGTGGGACGGGCCTCTAATGGGGGCTCTGATGCTCTCCTAGTCCCAAAGCCACTCTGGAGGAACAGCTAGGGAAGCAGAATGCGGTTTGCTTCCATGGGGCAAACCCAAACTGTTAACTGGAGCCAACAGCATCTCCTTGTCCATTTACTTGACTCTGGGATTTTATTGTGAAACATTAGGTAGAGAGCTGGTGTCTCCCTCTCCAGGAATAAGCTGCTCGTTTCTGAAGGTGGAAGAGAGGCTTTCGCCCAGTGTCTTGACTCTTGTCTCCAACAGTGTGCTGTCAGCCACATCATAAAGAAAACAGATGGATCAGGAACAGAATCTAGGGAGAGCAAGTACTCCGAGGCCACTAAGTCAGTGTGACGTACCAGTTCTATGCTTTTTTTGGGAAAGCATGTAAACTCCCCCCCTTTATATTAGTGTGAATTATGATTCCAAATAATCATTGCTTCTAACATAAACAGTTTCTAATATAAACCATTCCTGCTGGTTACCACAGGCAGCCTGAGAGGCATGGAAAATTTCAGTTGTTACATCACAGTCACCCAGAGAATAGCAGCAGTGATTGAAATTATTTTGCAGTGGTTTGAATAATGCTGAGTGAAAGGTGATACAGAATTACTGAACTTCACAGAGGGCAAACACAAAGCAGACTCAGAGCTGACTTTCCTTTTACCTGGCCTCTCCTTGCAGGAGGTTGGAGCTGACAAACCCACAAATTTGTGTGGCTAACTTCCTAATCATTTCGGTGCCTCATCCAGTACCCTTCTCAACCTTATACAAAATTGGTGAAAAGGATGAAAAATGAGAGGATGGCTGATAGAGTACAAGAGAGTTTACAGATAAAGAGTTTGAGTTAACAACTCTAATTTAATAATGCCTTATTGGGGTGCTTGATAGTCTGACAATCGACACACAATACAACATGTAGAAACATACGTGAATGTGTGTTAACTAGCATTAATCAATGCATTAACTATCAAATGGCCAGTTAATTACACTCTAACTGCTGTTAAGATTTCTGTTAACTTCTGTTAAGACTTCCTTAAAATATATATATTTAAAAAGTAGAATTTCTTAGTCTACTAAAGCAAATAAAATGCATATAATCTAAAATATATGTAATATAAAATGCATGTAATCTTCATTTCTGCCAAATTCAAGAAATTTAAGTATATCAAATATATTTACTGAATTCACTTGTCAAGTACCACCATTTAACAGCTATCCTGTAATGCCTTTACAGACTGATTAAGTACTCTTAGGGGATGAATAATATTCTAAGCTTCCTCATGNTTACTGAATTCACTTGTCAAGTACCACCATTTAACAGCTATCCTGTAATGCCTTTACAGACTGATTAAGTACTCTTAGGGGATGAATAATATTCTAACAATGCCTACAACTTTCAGCACTACTTCTTTGCTATTGTACCTGCAAATAAAGACCAAGAGAAGCATTTGTTAAGACTATCAAGTTTATTGTCCATCAGAAAACATATGAGGGGTAGGTTGTTTTCTGATTGGGATCTGTTTTCTTTGCTCAGAAATTCCTGGTTCAATTTTAAAGTCAGTTTTATTGTTCAGGTGGTTCAAGGTCTGACAGTAGCTCCCAGGTTCACTTGGCAATAACACACCCCAAAACCAGGAGGCCTGCATTGCTTTTAGAGTAGACAACATAGTAATTATAACTGGTTTATTTGTTGCAGCTGCAGAAACTGAAACGATCCCTCTCCTTCAAGACAAAAAGCTTGCGGAGTAAAAGTGCTGACAATTTCTTCCAGAGGACTAATAGTGATGTGAAACTGCAAGTAGACTTGATGCCTGAGGTGAGCACAAGCACTGGGCAGCTCCCCAACTCAGAAAGCCAGGCATCTTCACCCACCAGAGCCCAACAGCTGCCAGAAAACAACAAGACACACATCTTCCAGGAGCACATCTTCAAAAAACCAACTTTCTGTGATGTCTGCAACCATATGATTGTTGGTAAGAAACATTTTATTTAAAATCTCATTGTGCGTCCATGCTAGAACTTGCTGGATGACCTTTCTCTAACTTTGTGAGTCCAGATGTCTCCTTGAGAATATTCATGCAGAGAGGTTCTGGGTTTATGTCATATCTGCCACAGGCTAAGGCAGGTTCTGCATTTGTTGACAGATGTCTTGCCTTGTAGACACATGCTGTTGTCACAAATTACAGGTGAGGGATTCAGCTGGAATCAAGTTCTTCTGTCATTCAGGTTATACTGAGCACCAAGCACAAGTTGTATGCTACACTAGAAGCAGCAGAAATCCATATTGCAAAGGTGTCCACTATCCTCACTCTTTTCCACAGTAGTAATTTTAAGTCTCTTTCGCCTCCTGTCTGCCCTCACACCCTGCATCGCCCCCAGTTCCCTTTCACTGTGGTGTCCATACCTACCTCCTCCAGCTGTCCCACATGTCACTTAAGGGAAAAGAAGTAGCATGTGCTGGGTGGTAGGCTCTTGTTTGCTTCTATGGATGTGGGTGTTGGCTTTTTAGGAAGAATATTTTGGGAGACCAGGTCAAAACCCAAATATAATACTGCAGACTTTCTTGGGATTCTTCTACCTGATCCCTGCTATGCACAAAACCTCACACTAGCTTTATACCTTTGAAGGACAGCCCTCTCTGCTCTCTGAAGCTATCCATCAGTATGTAAGTTCAGGCCAGGGTCTGACTGATTGACAGACAGGAGATAATTTTATTATTGTCTTTAGTATGAAGAAAAAAACCTCCCTGCTGAGCCTCACTTGTAAGGTAATTTTCAGTGCAGTGTGAAGACCTAAAAAGCCAGCCTTCATGCAGATCATCCATGGGGCTGTGCAAGGTGAGAAGTGCAAGTGTCTGGAGGTGTAGTACCTGCATGGCCACCACAGTTGCTATGGCACAGGAGCTGCTATTCAGAAATCTGATCGTGGAAATTCACATCCTCATGGCTAGTGTTGCACACATGATTTGGTCTTCCTGCTTACTTCCTGCTTACTTGTCCCAGCACAGCAGAGCAGGAGTAAATTCAGTGGCAGTTTACCAATGTGAAAGTGAGTGACACAATTTCCAAGCTTTTAGGCGGAACAAGGATTTAAACACTGATTTAGCTTCATGTAGAAGTAGTACAGGTCTTTGAGTACAAAATATTGTCTGTAATTTGTATAGCTTGCTGTCAGAAATTTATGTCCCTTGGCATGGAAGTCACTGCCTTTTAGGAAACATTATGGTAAATTCTTGAAAGATGCTCACAGGACTAATCAACATTTTTCAAATGAGGGTGCTCAGTGTTCCCCACTCATGAGGAATTTGTGGTCTTTGGAAAAGGCAGCTGTCTACAGAACATTAAAATTGCGGCAAGATGATCTAGTTTCCATAAATTAACTTATAATCTTACTTCACCACAGCTGTATTGAATCCAAGGAAACTAAGGAATTTTAATCACATTTTTTGTGTCATTTTTCCAGTCTTTTAAAGTTTTTTCTACTTGAAGTGATAAAATAAATGAAAGAGAGAAGCAGTAAAGAAAGTATCAGTATCAGGGAAGTTCATGGTCCAGAAATTGACAGGAAGTCTGGAAGAGTAGTTAATTAAAATAACTTCATATATAGGAAAAGGCCCAGAATTTGTCTCCTTCAGTAATGTGGATGGATGTTCTATCAAAGCTTATTTTCACAAATATATACTGCAAATAGAAGTTCCTTGAATTTCTGGCTGCTTCTTGTGAAGTCGTATGGAGATAAATATCATCACAAATCTGCATGAGTCAGCAGTAGTGTTTCAAAATACTGCTGCTCATGACGGATTATTGCTGGCAGCAAACTTTGCAGAGTGTAAATCCAGTTCATAAACACTCTTGTCCTTCTCCTTTGCTGGGCAATCTGTGCCCGCCTGGAATAGGAAAGTCCTAAAGCACAGCTCTGAGCTTCAAAACAGCAGCTTTAAGCCCCCGTGCTTTCTGAACTTTTTCTGTTCTCTCTGCTGAGAGCTTCATTTTTCTGTTCTGTATCTTAGCCACTTCATTAGCTAGAGAAGCCTTTTATAATTGCTGAAGGAACTAATGTGACCTATTTTGTCTGGTAGCAGTCTGACTCAGGTGAATTGCTCTGACCTCCTCCAGCTCATCTTTGCTTGGAGGTAAGGCAGAAAAGATGTTGAGAGTTTTACCTTAAGATGCCTTAGAGTATCAATGCCCTGATTTTCATAGACAAACATCTCTATTCCTGCCATCTTCTCTCTTTGACCCTCACTGCAGTCATGCCTGGTTTTGCAGTGTTGTATTTTAAGCAGCATGGTAGATCTCGTTGTTGCTGTTTGCCATCTGATTAATCCAAATAAGTTATGCAACTGTAGGTTATAGGAATAGAGAAGCAAAACAGGCAACTTTCAGAAAACCCTGTCAAGCCTGCTACCAAAAGCAGACTGAAAACTCTAATTTCTGTTCAGGGACTCTGAATTTGTGCTTGAAACGTGGAGCCTATTTGTTCTCTCTATTTGTGTTTTTCACAGGCAGTGACATTTAAGAGTAATGAGACTATGACTTTAAATTCCTCATTGGTGAGAATAAAGGCAAAGACAGATACATGTTTTGAAGACTGGAGGAAAGATTCCAGGAGAATTGTGTCTTGACTTTAGATGGTTTCAATTTTGCCACCAAGAATGACTCCAGGTTTGCCTTAAATGGCACTCTGACCCATGAACTAAGCAGCTCTACTTGGTACACAGCAGTGTAATGAACAGTGCTCAGCATGAATGTGCAGTGACTGCTTCAGTCTCACTCCTGGCAGAATCTGTCTGTAGCTTCAGAGTGAGCAGGACACATGGAGCAGAGGCAGCAAGTTCCCTGTGCTGCTCTTTTGGCGGCAAAATTAAAGAACTTGAAACATTATCCTACTAGAAAAAAATACGTGCGTCACCTCTCTGATTCCTGGGCACTATGAGCCAAATATTGCCTTTGGGATGCATGTAACCAGTATATATATATATCTATATCACAATAAATTTACTCTTTCAAATGTTTTTCATGCATCCCAGAGTGCAATACAACATATTTGAAAGAAAATCTGCTTATTGATTTGATTTCAAAAAAGAAAAAAAGAGTATTAATAATGTGCTTCATACCTCGCTTTAAAGGCAGGAGCCAGAGTGTTCCTACTAATTGTACTAGACTGAGATTGAAGTTCCACCTCAGTAAACAGAAGAAAAATTTGATACAGAAGCAATATTTTCTGTCAAATGAAATAATGGAGGAAATTTCACATTTGAGGGAGCTTTGAAGAGTGCACACAGAATCCATTTTACATTAATGGGGCCTTTTTACGGCATCTAATTCTCCAATAAAATCATCATTTCTAATCATGAATTCAGCAGTAATAATTCACATAATTTCAGAGCAAATCAACAGTGTGTTGGAGCAGACTCTGTACTCTTTTCTCCCACTCACTGTTTTGCCACTGTGAGTGCCTAGCATTGGTTAGTTTAGGACTGGGATTTCAGCTCCATGAAGGGCTACATATTTTCCTAAACATATCCACACTTGAACATCCTCTCACAGTATGTCTCTTAGAAAACTATTAATTCACTGGTTTTAATAGTAGTATTTGTTACTATTTTAATATCTAACCCCAGCAAGGGAAAGTTTTGAAAATCTAAGTGTCTTGTGGAATGTATTACTAGATCGTCATTTAGGAGACACTGGTTTTTGGGGGGGTTTTATTTTACATCACAGTGAAAAGAAAACCAAGTCATATACCTCTGAGTTTGCATTGTGTTATCAACCATTTTCTGTGTTTAGTAAGAATGTGGTAAGCTTTGGCAATGCAAATTAAGGGAGACAAAACCGCCTGGCACCAGCAAAGATAGGTACTGTTAAATTAGTGCTGCATCAGATTACAGTCTTAAACTATGCTGATGAGAAGCAAGTTCTTGCTCTTCTTCAGTCTCTGGTGTGTCATCAATCATCTCTGTGGCACTTCACTGTTGAAGAAAACATGATGTCAGTACTCTATAGTTGAAAAACATGGTGTATTTTTTAAGAAAAACCTCCATCTGTAGAATTCTCAAGCTTTTACTCATTTGCAGATCATTTCCTGTGCTGATTCACGTGGAAAAAATGTTATTTTCCACATATTCCAAGCATATTACATGTAATTAATGTATTCCTGTCTAAGTCAAAAATAAGTAATGCATCAAAAAAGTAAGGTACTTTGTTTTAAAAATATATTTAAAGTCAATCTTCCAAAGCTGTGTTTTAAAGAAATACTTGCTTGTTTATATTGTATCTTTCTTTGTGTTTCCAAAGTGTACTTAGCTGTTTCACTCTATTCTTAACCCTAATTATGGCACAGAATTTTAATCAAACACCCTTTTTTTTTTTTTTTTTTTCCCTAATTTAGAGTATGTTTGTCTGAAAAAAACTTGCAGGAAGACCAGAAAAAATTGTGGTCTGCATTGTCCAGTAATAGTCAAAACCAGATCTTTCTGGGTCATGCCACCTCTGGCTTGGGTAGATGAGATATACGTATTCATATGTGTTCTCAGGGTAAGTGGGTTTCTGGTTTGGATGCAGATGCACCTTGGCAGCTCTGGAGGTAAATAACTCAGTACCTGTCTTCTTGGGCAACTAACCAGACTGCAGCTAGAGAAACCTGTGGAAAACAAATAAACAAGTAAAAAAGATAAAACAAAAATATAGCTGTAGCATAGCTTCCTTTCAGTCTATTAATCAATAGTGTTTAAGCAGTGAAATTGTGTTATCCCTTCGGAATTGACTCACTCCTATCACCGTCTGTTCTGGTTTAGCCAGTCATTCTGGAGGTTCAGGCAGCCAAAAAAGTACCATGAATAATTCTTTCTCACTTCGTCTTTTAAAAACAGCCTGTATTTCTTTATTTCACTGTGCAGTTGTGGCCGCTAGAACTTTCAACCACTTTTATCCCCAAAGCTGTATTGTAAAATCCTCCAGAAAGTTAGGCTCAAAGTTGATAAATTGGCCAAGCTTTTCGAATGTAGGAATAAAGGAAAGAAAGAGGTCTAGATTGAAGCTATGGTTCTCCTTTTTCATTTGATTCTGCATTTGAATTTCTTCTCCTAGACTATCAGTAACTGCGACTAATAAGTACTGGAAAAAATCCATGGTTAGAGGAAGTGTTTATATAACTGTAATTTATGTGGATGTTTATTAAATATAGAAAAATTTCACAGGAACTATGACACAGTGCTTTCTGCCTCCAGTCTGATCAGCTCTCTCCTAAAAAATATGCTTGACTTTTTTTAGGCTTGCTGCCTCATTTCATAGAGTAGGCATTCTGGTTTGGTCCAAACCTGCCTGTATCCAGCATTATCCAGGCAGACAAAGGTAGGGTAAATGATCACAGACTGATCACCACTTCTTGGCAGCAAGACAAAGCAGAAGTACTTCTGGAAGCATGACTGTAACTGACTTTTTTCAAGGCTATGGTAGTTCGGAAGACTCTTTGGACAGAGATCTTGGAAAAAAAACCCCAAAATTAAAAAAAGGGCATTTTTATTTACCTTGCAGGATGAAGGAAAAAATAATGTTCATTCAGTCCTGCCCTCCACTCTTCCTAGCCTCTCTAGCATCTCCAAACACGGATAACCTTGAGGGAACAGTTGCCACTTCATCAGAACAGGAGTTATGCCCTGTAGAGAAGGATAAAGAGCTTCCAGCGAGGAGGAGGGCTTATGCAGTCACAGCCAAGCCTTCCCACATCTATTTTCCAGAGACACTATTACAGAATAAATTTGCGTTGTTTATTATTCAGAGTTTCCTTATGAAAAGAAGCTTTCAGAAGCAGTTGAATCCAGACTCCTTTTGTTTTGTTTCTGAGGAAAAATCATGAAATCATGCCTGACCAATCTGATAACCTTCTATGATGGCACAAGTGGCTGGGTAGGTAAGGGGTGAGTGGTGGATGTTGACTACCTTGGCTTCAGCAAGGCTTTTGACACTCTCACACACAACATCCTTGTAGGCAAACTCAGGAAGTGTTGGATGAGTGGACATTGATACAGATTGAGAACTGGTTGAATGGCAGAGTCCACTTGGAGGCTCATTGCTAGTGATGTTCCCCAGGGGTTGACACCAGGTCTGGTCTTGTACAACACGTTCATCAATGACCTAGATGAAGGAGGAGGCATCCTCAGCAAGTTCACTGACACTAAAAACCAGGAGGAGTGGACAACACCCCAAGGTCCTGTGCTGACATTCAGTGAGAGCTGGATAGCCTCAGAGTTTTGTGGAGGGGAAGCTCCAGAAATTCAGCAAAGGGAAACGCAGGGTCCTGCACCTGGGAAGGAATAATTCCAGACACCAGTATAGGCTGGGAGTTGACCTGCTGGAAAGCAGCTCTGCGGGTCCCAGCAGACAACAAGCTGTCCAAGGGCCAGCAGTGTCCTTGTGACCAAGAAAGGCCAATGGTATCCTGGGGTGCATTAGGATGAGCTTTGCCAGCAGGCTGAGGGAGGTGATCCTGCCCCTCTACTCAGCCCTGGTGAGGCTTCATCTGGAGTCCTGTGTCCAGTGCTGGGCTCCCTGGGAAAGAGACACATGGAGCTCCCAGAGCAGGTCCAGTGGACGGCTACAAAGATGATCGCCTGTCACTTAGAGGGCAGGCTAAGGGAGCTGTGGTTTCTCAGCCTGGAGTAAAGACAGCTGGGAGGGGATCTCATCAGTGTCTGTATGTACCTGAATGGGGGTTTGCAAGAGGATGGAGCCAGGCTCACCTGTGCCCTGGGAGAGGACAAGGGACAAGAGGCACAAACTGAAACAGGAAGATCCATCTGAATATGAGGAAGAACTTATTTACTGTGAGAGTTACAGAGCACTGGAACAGGTTGTCCAGAGAGGTTGTGGAGTTTCATGTTACAGAGATATTCAAATCCCATCTGGCTATTATCCTGTGCAACCTGCTTTAGTAGAACCTGATTCAGCAGGGAATTGGACTAGATGATCTCCAGATGTCATTTCCAAACCCAGTCACTCTGTGACTCATTGAAAAAGGGCCATTGTGTAACCTTTTCAATAACTGCTACCAGGTACCATCCAATATATTACTGAATGATCTATAATCCCTGCCTCTACCTCCCCCTTCCCTCCACTAAATTTACTCCTTTATTTAGGACACTTCATTTCAGTTGACAACAATGAATGGCTCTGAGCAACTAAATCTTCTAGCATTTTTGAGAGTCAGTATGAGTGAGAATTGCTTAAGTCATCTCTTTCTGCTGTACTAAGGTTTAGGGCAAACAAAAACATTGCCATTTTTTAAACACATATCTGCTTAAAATTAGTGTAAAATAATCATTTTATCCTATTAGATTGAAATTGAACCTGGCTCGTCCTACAATCTCTTTGTCAAGAAATAATAAATAAATAAATAAATAAATAATCTCCATAAGCCTAGACCTTCCCACTTCTGAGTGGAGCCCTGTAAGAAGGGCCAAACAAAAGCCTTCACGAAATATGAAGTACTAATTTACCCAAAATGTACAATACGCATTCAATTGTTAGTTATAGACCAGTTATAGATATTATCAAATACAGGTAATATCATTTGGACTCTCCAAAATTTCCCAACAGTGGATAGTTTGTTAAAATAAATAAAGTGGGACTAAACAGAAGTAAAGACATAGGAACACCCACAGTTTGTGCAGTATAGGTGTTCTCCATCCACTTCTGCTCCTATTTTTGGATAAACGTGGAAAAAAATATCCAGTTCACACAGCTCCACATTTGTAGAAAAGCTACAGTGAGCCACACATTATCCCTGCATTAAATTATTTGGGTTTTGGTTAACGAAGAGTTAAACATACTTTAGAGCAAATATTGAAAAGAAAATATTTGGTTTGTTTATCCTCTGGGAGGGCTTCCTCCTCTGAGATGAGGCAAGAATGTTATCAGTAAATTGGATAATCAGGAACTGCTTAGCTGAGAAAAGAGGATGGAAATATATTTTAAATTCTAATTTGTCCTTGAACAGCATCAGACATGTTTCACATTTGTTACTAAATAATTTTCAAGCTCACTTTAATTTGGGGGAAATTGCTATTAATATGAAACTGCAGTTAATCCTCAGTCAAAAGAGACTTTAAAAAATGTTGACCAACACTTGCTGTTTAATTAGATGGAAAACAATAGGCGTTTCCAGAAGATCTACAATTAGTATTTTAATATTATGTTAGCCATGGTGATTTTTAACCAAAAAGTACATTAAAAACCACCAAACACCCTCTTCAGTAGTGAGTAGGCTTTTGGTACCATTGCTCCTGGTATCAGATCTAGTGAAGAACATAATGGCAAGCTCAAGGTTTGTTAAAGGCCAAAGGATGAAGCAAAAAGCAAGTGGGTTTTTTCTGTACTTTGTCCAGAGCTCACATGGGATACTGGGTGTTTACAGATAAGCAAATTAAGTGCATCTTCTTTAAAGCTGACCTTCTTGTAAAAACATTACTTTTCTCTTCAGAGTCCTTATCTACCAGAGTGTGACTGTTATGTGGACAATTACAATGCTGAATAGCTGACAAAAGCATTACCTAGAAGAAAAAATATTAGAAGCTTTACCTTAGTCTGAGCTGCAGAAATTTTAAACTGAGGCACTTAACAGAAGTGGTTTTGCAAGAAATAGCACACTGCCATCGTGTAGAGTAAAATGCCACGTTTGCTTGTTGCTGTCCTTAATATAGAAGGATGTCTCAGAGAGCAGTGATCCTTGTGGCTCACATGGATCATCGCATGTTTTTCTGCTTTGGTAATAGGAGTGCAAGGTACTGGAACTTCACCACTCCTCTTCTCTGAACTGCAGAAATTTTAGTTTTCCAGGTATACACAATCCAGAGCTGTTTTCCTCTTTGACATAAGTTTATCTGGTACACTGAAGGATGCTGCAAACGTGTGGGTCCTGACTTTTAATTCTGAAGACATGCTCTGCTAAAAATGACATGTAGTTGAAAATTGTGATTTCACCATAATTTCCTTTATAATATGCAGAGAGTTGACTGTGTCCATCATTTGACAGAATTTATTCATTTACTTAGTAACTAGTGCCACATGGAAGTGTACCTGTAGGTGTGCTTTAGGCCAGTACTGCTAATGAATTCTCTCAGATTATAACGTCTGTTTACAGCAGCAAGGTGAGTTGTTGTCTGTCTCGCAGTATTTATTACACTGTAAAAAAATTCAGTGTGGACAACATCTGGGTACCAGGTTTCATTGAAGAAACAATTACATTACAGATTTTGCCCTATTTACTTTCTCTCACTCTAGCTTCCTCCCTCTCCACCAGCCTTTCATTCCCTGAATCTCCCCTTCCCTGCATGGAGGGGTCACTACTAGTGACATTGGACAGAAAGTAATTTTTTATTCCTGCTGTGATGCTGCTTGAAGTTGCCCATCTCAGGCACAGCCCCTGGGCATCCCCTGGCATTGATGTCCATCACTGATGTCCATCACTGATGCACAACATTGATGTCCATGGTCTCCTCATCTTCAGGATCTTCCTGCATTTCCCAGATCCCTCCCCAAGCCAGGATCTTCACTTTTGGCCCCCTACTTCTTTCTGAGACCACTTCTTCCTCTCAGGAACTCATCTCTTGGTAACACAATTATGGTTAATGTTAATTAAGGCTTTTGATCAAAAAACTACATAGCCATGCTGGTGCAGACCGCATGTGTAGATGAGAAAATCTATGGCTTGTGTTGGCTTGGCTTATTCCTACTGGAATCCAGGGTGAATTCAAGTACTGCAAATTCTGTCTAAATATGGACAGTTTATAAGTGATGCATTGAATTCCTCGTGTTGATAGACAAAAACTTAAAAAGCAGATTTTTGGTGATTTTGATTAATGATTTAAATATTTAGAAATAGGGTGAAATTTCAGCTTAATGTCCCATTTTTTTCACTGTTCAGATTGACCCTTGTGCAGGTAATGTTCATTTTGCTTTGCTGAGCTACATAAACTTCTGCTGTACAAGCACTTGACAAAAGTTTTTCTTATTAATTTAATTAGTAATTTGTGCCACACGGAAGTGTACCTGTAGGTGTGCTTTAGGCCAGTACTGCTACCTGTTAAGTAATAAATTCTCTCAGATTATAACAGTGGAAGGTAAGATTGCCTCTTTGAGCAGATGACAGTTGTAAATGAAGTGTTTTTACTGCCCAACCTATGTGATTTCACTGAAATCAGTAACTATTTCTGGAAAGAAGTTACCAACACCCCCCCACTGTCCTCCACCTCTCCAAACCTGCACTTGGTATAAAAGATTTCACTTGAATGTTTTTCTGTTGGTTGGAAATCAGGAAGAATTCACAGAGAACAGTAAAAATTATATTGGTAGGGGTTGCCCAGGGCAGTGGTGGAGTGACTGTTCCTGGAGGTGTTTAAGGAAAGACTGGATACAGCATTCAGTGCCATGGTCTGGTTGAAAAGGTGGTGTTAGATCACAGATTGGATCAATGATCTTGGAGGTCTTTCCCAAACTAATTGATTCTGAGATTGTATATTTCCCACGTGGAAAAGAAACAGAAACACATATTGCTATAAAATGTGACTGTAAAATTCTGAAAGGTTCTGAAAGTCAAGTTGTGACTAACTGTAGAAATAACTTCCCTGAAAACTGATCACACCAAAGTGGTTTAACTACCCAGTTACTTATGGTGGTGCCCTGAACTCCCTCTAGTCCAAGCAAATCATGCTGTCAATTAAACTTTTAGCTTCTGATGAGATCCTCCTTAGCTGTGTGTGATCCAAGGGAAAAGATGGCTTTGGAATGGAAATCTGTGTGTGTGGCCAAATCCTGGCCAAGCACTAGATTTTAGTCACATGTCTTCTGTTGCTCCACTTCCCATCTCCATCACTAGCTACTGTATAATGGAAAAAGGAGTGAGAAAGAGGAGTTGTGGTCCTGCTAAGCCACACTTCAGCACTTTGCATGCAAGGCCCCTTGCTGCAAGCACTGCCAGTCAGTTTGTGCTAACACAGACCTGCAACAACACAGGCAGCTTGAGCTGCAACCACAGGTTTTAATGCAGGAGGAAAGAGCCCAAATCCTCAGTAAGTCTGAAAGACCAGAACACCAGTGAACAACCAGCTGTATATATCTCATGGGGCTTTTTATTTTTTTTTTTTCACTAAACATTTTATAGTTCTAATTGATTTTCCTGATCTTCTGGCAAATAGCAGTCTCTCATTTCAAGCCCATTGATGACAATGGAGCCACATAAGCAACGGGCTATGTTAAAAATCCATTAACAAAGAGAGGACATTAAATCCCTTTGCTGAGGACAGACTGTTCTTTTGTTATGTTATTCTTTTCCCACATTTTCTGCAAGCTCACAGTCCTGGTCTTCATTTCACTGCATAGTTTTTGTTCAGATTTCTGGTTTCTGTTTTCCAACTCCTCTGTAATGGTACAAAGCCCTGGGAATCTAAAGGTTTTGGCACATGTGAGCGGCCCAACAAAATTCAACTGCTTTTTCAAAACATTTCAAAACACAGAAAAAAAAAAAAAGCTTCAACTGAGGGCTTTTCATTTCAGAACATGTAAGAACACAGGTGCAAACAACCTGAGCATGTCAAAATGGAAATCTTGTTGGAAATCTGACTTTCAACCTCTTCACTTCAAGAGAGTTACTAAAGATGCTATATTTGCTAATACTACTGAAACCAAGATCAGCTATTCATCTCTGCTTGTCCTCATTTGAGATAACACATCAAGCTTATTTTTTCCATGTTTCCTTGTCCTGTTCAGCTCTGGAACCATCACCTCCCACAGGCAAAATATTGTCTGAAATATTTTCCTCAGCAAAGGAGCCCAGTTCAAAGACCTATAAGCACAGGCTCATCGATCTTGAAAATTATCTAGAGAGGTAGATATCGATATATCAGTGCCAGTTTGTTCAGAACAAAGAACATTAAACATGATTTAGCATGTTTAATGTTTGGGGGACAGGGCCTTTTTCTTTCAATAATAGCTGTTAGTTTATTTACCATGGCATTCCAGCATCCTAATTAACATTTAGATGATCAAAAACCTGAGATGATATTTTAAGAAGCGTGGAGGTGGGTATTTCCTTTCAGGGATAGACTTTTATAGCAAAGCTGCTGAATATTTGAAAAAGTGCATTTTGAAAAAAAATTCTTATGGCCAAATTTTTAAAAGGCTTTATTTTAGCAGGGATATTTTTCATCTCTGTAACAGTCTTGCAGAAAAACCTGCCCATTACTGCCTCATTTTTTTCTCAGCATGTCATTTCTAAAGAAAACTATGTCACTAAGAAGTCAGTTCTAATTTTATGCACTGTTTTGTATCCTGCCTACATTCAAGGCAACTTTTCTTGCTATTTAAACATTGGATATTGTTATGGAGAAACTGGGGTAGGCATTTAAATGGACCCATACCTCTCAGTGACATATAATCTGAAATTTATTCATTTGACAGGATAGGTACCATGACTGGGTATCAAGTCCTACTCTACAGAATATAAATATAAACACAAGTTCCAGCTTCTCTCCCCACCCCAGGAGACTTCAGGTAGTCAAGACACCAGGTCAAGACCTGGCAGCTTGCTCCCAAGTTCAGAGGTTTCTCCTCTAGCTCCAACATGTTGGACATCTCTGTACAGTGTACCTCATCCCAGGAAATTATAACTTTAACACACCCAAATCTCTGTACATTTTGAACTCACAGATTTAACTGTAAAAAAATCCAACATGCAACTTAATAATAAAGAAAAATATCTCATTACTAAAGAGTAGCTCTGTGTCCATAAATTTGAATTTTCAATCAGGCATCAGGCAGCGATGACTTCCAGTGTTCAGCCCTCCAGGGTGGCTGGGGAAATCCATGTTCAGACTTTGGTCTATGGCTCACCTGATGAACAGCTGAGGATCTCTGCCTCTGTACTCTCCAAAATTTCATCTGGGGAAAGTGATGGGGCAGCATCAGTTAAAAAATAATGAGAAGGGTGCCAGGCATTAGGACAGAGTGTAGTTCCAAGGTGGCAGGAGGCGCTCGGGGAGGCTCGAGGCCAAGGAAAGGTGAGAAAAGGACTTCCCAGCTCATTCTTACAAATGTAGTAGTCTGGATGAGTTAGGATCAGGGGTTTTAACTTTAAAAATCTGTATGTCTCGTGTAGAAAATGCCATTTTCTGCTCTCCTCACAGCTCTTGATTGAGACAGAGCAGGAGAAGGAGAAGAGCTTGTCCAGCAGCAGCCAGCCATAGGGGCAGGAAGCAGCTACAGAGGAATTTTAAAAATAGTCATCTCTTTCAGCATCAGAGCTTTTACACAAAACCAATTAATTAAAAACTAAGAAGGGGGCATGAGAGTAGAGTGGACAAAGGCTTAGAGATAACTGCAGAGGCACCAGTCCCATTTTGGGGATTTCCTCTTTTTAAGGTGATGTCTGAAACCCTTCACTGCTGTAATACTGGCCTAGCTTGCTTAAAATTCTCCAATTCCCATAAATTTTGCCGTGGATGAAGATTTCTGGTGACAACTGTAAATGCATTTAGGGAGAAAAGGGCAAGACACTCATTATTTTTATCAGCCTCCTAGAGGAGAAGCTGAAGTTCTATGGAAATAATATAATTTTAAATGTATTTATTACTGAAAGTTTTAAATCAAAACAATTTCTGACTGCTATGTTCCTCTCAGCTGGAATGATAAAAAATAGTGGTTGGGTCATAGCTAGATTAGCTGGAGGTGACAGTCTCTCTGTGTCTCTCTCCCTTCTTCTTTCTTTTATAGACCTGAACATTTTTATCCTCTTCTTTTTGTTGTTTGTTTGGTTTTTTTTTCCCCATTTGGCGTAAGTGCCTAATATAGTTATGTTTATACAGTCAGCATAACATCATGTTGTTACCAACATTTGCAGTTTTCTTGGAAATTTTTCCAGGCTGTAGGGCTTGTTCTCCCTCTCCAGCTATGAATCTTATGTTGAGACTTGGAACAACAGGCAAAAAACATCAGCCAGCAGTGCTGTGGCCATAGCTGTGCTGGCCAAGAGGATGATACAGGTTCCCTGTGTGTGTGTAACAAGCAGATTTTCATTTGCATTCCTCAGGAAAAATGTGACTTTCCTGAAATACACAGTAGTTACTAAACCGCTTTTGTAGGAAACAGAGAAAAAAAGAGTTGGAATCAAATTCTGCCCTGTTCTCTCTGTCTTTTTCTGCCTCCAAATATTTCCATTCACCTATATTGAGGTGTTTTGTTTCCATTTAGGCTTCCTCCAAAAAAGATTTAAATTTACAGAGGTGATGCAGAGGTGTTCTTTTAGTGGTATTTAAGGTCATATTATCAGAACAGTTTAAGATTCAATTTTCCTTGACTGTTCTGGAAAACCTAGCCACTGGTTTAGATATTCAAATGGGAGCTGACCCAGTCACAAAGTATTTCTAGCAAGGTGTTATTAAACATGACCTGCTTCTCGAAACAATGCATCCTTCCAGACCTAGGTGCCTGGATACATTAGCTGATAGCTGAAGAAAATGACAGGGCAGAACCTCATTTGTAAGTTTATTTAAGAGCTACACAGTATTCTCACCTGAAATTTCCTCTTTTTTTTTTTTTTTCCCAGTGAAATACTGTTTCTTCTGTCAGTTTTGCCTTCTTTATTTGTTTGAAAAAGGAATACCAGCCTATACAGACTTGGAGATAGTTGATACATTAATGAATAGGACACAGAGGACATTTGTTCAAATGTCTGTGTGTTTTTTTCCCTATGTGAATTTCATGACTACATTGACACTACTTAGTTCACTGAAGAGGACATGTTAAGTGTTCATGGACACTCTTAATCAGCTAAACTATCTAATACTTTCCATTCTAAACCCTCACTTTACCCCCACTTTTAGAGTTTACAATTTTTACAACTTAAACACCAGCATGTGGGCCAAAATAATATTAGTGCAATCTCTAGCAGTTTTACCCTTTTGTCCTCTAAATGAGAGCCAACTCATACAAGTTTTGGCAAGAGACAAAGACAGTAAGCCCATAAGAAAATTCAATAAGGCTAACATGGTGCTCAAGAGATGCTGCTTAAAGACACACACTGACTGAGGAAAGTAAAAAATAAATATTGAATAGAACTGCCCATTCATCAAACACTGTTTAGTGAATGAAGCAGTGTGCCTTGAATAAAAATAGTGAAAATCACATCCCCAGACAGCAACCAAAAAGCAACTGAGCATAATTTTGTTCTGTCCTGCTCAGTATTTAACAACCAGCTTAGGTAACCTCAGTAAGAGTCTTTGGAGAAAAGGTAGGAGGGACGATTACTTTTTGAAGGTAATAGTAAAGCTATCACAGCTGTTAATCTATTCCCCCTTTGAATGAAAACCAGAGAAAAAGTAGCTAGGTTACTCCAAGTGGGGCTTAATTGTTAAGCCTTTAGTTCCTGTATTTCTGACCCACCACTGACTGAAACTATTCCAGGGGGCTAAGATGTAGCAGTGACTAATGTATGTGAATATCAGTCGCTTCCAGCTTTGCTTTAATGTCGGTATAGGGTAATATCTGCTGGTGGGAATAAACAGTAGGCTGCAAATCAAGCCATCAGCTATTTAGGGGGACAGGAATCAACCTAGACAGCGATAGTCAGGCTTGCAGGTCACCAGTGTGTGTTGAGCAGATGTCCCTGAGGAGACTGTGTTAGTGTTAGAGACTTCACTAATTGGAACACTGCGCCTTCCAGACAGTGCTGTAACCAGCTCAAACGTGAACTCTCTCCTTGCCCTTCCCCTGCCCCATGCTCCAATCCACGGAAAGGTTAACCCAGTGGGAATAAGCACATCAAAGAGAGGCTTTCAACTTCAAACAAGGCCTGGTACCCTATGGCAACGAAGGGAAATTATCCTCAAATAGTCTGCCCTATTGTGTTGTCATAGCTGTTGCTATTATTGTTGCTATCTTTGTCATTGTCAATTTTTTTTACTTTTATGAGTCATTAATACCACTTATTTTCTATTATTTAAGGTGTGTTCTGACCAAATTTCTAACTTTCTTATGATTTGCAGGTGAATTTATTGGAAAATAATGTTTCAACACATTGCTATATCCTGTGTCACTACTTTAGGCATAATGAAATAATGCTCTTATACCAGTGCCTGACTGCAGAACTCTCACTGTACTCACTCGGTTTTAAATAACTTCCTCACTAGATCCATGTTCTGCCTGCTTTTTCACTATTTCAAACAACCAGATATCTCCTAAAATCTACCCCATTCAGGCATCTGCAAGGTCGATAAGTTTGCATAAATGGGAGGCCAGAAATTGATGCAATGAGTCAAACCCTGGTCTCATTTACACCTGTACTGAATGCAATCTCTCCTCTGTGATGTGAGCTGTGATTGTGCCTCATTTCTCAATCTCAGGAGCTTTTGGGTCAGGTGCATTGACAGTATGCAGTTATCTGATTCCTGACATTCACTAGTTTTGAAACAGCTTAGCCATGGTTCTCTGAGTGATTTAGTGTAATGGGGAAGAGAAACTGAAGAAAGAATTATTCTGTGGGAAAAAAAAATGTGTCTCGTAGAAATGGCATTTTCAGAGCTTGAGATACAGTGGTTAAGCATAAATACAGCATAAATGCTTCTTCTCCAAGCTCCATAGTTATTCCTCAGTGGTAGGCAGGGAGATACAGTGAAATTTTTTCCAAGCTAGCCTTGCCATAAACCAAGTAGTTAGAACTGAAAATGGGTTGAAGATTCGAGCTTTTGGTAGTTACAGAGATTTCATTTTCATTCACAAAAACTTCTTGTAGGCTCAAGTGTGTGAGTGAAATACTTTTCTTCTCTTTGAAGCCATACTTAGCTACTCAGATATAAATATATGGCACTCAGCAGTGGAAACCCTCAAATACAGCGTTGCTCTTCTGTAATTGTCTTAGTCATTTTCACATGACCACAGATTTCTGTTCTGAAAAATCTGAGGTTTGATTTTTGAAAGCAATACAGATGCTTCACATTCATTTTGCACATCATTTGGGCACAAAATTGTTTTGACAAATGTGTATCTTCTGTGATCACATGGTTATAAGGACCAATATCCACCATGTAAAATTAACACTAAAATGGCTGGAAGAGCATAACATAGTCAGCTGGAAGGACTGTGAGACTGTCTGCTTTTTCACAGCTAAATCTTAGGAGTACCTTGGTACAAGAGTAACTTGGTACAGACCAGCATGAGAGGAGAATTAGACCTGGTGTAAGCACTGATGTTGCATAGGCCAGCTGTGAAGTCATTTTCCTTTCATTCTGCCCTATAAATACAATGAAAAACTGTTGAGGGAACTACTCTTTTCTCAGTGCCATTTGTTGATCACCAGGAAGGGTGATTCAGCATTTCATCATCAGTAATAAAAGCACAAAGCCACAAAAGTCAATATTGGTTTGAGCATGTGTAATTGAAAAGAAACTATAACAGAAAAAAATCCTCACAGCACACTAATCCAAGTGTAACCATGCAGGGCAAAGAAACTGAACAAACAGGCAAGTGTTCTAAGAAATCCAGTGTTTGCTAGGAAAAAAGACCCCACAAAAGAGGATAGAAGGGATATCTGCACACACTGAAAGGTGGCTGAAAGGAGCAACAAGTGGGGAGCAGGCACTGACCCCACTCCCTTTGAAGTCCCCGAGGCACACCCCACACTCAATACCATTCAGTCCCTATCTCTCCAGCAGTCTCTATAGGAAGGTGGGGAGGATCTCAGTTCTCTGTCCTAAAAGAAGCACATGAGTGAAACATCTGAGCCTGGCTCACTGCAACAACTCATGGCTATTTCAGCCTGCCTTGTCTGGCTTGAAAGTGGCCACTTCAGACACCTCTTCTTCTGAAAGAGGAACATAAAGCTTGGGTTTTGGCACCAACTTGATGAAACCTTCCCTGAAGTGTTTCTTTCTGAAGGTAACACTTCACTGAATGAAACTGGCAGCGTGCTCATGGCATTGACTATTCAAATAACCAATGAGCTAAATGAGTACCTTCAGATGCAGGATCCTCCTGACTAATATTTATCTTGTCTGACTAATGAGGGCTGGTTAAAATGTCAGGAGTTTTTAGGGTTTTTTATTACCTCATTTCATACTCACTCTCACAGTGTATATAATGAACAGATATGTTGTTTACTCATTCTGTTTACACAGTCCTGTAGGGGTAAAAGAATTGCTGCAACGTCAGTGCTTCTGCATAGTTTAGGAAGTGTTATGAATAAAAATACGTGAATAAAAGAGACTGTTCCTGCCTGGAAGCAAACAGACTTGGGTCTGTCATTTAAGGGTAGGTCCTCACTGAAGCTAATGCAGAACTACTGTTGGCCTAGTGGGAAAATTCTGCTTCTTTAAAGCAAAATTTCTCCTGTAGCTCCCCTACCTGTGACACATAACTTTTCCACTGACAAGGAAGGAGAGCATGGTCAAACTCATGGCACCCTCACTGCCCACTCAGAGACATGCCAGGAGCCCTTCCTGCACCCTCTGAGCCCTGGCCCAGGATGGTGAGAGCAGCAGTCCCTGGGAGCAATTGTCAGTGTTGTTTTGTGCATGTGTAATTGAAAAGAAACTATAACAGAAAAAAATCCTCACAGCACACTAATCCAGCTCAGCCATGCAGGAAAAAGAAACCATACAAACAGGGATGTGTTTGCCTGTGGGTGGGAAGTGGCAAGGGAGCTGGGTTAACCCTCTCACACGTGCCTGGAGCTACCGCTCACCCACAAGACCTGGGTCTCCCCTGATGGGCCAGCTCCCCAAAGCTGCTCCGGAGCCTGGGTGCTCCTTCAGTGGCTCCCTCAGCAATGCACAGCCATGCCAAGACCTTTCAAAATAACAAAGGGTTTTACTTGGTGTCCACGAGCCAGAGACACTGTTGGTCAGACTATCATATAGCAGAGCATGATCCAATATATATCTAAAGGCAGCAACAGGCTGGGAAAGAGCCTGGGGGACAAATGCCTAAAATGGAGAGGCTGTAAAGAAAATGGGTGTACGGATGTGCATTTTTGAAAGTAGGTAAGGCAAAAAATGCAGTCAATATTTGCTCCACTGCAACTGACCCCATCAGTTCTTTCAGGTCACTTGTTTGAATGGATGGAAACTATTGATTTTGTCTGATCCAATCTTTGCCGTGCATTTCACAGGGACAAACGCAAAGCATGGGCTGCGCTGCAAGGCTTGCAAGATGAGCATCCACCACAAGTGTGCAGACAGCATCGGGCAGCAGCGTTGCATGGGCAAGCTGGTAAGTGAGCAGCCCAGGGCAGCTTGGGCTGGAGCCACTTCCTCTGTGTGCCTGAACCCTAGGGGTGCATTTAGTTGCTGCATTAACAGAACCCACACCAGGTCGCTTTAGTGAGGCAGGAAAAGCGAAGCCAGGTGGTGCCCTGTTGTCAATTTGAGCATTTGGTGCTGCACGACAGTGCAAACAAAACAAAAGCACAAATCTGGTCTGCTTTGTGGATCTGAAAATACAGTTAGAGAATACAAATTTAGCTAGCTAACAGAATTAATTACCTTGATTTCAACTGTGCTTGCTGTAGTGTAAACCTCTCAAAGAATGCTATAAATTAATCATAGTGTTTCAGTAGGGTTTAACAAATGAAAAATCCTTCAAATTATGTTTTCTTGTTTTCTCCACTGTTAGGGCTTTTTGAATAAAAAAACCACAATTCACCTTAAAAAGAAAACCAGAGGATATTTCACAGTAAGACACTACAGAGTTTGAAGCAATCTCTCAGCAGGAGAGGCTGGGAGCAGCCTGCATCTGTATGGACACAGCACTTTAGAGCCTGGGTTGCCTTCTGAGCTGCAAAATGTCACGACTGGAAATGGCAGTACACTGTGTCTGAGATAATTCTAACCCACCTTGTTGACTGTTATGGGAATATGGTTACTTTTGGTTACTTTTGGAAAAAGAACTTGGAAAAATACCAATTGGAATATGAAACGTGAATACATAGATGTTCTCAGATTTGCTGTGACTTGAAGACACTTGAGACAACTATGAGCTAAAACCAAATAGTTTTGCTATGTTAAGTGATAGGAGGATGTAAGCACTGACTTCAAAAGTGCTACAAACCCTGCCTTTCACTGGAAAGATCTTTTCTGTCCAAGAGTGTTCACTGAAAGCTACTGTTGTTTATATCCCTAAAGCAAGTCCCTAGGTATCTAAACCATAATCATAGTTCTAATATAAGGTATCCTGGTGTGGGAAGTTGGCCTGTGAAGAGCTCAGTGACAAGCCCTGGACAAGGCAAATATTACCCCTTGTTAATTGATTTGTGCATTTCTTTATTGTAGCCTCAGCTCTTGTGGTTACTAAGTGTACAAAAACAAACAAAAAAAAAAAATAGAGACCAAATTTACATCAGGAAATTGTCAGGAAAGTCATGGAAGTTTTGTGAACTGGTGCTGATGCTCTGTCTGAATCTAGCTTGGGGGTAAACAAAGGCTGAAGAATCTGGGATTTATTCCTCTAAGACTCCAAGACTATCAGTACCCTCAGTCTTTTTCAGTCTTTTCTGCAGCTCATTACCTAAAAAACTAGTTGTCTATCAGGTTTTGATGTACACTGAGCAGAGGATATGGAAAATATGAACATCTCTGCAAATCTTCCTCACTTCTCACTGTGGCTAGGAGATCTCACAGACTGCAGACATCAGAAAGCGGGGAGAACATTTGCAAAATCCCAATACTTTAAAGGTATTCATTTTGAATACTAAGCCTTTGCCTGAATTGAGATATGTTTTTAGAGCGGTATAAGCACCATAATTTGCCATATTATGATATTATTTAATGAAATAGCTTGAGTTGTTATGGCCCATTTCTCTACAAGTGGACACTGTGTGAATATCTGGTAACAGCTTGGAGAGTGTTTTGACCTTACAAGACAAAAAGAAAGAAAAAAAGAAAAAAAAAAAACACACAAAAAACCCCAGTGGAAGCTGCAGTCAGTCAGCAGTAAACCTTAGAAAAAAAACTATAGAAAAGTTCTAAATTCCTTGGGTTTCACAGGTGCATGTGTGGGAACAGGAGGATTTGGAGTTAGAGTGGGAAAGAATAGTCACATGTTTAAAAAATACAACACAATGCAAATTCACAATATATTAGAAGATAGGGAGAGGGAAATTTCCTAGAACCCCTAATGATTCAGCACTTCTGCTGCAATTAATTAGTGCTGCTTTTGTGTGAGACAAAAGAAAAAGCAGAGCTGAAAATAAGCCCCTCCTTCCATATAAATATAGGAAATTGCATTTTTTTCTAGGAGAAAAATCAAATAAACATCTGATCTCCAAACCTCACAGTGACTGAACAACAGGAGGCAAATTTCCAGCCTCACCACAATGTTCCACCATTAACCAAAGAGCTGAGGCTATTTCTGCTTGATCAGACAAGGCAAGCACTGCACTTCACTTGTTTTTGCTTTTCCTCCCTCCAGCCAAAGGGATTTCGACGGTACTACAGCTCACCACTACTCATTCACGAGCAGTTTGGCTGCATCAAGGAAGTGATGCCTATTGGTAGGTTTTGACTGCTTTTCCATTCAGTCTTCCTTTGGCAATGCTCTGCAACAGCAGCGGCAGACTTCCAGCCATGGTATTTACCCTCGGCAGCCGTCCAGGTCCTTTCGGTGACTGGATGCCCTCCTGCCATCTCAGGAAAGGACCACTCCAAAGATACAAAGCTGGAAGAGGAGAGGGTGTGTTCATTGTGTGTTTCACTCAAAACCCTGTATGCATACCTCTTAGCAATTACCCTGTTTATAACAACTACCTGAGATCAAGGTAGTAACTTAGAAGTGAAGAAACACTGAAATACTGAGATGAGAGTCTGAGCAGGGAAAAAAAAACAGACAAAAAACAGGGAGATAAAACAGCAGGGGGGGCATTCAAATCACTAGTTCAACTTTTTAGGGATGCTGCAAGGTTCCTGTCCTTTTTCATCCATATTTCTTACTTTCCTCATTTTTTTTCCTTATTGATCATGTCTACACATTGTCTGAGTTCTTGAAAGATCACTTTTTCCTTGCCATAATACCAGATTTCTGAAAAGAAACATTTTGAAATGGAGAAGTTCAGTTTATTCTGGAAAATATTTTTCCCCACCAGTATTCTAACCAGGCAGACCTGGAAGTGCAAAAAAAATCAAAGCTAAAACTAGGCAGTCATTTCGAAACTGCTTGTCTGATGACATTTGCATTGTTACTGTCAGCAGTTTAAAAAAAATTACAAGGATTTAATCTAATTTCTCTTTTTAAAAAACACTCATCATTTTTATCAGAAGTAATAGAAATATTTTCAATAAACTCTGGCTAAAAAATTATCTGTGCTTTGCTCTCATCACAATCCAAAATCTCTTGTATTTTCTCAGTGCTTTGGCTAAAATTTCCTTCCTTCTATATAGTGCTACAAATGTACCATATTCTTCATGCCCACAGCCTTGTGTTGAAAGGGAAGTTGATACCTAAGAATTCAATATGTAGAACAGAGTTTGAACTGAATTTTCTTGTTCCCAGTGAAGAAATCAATTTCTCTTCCATGAGAGATGATTTTTTGTGGCTAGTTATGAGGGAGAGTTACTGTTGAGAGTGATCCAAGAAGTCACTGGTAGAGACAAATATGGATTAGAAACTCCTGGTACTTTGTCTTCCTCATCTCCACACAGGCAGCACCAGTGATGATTAGAGAAGGAGAACAGCAGGTGAAGAGAGACAAGGCAATGACCAAGAATTGAAGAGCCAGTATGAGAGGAGGATGATCTTTATGGGAGTAGAGAGGCAGCAGAAAATTGACAGCAATTCCAATAAGTTCAACACTCACTTTTTATCAGGATAGTCTCTCAAAATGTTTCTAAGTATACAGCTCAGCCTCTTGGTAGAGGCAGGTGCTGCTCCAAGTTAAGCAGGAACATGACCAGAAATATCCTCAAGGTATTGATGGATGCATGTTTTGCTCCTTCTGTTGTAGCCTGTGGAAATAAGGTTGACCCTGTGTATGAAACTCTCCGCTTTGGGACTTCTTTAGCCCAGAAAACCAAAAAGGGAAGTTCTGGAAGCGGATCCGACTCTCCCAACAGAAACTCTGTAAGTATCCCACACATTTCTTCTGTTTTCTCTCTGGAGGAGCAACAGATATTCATTCACATGAGCTTATCTCAAAGTTCACAAAACTTGTATTTCAAACTGTAAAAAAAGCCACTAAAATCTTACTCTTAGCTTCCACACTGAGACCAGAAAACTTGTTATTTTTGCAAATTGAAGTTTTATGTATCTTTTAGATGACTCTTGAGGAAAAAAAATATACTATTTAAATAAGCAAACTGTTTTAATCAGATTGCAAAAGGAAATATTAATCTTTTTATTTTTCATGTCCACATAGAAGCATAGCAGAGATGTTGGACTGTCAGTGCTTGTTATTGATGGTGGCTATCTGCCCTTCATACAAGTGATAATGATGAGTTGGAGTCTTCAGAACCTGGATTTAAAAGTACATTACCAGTACAGGCCCAGACAAAATTAAGATGCTGCTACTGCAACAAAGCAAGGGACTGGGACCTCCACCCCTATCCAGTGCAGAATTGTGAGGGAGGCTTCACAGATGGGGGAGGCTTCTTTCTCCAAACCCCAAATATAGACAGGTGTGCTCAGGTTGTTGAATCCAGAGAGGGAGGTTTTAGCCTTGGTGCTAATGTTTGTCATTCACTCTCTCCAATCATAAAAGTCACTTTCCTCAGGACCATGGCAGAAGAGGTGGAGAACAATGGAATGTGTAGTTCCCTTGGCCTTGCCTTTGCTGTATCCATACCTTGTTCAACAGTAACAATTGCCAATTTCTTCCTTACAGAAATGGTTATTTATCATAGTATTGAGATCCACAAGGTCAGGAGCTCCTTCATGGTGTTGAAAGAACATTTCCTGCCCTCTCAGCCTCTCATAAACAGGCACTTACACTTATGTTTGAGGTTCTCTTCCATTCCCAAGAGATCCTCCCCACTCCACACCTCCCAGCCTGCCCCCCAAAAATAACCAAAAAAAGAAAATCACACCTGAATCCACTGGAGGTTAAGCTGATTGTCATCTCTAAAAATCAGACCCACATTATCTGACAATCTTTTCTGCACACATCTCATAAGACAAATCACTGGGCACAGAGACATGATGAGAGTCAGTCTCTAGGTCTCAAAGCAAATACTTATATGCTTAATATCAAGTCATGCTAACATCTGTATATGTTTGTTACAACATTTCCCTGGCATTTAAATGCATGCTCACTCACACGGCTGACCTGTAATCTCAGGTGGTAAAGGTGAACTCTAAACAGGCATCAACTGATGTCAGACAGGAAAGAAGACACACTCATTTAAGCAAGAACTAAGTGAAGTCTGCAAGGAATTTATTAAGGGACACGTCCTCTATCCACCCCCATTTATGCCTTAAAAGGAATTTGCTAATTCCCTTTTTTTTTCTTAAACCCAAAGTGACTCTACCTTCTGTTGCATTATTACATTTCTTTCTTTCAATTATTTAATTTCCTTTGAAACAAAATTTGTACAAATGCAATTATTTCTTTCTAAATCAATAAAGTTTATGTTGAATTATAAATGAAAAAGCAAGCGTGGAAATCATTAATGCTGTGTCAGCTCACTCTAGGGAGCTGATCATGACTAGGTGGGGTGTGGGTGTAGAATTAGGAACACAAGTTCATTACAGGAATTTCTTCAGGGTATTGAAGCTGAGAGAGAATGTAACATGTGTCAGCATATAGGAAATAGCACACATTAGAGAATTGAATAAACAGACCTGAGAAACCATAAATTTTGCCGTCACAAGCTTGCGGATGGAGACAAGGATAAAAAACAGGGTACATACAACCCTGAAAGAAATGATGGAGCTGCAGACCTTTAAAACTGATGTGTGACCTGGGAGTAGGTACTGACCAGTGACTGCAACTGGTATGTGGCACAGAACCCTTAGGAGCACGTGTAGTTAATAACTCAGAGGGACTACGAGCTTTCCCCAGTGATCCTCTCTTCTGAGCTGTTCTGCTCCTCTCCAAGCAGAAGCAGCAATGCAGCTGTGGGGTTGTGCTGAGTCCCACGCACGGGAGATGGAATGTGCTTCAAGGTTCTGCCATGTCACCAAACTAGGGACACCAGGGACAGGAGGACACCTGGGATACTAGTTCACCTTGTAGGTGGTGTCCAAGCTGTCCAAGGCCTCACTCTGGGTGAGCACAGCAGAGCTGCTCCTGCAGAAGGTGGTGAAAAGCAAAGGTGGCTGGCCTAGGGGATGTACCTTGCCCCTACAGCCATGAAGCTTCCATACTGCATGCAGTTTATGTCTCTGCAGAGAGTAGAGACAACCATGTTCCTCTAAACTAGTCAAAGTATTTTTAACATGACTGAGCTGTGTGGACGTACTCACTGATTTTTCCGCCCGGATTCTGCATTTCCCATAAAAGAAAGAGGCCATATGCTCCAGATTTACTACCTACTGCTTGCTTCAAAACTGTGCTTCTGCAACCCACGTTTATACAAAAAGGCACTTGAGGTGATGTAAATGTGAATCTAGTTCTTGTTGGTTTGCTGTGGATCAGCTCCTCTCAGAAGCAGCTTTGTGCCTCTATCATTTCTATTAGACCATTTGTCATGTAGTCATTCAGGGAAAAATCATTAAAAGTAAATGAGGTTGCCTCAGAAGGTTTTGGATGAGGTATATACTGAAGAGACAGTCACTATACTTCCCATATGCACTAGAACTTAACAAAATAGTATTAATTGTTAATCACCAATAATGACGCTGGTCTGTGAAAACTGAGGAACATGTTGTAGCAATGAGCTAAAAAATAGGCGGGATTTAGTCTTTCAACAAAGCCAGTCTTTCTCTTCTCCACCCAGCAACCAGAATCCATAGATAATCTCTACACTGGATCTGTGTAAACTTAGTTATTGCTGTGCCTTCTCATCCTCTGGTGGCCTATTTGGGCAAGATGCAAGACAAACATGACCTGCTGCAAAAGGCTGAGTCTAAAAATAGGGAACAACAGAGCAGCAAAGTAAAGCATATATTCTTAAAATAGCAAGGGAAACAAGATCGCCACACCTGTGGCACAAATCTATTTTCAACCCCTTTTTTCATTGGTTTCCTTCATGGAAAAATAGCTAGGAAAGTACTAGATAGAAGAAATAAAATTGTGAGAGTATTTTCTAAAAAAAGCTTTGCTGTCAACACTAGTAAAAGAGGGGAAAAGATCAACATGTAAAATCTGTAAAGCAATTCAGATTCTGCTCCCTAAACAAAACCAGGAATGTTCTTGTGATGCAGGCACAGGACCACAAGCAATAGAGCAAGCTGTGTGTACAGTACAATTGTAAAGCGCTGTACAGTAACATTAAATCCTTCCTGTGACTTAAAATTTATGAGCTAGAAACAAATAAAGCTTAGAAAGAATGTGAGCATTTACATTTATTCAGATTAGAGAAAGTACCTGACTCAGATTAGTCTTTGGGGTTTTTCTGGTTATCAGAGATGTAGAGAGTTCAACAACTGAAGTTTTGTTAAGGTCAGGCTGGCACAGAATTGTTTGGAGCAGCTCCTCGTTCCTGTTGGGCTATACAAGGAGAAGCTGACTACCCAGGCAAGGAATCTGGTGCTGTATACAGAGTATACTTCTGAGGCTTGAGATTATGTCATCACACCTTTTCCTACACCCTGGAACACTGGGTCCCTAATCATGACTGACATTAATATGGTACAAAGAAGAAATCGTAATTCTAAAAGCAACACTTCGGTTTCAATTTCCCTAACCATACTGGCCAGATGTCTGTTTAAAAAGAAAGTGAGGGCAGATATTTAAAGACTGGCTTCATCCACTCCATTGCACTCTAGTTCTTCCTTTTGCAGTATTTTAACAGAATTAAAATGACCCTTACATTACAGTTATTTTACTGAATAATGTATTCAAGGCTGATATATTAAAACTCAGTAGTTTCAAATAATGTTCAGTCTCCCTGGATGATAAGTATTTAGTATACCTGCAGAATCTGCAAATTCCCTCATGCCCTTTCTGTTTTATACAGAGAAGCACATTGCTTAACATAATCCTTTGTTCCTAAACTTTCACTTTATTTTATACTGCAGAAATCTTTTGTGCTCCAGACTCCAAACTTGGTCTGGGATTTTTTTGCTGAGCTTTCACTGCTCCCTGTGCAGTAGGGATGTGTTGTGCATCACCAGATCCAATGTTTCCATCCATCCCATTAGACTGACTCTGCTCTGCTCTGCTCTGCTCTCACACCACTCAAGCACTGCCTTTCCCAAAGAGCCTTGCTGTGGTTTTATTTCACTTCATCAGTCCCTTTTTCTGGCTGACCCTGTCTCATTTTCCAATTCTGTCCCTGCAGACATCTGACCTGGGAGAAGTTCCAGAGGAAGGCAATAGCTCTGCAGGCACCCTTGACACAAGCAGAAAACGCAGCAACAGCGGTGAGTGCCCCCGGGCCAGGACAGCACCTGCATTTGTAAAGGCCCATATGCAGCCTGTTTCAGGTGGGAGGTTATGGTGTGTCCTGGTTTTAACAATGTTCAAAGCAGGAGGTGAGTTGATGCAAGAATTTGGGGAATGCTTTTTGCCATTCAGATGAAATTGAAGCCACCACTTTCCTTAAGGTAGTGTGTCCAAAACTGCCACTGGACAAGGTTCAAGTCTGTTCCATATCTCCTATCTTTACTTCATGATCGTGACTCTAGACTTAACATGCTGCACTTCCACACTGGCACAATGGAACGAAAAAATACTTTCTTTTCCATACGTTTGATTTTTCCCCATGATTTTGTATATCATAACCTCTTTGAGACAGAAAACAAATCATAAAAGATCGCTGTGTCTGTAAAATATACAACATAGTGAATTTTGATTATAATTGCAGCTTCTCAGTACCACTGTAATATGTGCCCAGTAATATTCATGGCCCAATTCTTTTGTTTGATTTGCAGTACAAAAGTAATGTTTCTTATAGCATTGACTTGATGAGATTTGAAAACCAGCATAGCATCAAGAGTTTAGTAATGAAATCCCAGGCACCAAGAGCTGGTATTTGTGACCCTGTTCTTGAATGCAGTCATGGTGGTGGAAGTCATAAACAAAAAGAATTATTGCTCAGCACAACTTCAGACCCAAACTGTGAGTGCAACTTCTCTAGAAGCACCTGAAATCTGCTTTGCTGGATCTCACAAAATGTACAGAACAAAAGCATAAACCACACTGATCATAACTTTTTTCTTCATGGAACCCCCAGTGTTCCTTACATACTGCTACCAATTCATGCAGGAGAAAGGCCAACTTCAGATGTCTGTTTCTATTTTATGCCACCTCCTTATTGCTTTCCACCCCTCTTGGTCCTATCACCTCTCCTCACTGTGTTCAGACATTTCCTTCCTCTCATTTTGTGAACATCTCATCCATATTATCTGATTTCTCCTGAATTTTTTTAAAGTTTTCTGTCTTGCAAGTGCAAGTTGACCTGACCTGGTTAGAAAATTCAGTCTGCACCACATTGTTTAATCCTGCCCACCTGAGATTAAATCAACCCTGTTTGAATGTTCAGATAACCTTTTTTTTTCTTTGCAAGTCAATAGTTTCATTTCTGAAACCCAAAGAAACTTTTTTTCTCTGAGATCTGTATTCACTGAATGCACAGAAAAGCATTCAAGGAACTTACTTAAAGAGATTAGTTTAAAAACTCAGCATGTGTCAAACCTCCAAATAACTTCTGCGGCACATTAACAATTCCTTTGATCAGCACTGGCTTTTTTACAATCCATCCTTTAGAGGCTCAGGGTATAAATTATGCATCAGTCACTCCAAAAATTTCCTCTTGGTAGAGTTTTAATAAACTGCTTGCACTGTTTCCACATGCTATGGAAATGGTAAAATCCTTTTCAGAGTGTAAAAATCCCTGTTTTTTCCTTTTTTTTTTCTTTTTGTCTACTGCTGCCAGGGCAAACAAATATGAAAATAGATGGATTTCTGTTGTGTGGAGATATGAGCAACATACCTCTATGGCTTCATATTCAAGTGTCTCCTATTAACATCCAGAGACCACAAACTAAACATAGATTAAAAATTTAAGCACATTCAAAATGTTTTTACAAAATGACTCATGACTCCTTTTTCCTCAGTTGTCCACTGCCTCTTTATCAGGAAGTTCCACATTAATGCCTGGATGACTCAGGTCCATTCTGGTTGAGTTTGTGTTGTATGGATTTTTTCCTATTTAAATACTGTTCTGCAAATAAGTATTTAGTAAAAGGCACGTTTGATGCTCTTTGGTAAAAGGAAACAGCAGAAAACATAGCCTCCAGAAGGGTAAAAGGACTCAGCATATGTGTGGCCATGGAATTTTCCCTGTAGAACTCTTATGACAACAACTTCAAGGGGAGATTCTTTCACTCAGGTCCTGGCATAAATCCTATGAAGCAAAGCTTCCCAGTTTACAACTGTGAGATGGCATACCTAATTTCCAGCCCTTCAGTCTCCTCTAAGCCAGTTACACTTTTTCACTGCCGTGAACTGCTGTCTGTAGCACAAGTCCCAAAAGCCAAAATGTACTCTAGGTGACATCTATGAGCCTGTTATCAACAGTGATTTGAGCATTTGCCCCTTGAATCAAATATGGGATGACCTCCCTGCAAACCCAGTTTTGGTGAGCACTTCTCAGGCAACACAAGGATACAGTTCAGCTCCCTCCCTATGTGCTGGGTCAGCTCCACAGTTCACGAGGTTGTACATTAGTAACTTGCTTTATTTTCTGTCATCAAACAGGAATTAACCCAGACAGGATGCTGAAATGCTTTTACTTTGTCTGGTGAATGGCTTTTTGCAAGTCCAAAAGGCTCCTGGTTACCCAACTCAGTATTCACCAGGACATCTTCAATTTGCCTCCCAACTCCTGTTCCTCTGAACAAGCAAAACAAAGCACAGTGATTTCAGTAGGACTTAAACACTGCCAAACTGTAATAGCAACACTTTAAACCCCTTCATACAGCTGCCAGACACATATATAGCCCTATATTAATGATACAGGATATTAGGTTTATTTCTAAGGTTTTCCTTCTGATACCTGTGATAATCTGCAGGGTCAGAGTCCCTTTGCAACAGGACTTGGTGAGGAGCATATTGAGGCCCCAGGTCCCCTGCAGTCAGGACAGCCAGACACAACTTGTGGCATTTTCACATTAGGTGTGGCAGGCATCAGCTCACATGCTCCCTTCGCATTCACAGACTGAACTTTATGACTACAACACTGTCTTACATTTTGTCAGAGAAGATGTGTGTGCTTATGAATGCCTGTCACTTTGTACAAAATCTTTCTCATGCATGTTGTGGCTGCCATTTCACTTGTCTTTTATCTGTTACAAGAACACTGTCATGTTTTTCAATACACAAATACTACTCTCTACTATCAAAGAACCTTACTATTTCCCTCATAAAGCTTCTCCACAGACTCTGTTAGGCTGTCAGCTGCCATGTAGGCTAGTCCCAGAAATACATTATTGAAAGAAAGGATGAACAAGTGAAGGAACAGAGGTGATCCTGTTAAGGTGAAGAGTCTTAAACTACTCCTAAAATGTCATGTGTTTTCTTTATTTCAGTGTTTACATACTCTGAAAATGGCACAGAACACTTTGGAGAAGAACCAAAAAGTATACATTCCCCGGTATGAGCATAAATTTTGTGATGATGCAATGGTAATGGGAAGTCATGTAAAACTCTTGTTTTTATGGTTGTCTGAGGACCTTGCCTAGGTCTGATCCATCACTGATATCTGACTGTCATGTTCTTACACTTTTTCTGGGCTGTTGGCCACAGCTGGAAGCAATATACATTACTGGATGACTTTTTGGTTTATCCTTTGTCATCACTTTATGTTTTCCTGCTTATTGCAAATTGTTTTGGGAATACAAAAGATCCAGTGTGCAGGCCATGTAACTACAATAGGACTGCCATAATTTAAAAATCACAGATTTGATTTTGAAAATTATTTAGTGTTTGGTTTAGCTGCTTTTCCTTCCCCCCTCCCCGCCCCAGTGGAAAAAGCAAGAAGAGAGAGTAGCCAGTCTTCTCTGTTGAAGACCCAGCACAAAAAGCTTTCACACATTAAATTCACTTTAAGAAAGTGAATTTGCATCTGTGTACTGTATAATTATAGCTCTATCCATAATGAGGACTGTACACTAGACACCTTATACAATACTAATAATACGCTACTGGGCTCATAAGAGCTATCATATATACTACAGAGAGAAAAACGCACACTCGTTTTCAAGATCTTGTCCCAAAGACCAGCCAGTGCAAATTTCTGCTTGTTCTTTGGAAGTCTGGAATTTGAGAGTTTGAATAATCTTCTTTCTAAATTAAGATAGTTACTACCTTAACGGCCTGCAGTGTACCTGGGCCATAGTCCTCCAAGCTGTGAGAACAGAGAGACGATTCTGGCTGATTTATTGTAAGATCAGGTTCTGGTTCCTCTAACAAAGCAAGCCAAATTCCTTTACAGAGCAGATATTTAAATTTTCTCTTTCTCTTTTTTCTTAAAGGGACCATTTTATAAAAGCACGTTACAAATGAACACCTATGTTGCCTTGTACAAATTTGTACCACAAGAAAATGAAGACTTGGAGATGAGGTAAACTCCAAAATATTTGTTACTTGATTTGCCACATTTGCACTGATGGTCATATGATTATATATGGCTTTGGGGAAGAGAGGGTTTCTTCTGACATTTTTAATACACATTTTTATAGACATAACCATCTAGATACAAAGACATTCCCACAGATGTTAAAAAGAAAAGATGACCAATTCTTTTGGCAAGCATACAATAGATTAAAAGTCTCAAAAACACTTATCTCACTTCAGGAACAAGATGTCTTTCAGCTATAAAGTGTTCTCAGTTTCTTTATTTTTCAGTCAGAAGTTTTCAGCTAAGAATTCTCCACCAGCTCTCATGCTAATGCTAAAAATTCTACCAGTCCTGTTTGATCCATCTTATTCATTTGTGTCTGAAAAAAAGTGAATGGTATCCAGCTGCTGAATGGCAGTATTTTCACATGAGAACTTTGCAAAATAACCTTGTTAATTGCTATTTTTAGCACTTACTTCCTCGGTTCTGCATCAGTTGCTTGCATTACAAGGTCTAATCCAAGCCCACTGAAGGAAAAGGACAGCTTTTCTTTCACTGAAATTATTTGTTCATGCTACTCACATTTTGCATGGTCTTGCTAGATTTCTTACTGTGAAACATGTCACTTGCCTTCAAGGCATCCCTGTATCAAAACAATCATGCATGTGCCACAGACTTTAGGGAATTGACAGAGAAATGCCCCCCTCCTCAGCATCTCCAACACTGAAAGCTTTTTTCCTGTTCCCAACTGTGCCTTCTCACTGCTCTGGAACTAACATGTAACACAGAAATTACAAGGTTTCCTATCATTCTGCTTTACTTACTGCCATTTCTTGATCATTATTTCAGGAATTTCAGCTCTTCAGGAAATTACCACAGTATATGGCAGCCTTTAGTGCAACTTGCCAGCTATTCTGCTTGAAAGACTCCACTTTGCACCCTGCTCTTTAGGAGTGTATTCCATCTTGTGCATTTCTTCCATGACATAGAACATCTCTCAGACAAGCCTGCACTGGACTATCATCCTCATCCAGACACAGAAATCCAGAAAACACATCAACCTTCAAAATCTTTCTGTTCCACATCTTAGGGGGAAAGGCAGGCTGTGGTCTGAAACATGCTCTTTCAGGGGACACCAGGCTCTTTCCAGGGGTGCCAGCTAGGTTTTAGATTAGTGGTACTCAACCACAGCAACACTGTTTGTCCCTTGATCAGAAATTCAGAAATATATATGTCAACATTGTTCCATAAGGTCTGCCCAATAGCTGGCAATGCTGTTCTGTTGCTGCAGAGCCAGGCAGGATCCAACTCAGTTGCATGAATTCCCATTTAGTGTAGTTGAGGTGTTGGAGGTAGGTTCAGCAGGGCACTGTTGTCAATACTGACAAACACTGTCCAGGGAACCTAAGTTAGGAACCAGCCAGGCACTGATCAGCTCCATCATAACAAAGGCAAATGGCAGGGGAACAACCTGAGCTGAGAGGAAGAGTTAGGGCAGAATTCTGGAGTTCCCAGCTCATCTCTAAGAGGATACAGTGAGGGGCAGATTACTGTAGAGAAGAGGTGTAGCTTTGATTTCAGCTGAAATTAGAACTTACCACAGCCTGGATTTCTTTCCTAACAGCAGGAGCAGTCAGATTTTCCAGTGCTCTGGCATAAGTAAAATAATAGGACATTGCAGTAACACACTGATTCTAAGAGATAGCCTTATACTACAAGAAAGAATCCTGAAGGCAAGCAACCCCATGTTTCAGACACTGCAGAGAATAGAATAAAATAGAATAGAATAGAATAGAATAGAAGGAATGGAATGGTTGGAAGGGACCTACACGAGTGCCTATCTTGCCACCTCCTAAAATCTAGATCACTGAGGTAGAGCAGACAAATTATCCAGGGTTGTGATTTACAGAAGAAAAAGATGCGACTTGACTGATTTCAACCAGTAGTAAGATTCAAATGGGTTACCCCTATCAGGGATTAGCAGCTTAAATCTAGGCTGCAAGAATAACAGGTCCAGATGGGATTTCTATTTTGAATCCTATTTGGAGATTAATGACATCTATATTAGCTCTCTTATAGGAAAAAAAAAATTGAACAAAATCAGCAGATCTTCAATCTACAATTCTCTGTGCTCAGATAAGTGAGAGGGAGAGATATTAGATTCAGTTGCCATCTTTCTCTGACAGCCAAATAAATTTATATTTTCTGGGTTGTTTTTCTAACAACCATGCTGAAAAGTACTGGGTGGACAAGGCTGTCTAAATCCTTCTTGTTGAAAGTGTTTTTCTTTTCAGTGTAAGGGCTCCAATGGCTCTGACCCCAGTCTATTCCCTTTGAAGTTATGGATTCCCTTAAAACTTCTTTGAGCGTTCCATTTTAAATATTAACTGTAGTAAAGTACTCAGATATTCTTTCCCATTGGAAAAAAATCTTTTACCTCGAGATATCAAGTTGTCCATTTTCTCTGGCTTCCTTCCTTACCTCAGCAACATTTAATTATTCCAAACACATTGAAACACGTTCTTGAGGAGGGCTTGAGGAAAATCCTGGTTTGGATTGCACAGTGTAAGAAGACTAAATGCCTGCTTCTACAGTTGTCAGCAGCAATGATAACCACTTGGAAAGTGAACCAGAGAGACCCACCAGTGGCCACACCTTCAGCTGCATCCTGGACAGATCCATATTTTCTATGCATGCACTGAAAGACCCTGTTAAATTGGACCAGTTATCCATCATAATAGATGCTCCAGATGTGTTTGCAGGCTCTTGTGCTGATAACTCAACAATACAGTGAGCCTAACAGGGAAAGGTGAATAGTTAGGGGTCAACAATTAATTTTATTAAGATCAAGAAATGTCTCTTATCCAGCAAACAGAACTTTCTGGATTTAAGCCCTTTGGAAATGGTCTTCTGCTTATTTTCTACAACATACCACTATTATAATTATGTAGGAATATTGATGAAGTGTCACCAATGTGGGGGAAAAGGTCAAATAACTGTTCTGCTACCTGCACAAAATCAGCTTAGCAAATTTTGCTATTAGTGTTTCCAGCCAAATTATTCTGCTAGCTCTGCTTTGGAACTAGTCAGCTGGATGCTGATACTTAGCAATTACAACTCAGCACCACACATTATAAGGGAAAATATGTACCATTGAAATCAAAAAGACATTCTCGGGCAGAATTATATCCCTGCTGATTCATTGCCTTTGTCAGTAAAATAGAACTATTTTCCTGCTGCCTTCCTTCTGCAATCGCAGCTTGAAAACACAGATGATGAAGTAGTGTGTCCCAACAGTGTGAAATGTCTTAAAGTAAAGCAATAATGCCTTTAACAAAGAGGGACTGTATTTTAAACAGTTTCTTAATAAACAGGAAGCAAACCTTCCAGTTCACAAATGTTGTCTCAAAATAATGGTCTAGCCCCAAGATAGAGACTCTCTTTCTACATTAACATGTGTGACTGAAGAAGACCTTTCCACCTTATTGAGTCTACCTTCAGTGAATGCTCAGACAAAATAACCATGGAAGGATCACCTTCTTATCAGAAGGGAATTGTGGAAGCCGATACAACATGACAATTAAGAGTCACCTTACATACTGTTCTTCTAATCACAGGCCAGGGGATATGATCACACTCCTGGAAGACTCTAATGAAGACTGGTGGAAGGTATGTGCTAGTCAGTTTATATCTGTTTTCTTTCCAAAAGGAAAAATATCTTGTTTTCTATACTGAGCATGTATTAAAGCTGCTACTATTAATAATCTTCTGCTATCAATATGTTTCCTTCATAGGGGAGAATTGATGACAGAACTGGATATTTTCCTGCTAACTTTGTTCAGAGAGTGCAACAAAATGAGAAGATTTACAGATGTATCAGGACATTCATTGGCTGCAAGGAACAGGGACAGATAACTCTGAAAGAGAACCAGGTAAGATCCTCTGTGCTGGACCATCACTGGACTAGAGCATCCAGCAGTCTGTCCAGTGGCTGAAGGGAAAAATGTGCAAGATGAGGACAGGCAGATTTTTTTCACTGCAGTTTTGCAAGATTTGTTATTTGCGTGGTAGCAGTGTCAACTAAGAGCAGTGTTTGCCTTGTGCAGGCACATACTCGATGCCTAACACAGCCTGAATTTTCAGTCTCACAGACATTCACAGTGATACTTTACATATTTCTCACTCTCTTGCTGACTTCAGAGGGGTGAATACAGAGTCTTAGCAGTAGACCTTGTGTGCCTGAAAAATGATATGGTTTTCTCCTCACTATTAGAGCTAATCTAATAAAGGCAGAGCCTCCCTCCCCAGACCTTAACTTATCTAAAGATCTAAACACAGCCCATTGTCTTTGCTCCAACAGGAACAGAGTTAAAACAGCATCACACAAAGCTGTAAATCCTAAATGTAACACTTGTTCTCCAGTTGCAAGGTATATGTAATCCTTTTTTTTTTTTTTTTTTTTGGTGTGTGTGTGTCACCACTTAAATAGCCTCTCTACAGGCTGTAATATATTTTAAGCTATCAGTGCTCCTGTGAGCTTAAATACACTATGTACAGTGAGGAC
Source organism: Pycnonotus jocosus (assembly GCA_013400435.1). Taxonomy (NCBI): domain Eukaryota; kingdom Metazoa; phylum Chordata; class Aves; order Passeriformes; family Pycnonotidae; genus Pycnonotus; species Pycnonotus jocosus. The sequence goes on from VWYP01030150.1 coordinate 203,998, forward strand.
TGGCAGGGTTCATTCACACCCTGGTGTATTTTCATCAGCTCCTTCTACTTTGTGTCCTTCAGGTGGGTTCACTAGGCACAAGCCATGACTCAAAACCTGCATCAAGGGACATGTAAATAGGAGGATGACATACTAAGGGTGATACACAGCTTGAGTTCTCTGATGCCTGAATGCAATAAAAATGTAGATTTTTATCACTGTACCTTGCAAAGCCCAGGGTTTCTTCCACCTATTAGGTCTTTCCTTTCCTGTGGCAACTGTGTCACGTCACAAGAAGTGGTTTGCTTTACAGTCTGAACAGCCACTGATTTTATTGAAGTAGAGAACCAGTTTGGACTTCAGGGCTGTGGATTTTCCACACAGAACATTTTAACACTTCACTCCACTGGTGGATAAGATTAATTTACAGCATGGCTGATTTGTGACATAGGAAAACATAAAAGTGCACACAGCTTTTTAAGGAAGGCAGAGAAATACAGTGACCAGAATATATTTTAAGTGTACTGTACACACAATACATTGGGAAGTTCTGCAGCTTCTAGAAAGAAAGTTCTCACATTCTTTTTACCCAATATGTCTTTTAATTTTTTTCTGCCTGTGCACACAGACAAAAGAAATATTACCAGAGCAGAACAAGAGCTTTCGGAGGCTTTGTGTTCTAGAATAAGCAACACACAGGGGCAAAGGTAGGAAATGGTAGTGTTGGAACATGGCATGCCAGCATGAGGGAATGGTCAAGATCTGCATCACTTCTCATTAGTGGGCATACCAGATCCTCTCTGTCAGCGTGGCAACTGCTGGAACAGTGGGAGCCCAGTTGCTTGCCTCAGTTCCCACAAAACCACAGTTTCCAAGTGGGCAGCTCTGGCAGCTTCGTCTAAACACAAGGACCTTCCTATTGTCCCTATTTCATAATAGCATCACACAGGGAGCTCCGAGTCAGGGATGCCTCATCATCTCTGGCAAGGCAGGAGGTTAAGAAAGGGATGAATCTATCCTGTCTCTCTACTTCCTCCTTTTTTAAAAAGACTTTTACAGCTCTGTGTCAAGCCCACACAAATGCTGAGGCTGAATATGAATGCTGTTGGGTGCTCGCTCCACATGGGAGAGGCTTCAGAGGAAGAAAGGAATAAATATTTGTTGTGAAACAGGAGGCAGAGATCAGACTGCACAAACACATGAATGCAGAGACACGAGAGGAGAGGAGCACAGCAAACAGATGATCCTGCTCCACTCACACAAATTATGCAAAATGGGGACATTGAAGTAGCTTGAAGGCCATTTGGGGTAATTTCCAGGTGAGACAGCCACAGTGAGGCTGTGGACACTTATCTGTTTCCTGCTGTCCCTCCATACAAGGCATAATTTTTTTGTATTTTTTAATAAAGAAACAACTCTCCCTTCACTGTGGAAAAACTCTTATTGTGAAAAACATTTTAATTGTTATTGGGAATTTTTTACTTTAAAAAATTATTTTATATTTCCAAAGTCAAATTTCCCTTCTTCTTTCTTCAGCCTCTTATTTTCTGTCCTTTGTTTCTCCATTTTTTCCCATGTGAAGCAGAGAGAGAGGTGCAATAGGGAAAGGCATGGAAAAAACAAAGTCATCTGAATTGAACTTGTGGGAAAATTTTGGCAGGATTTTTGGTTTGGTTTTTTTGTTTGTTTTGTTTTTGGTGGTTTTTTTGTTTTTTTTTTTTTGTCTTTTGTTCTATTAGGAATTTCTGTGGGATTTCATCGGCCATGTTACCTGTCTCTGGGCACAGTGTTCAGAGTGCTGTGACTGCAATATGTGTACTCTGCGTAAAGAATTGACTTCTTCCAGATTAGCAGACAGGGCAGATTATTCACCACTACTTATTCCTGTCAAGTCCCACTTCAGCTAGAAAAACTCATTAACTGGTCTAATAAATTCCTGTGACTATAGTATGGCAAAGTTACTGCATTGAGTAACTTTTGGTGTGGTCTAACAAAAGTACAGAACCATTCTGATAATGGAAGCAAGGATGATATACTAACAGAAAAAACTTTTCCAGTGACAATTATATGAATTTTCTTTGTATTGCTTGATACTTTCCATGGTTTATCCTTCAGGTCTCTATCCCTTCGTGCCCTATATGAATTTTTCTGGGTAGAGGGTCTACTCTTGTAAGGCAAAAGGCAAGAAGTTCACATCAACGTGACCACCCTAAGAAAAACCATTTTGGGCAAGGAGAGATATTTCCAAAATTTGAGGCGCAGTTAGTGATCGTTTTTCTGGAATCATTTGGCAGTTTCATGCCTTGGAAACAACACCTGGAGTTTCAGCTTGATGCAAACCTTTCTGGCAAAGCCAATATTCAGGGAGAGGGCTGAAGAATAACCACGGTTTGTTCACCCATCTCGACCAATATGCAAAACTAGTCTTCACAAAGGATCCCTTGAAAATTTCACTATGCAATATGAAGCCCAGGCTGAAGGAGAAAAACTGCTTCGGAGATGCCAACATCTTGGGGTTCACTGACAGATTTTTGAGTCTTAAAAGCAGTTCAGAAAATGACTGGGCACCACATGCCTCAGCCAGGGATCTGTAGGAGGTAGGCAGGCCCCTGACATCAGTAAAGGAAGATTTATCAATAAAAAAACCAAACCTGACCAATTTTGATGGCTTCCAAACTTTTAAGCTCTCTTCTCACAAACAATATGAACTGCATAATTTTCAAATCTGACTGATTGTATCATCACTTCTATATAAAACTTTCTCCAGCCTGTCACTTCTGCACTAGACCTCCCAAATTCGTTACCAAATATTATACAAATAAATACAAAACATTATAAAAATATTTCTTTGCATGAAAACAGGCTTGTAAGAAAAAAAATTGCAATATGTAATATATCACTAATATTTGAAAAAGCATCTCTTAAAATGTCTTTAAGGTACTTGATCATCCTTATTTTTAAAGAAGTCAAAATTATGTGCTGTCTGAATGTCTGCTTTTAGTTTGAAAAAGAACCTACTCACACCTTTGCCTGGCTACCTTTGACATTTACAGTCACACTCACACAAATTAGTTTAGAGCTAAGCTTTTTGTAACTAAATAACACAACTGATTTAAAATTGCTCAAGTGATCTTGGGCATCATAAATTACCCCAAACTGACATTTGTAACAAACTGGGAATCAGAAACTCTTGGCCTCATCCAGAGGGCACTGTGAGTTTACATAGAAGTCAGTGCAACATACCCATTTTTTGATATGTGTTTTATAAATTTCACACATCCACAAGGCTAGACTTAATAAGGCAGTTTCATCACAGTGACTTATGCACTCAAATTAAATCACTTAAGAGGCAAACTCATCACTGAAAGCGATGTTGCATTTCTTCATGTGCTCCCCAGCTCTTAGTGCTGCACTTCACAGCTAGGCTGAAAGGGAGCAGGGTCATTTTCCAGCTCTCTCTGATTTCCATTGACATCACTCTTGCTGGGAAGGGATGGCTGTCCCCATTCATTCGGGGATGCTGAGTGGCACAAAAGATTTGCAGGAGTCCAAAACAAGAGCTCAGATCATTATGCATCCAGTCTAGCCCAGATCTCCTTTAAAACCCTAAGTAGGTGATATAGGTAAATCAACACAGTGTTCTCAGTCCAAAAGTTAGTGAAACAACTGATGTAAAACCCTTCATCATCAGTTGCACTACAACTGTATGGGTATGGGAGCTGAACTGCTTAGTATTTCCATCCATAAGGCTCACATCTTCACATTTCCATCCTCAAGGAAAGGACCTCAGTGCACTGGTGGCAGCAGATGTAGAAGGTCAGTGGCCCTGTGCTGTCATTCTTGCAAACAGAAGACTTGAACTTGCAGACCTCTTGACCTGGCACTGTCTGCGGGCTCCAAGACAGCTCTTGAAACTGTACTGCCCTCATAACCAAAGTCCTACTTCATCAGAACCAGATTGTGGCTGTCAGATGGGTTAATTATGTGGAAGGAAGAAAGAGGAGAAGACAGCTGCAAAAAGTTACAGCAAGTTCAAAATTGCTCCCAAAGAGAACTGACCATTTAAGCCCAAATTCAAAGCACAGGATTTAGAAGAACAGAAATAACCATGCAGGTCAAAGGATTATTTCCTAATTGCTCATTTCCCCCACCTGCTGCAGGGCTGACTGGCAGATAAAAAATTCTCAGGGTAGCTGTTGGCAAGTTCAGATAGCAGTCACAATCTGAATATTTGTTTGGGAATTTTTAGTGTTTTGACTGTTTTTTTAAAGAAAATGAGATAAAAGAATGGGAAAGTGACTTTATAATAATAGATCCCACTTTCAGATAATTCTGGAAATAACTTGTTGAGCAAGAAATAGCCTGAGATGTGGTTTCTTACCCTGTGGCTTACTCCACTACTAATCTCTTGAGCCAGAGCACAGGGGAAAAATCCCAACCAACTCCTTTTGTGATCCTACCAAGTTCACTGGAGAGTGATTCCTCTGCTCACTTTTCTAGTCAGGCCAGCAGCCTGCCACCCAAAACATGCCAGCTTGAGTAGCTGCCATCTAAGCAGTTTTCAACTTTATCCAGAAAAACCATGACCACCTGTTAGTGCCTGTGACACCTTGTGCCTTCACAACCATCATCTTTGCCATCTTTCATCAGGGCTAATCCTTAACAGCTAATTCATTGGGTGCAATCCAAAACTCTGGATCCCACCATCTCCTCATTTGGGATTACTCCGAATTTACACCCACATAACAAAATCAAGAGCCAAATCTCCAGAATACAACTTGTGGGGGAAATCATTGCATATATAAAAGGGAATGAGAGCAAAGGTGGCCATAGATGGTGGTTTTATTCTGTCTTCTCTGAAAACTGCAGAATTTGGAGCAGCTCCAGGGCTTTGCGAAGTTCCAGCAGCTGTCACAGACCCAGGAGACCTCCTGAATTGCACAGGATTATGAAAGTGTGGCATATTGTGGCTGAGCTTACTCTGCCCCTGAACCCTACTCTTCCTTGGAAAGTAGTGGGAAAAATCTCTGCCATCTGGGGTCTGGCACATGCAAGGCTTAGTGTCTTAACGTGAAAGGATTTCAGCTGGAATTTGGGAGAATTCAGATCTACGTATTGGTATGTAGAGTGAGAGCTCTCACATAAAGGCATTGTACTCCTCATGCCCAGTGAAGATCTAAAGTGATTGCTGTAGCAGAGCACTCTCACTGATATCAAAGAGCACTCAAATGAGCAACAGAAAAAAAAAATTACCCCACACCACTGAAAAAAGAAGAAATTTGCCATATTTTTCACTCAAAAAACCAAAGAAAAACAGTGTTCAGAAAACTCAAAAGAAAACTTTTTCTTTTGTCCACAAATCATGCTGCTGACAATACTAGACAACAGGGAAATCCACTCTGTCCTTGCAATGTGTTCTGCACAGCAGCAGAGAAATTAAGCAAAAAAATGCACCAGGGTTAGTGAGCAATGTAGACCTGCTGGAGATGTGATTTTTCTGGGGATCCTATTAAAAAGCTAAGAGTCTTGCAGACATCTTCAGTTAGAAGGAAAACACAGTGATGTAGTGAATCACTCCTTTTAACCAGCCAGTTCTAGTTATGGAGAAGCTGCAAAGGCTCACAGCAGTAGGGATCAACTGAGAAGGAGAACTTTTCAACTAATCCTCCTTCCCACACCTGGGTAGTCTTCCATACTTGGCCATCTTTAGTCTTGTGCTTCTTTGCAGACTTTTTCTCTCATCATTTCTTTCTCAGAGATGGAGACCAACATGTAGCAGTAGTTAAAAACACATTTCTCTGACCATGTTCTTTGCACCTCTCTGTTTTGAATGGTGATGTGACTGCAGAGGAAGCAGATGCTGTGCTGGGGATTCATTACATAAATGAGCTTGGCTGTTTTGCATCAGAACCTAAACTAGACAGCATCAATTCTAGACCTCTCCCACACTTTCCATGTTATTTAGCCCAAGCAACAATACATTATTCTTTCTAATTGCATGTCAGCCCTGTTGGTGTGCTCAGTCATTCTGCCCCAGGGATCCAATTCAGTTAGTGTTGAGTAGGCAGGATAAGTAAGAAAATTAATGAGTCCATTTACTTTCCCAAACTTTGTTTGCAGGTACAGAGATCCACCTCCCCTATTTCCAAATACTAGAGGTAGTAAATATGCAGCAGCTTCACCTCCTTCTTATAACCTTTAATTTCCTTCTGGCTGCTAATAAATTTCATGTACAACAACAGAACAAGCTGGGCCAGGATTCAGATGTGGTATTTAGGTGTCATCCATAATAGTCATGCTGAAATGGATTTATCCAGGAACGCTTTAAAGCCATTTTTGTTCATTTCATATCCTCTGAATTATTGTAAATAAACATTGTAAATACTTATTAGACAGAGATGAGTGTTAGTCCAGATAAAGGGCTGGCACTGACATCATGAGAAATCAGTGTGTGGAGTGCTCTCAATAGGATTTTCAGTTCTCCAGCTATATTTTAACCTTGTTTGACTAGTAGGAAATATATAGTTCTTTGGCACAGACATTTGAAAACAAGTCTTTATTTGGTGTGGTGCTGTGCCCAGTCTAAAGTGCCTGTGCCACGAGGTTTTCAGGCAGTTTGGCCATTACCAGATGTTTCAAGAAGGGCCTTAAAGTGGAAATGCCTGAGATCACAAAGGTCAGGAGGAAAAGAAAACCTTTACCACAATGTAATATTTGTGCCATGATAAAGACCCCATGATTTCAAGACTGCTTCCCTGTGGAGTAGGTGTTATGGAAACATTCTCACAGAGCTGGATTCAGGTCACACATTTTGGTATCCAAAACAGGCATCTGCAGGTGCAAGGGCTGAGTAAATAACATAATCCACTGCCTATCTCAGAAGTAGCAAGGCTCCTTTAACATGCAAAAGAGAACATGTTTGCATTCAGGCCAGCTGCTACAACTGACCCATGATTACTCTTCACCTCCAGGTATTGAAGGAGTCAGATAGCTCGTGATCTGAAATACCCATTTCTCGCATGCACAGACAACTACAGCACAATCATTACAGTAGACTGAAGTCAAAATTCAAGTTTCAAAATCTCTTATCCACCGCAAAGTTCCTAACATAACAATGTTGATATCTCTCGTGTTTATGTGGCACTTCAGGGAAATGGGGGAAAGGTAACTCTCTACATATGTGAGTTTGAGATTCTTATCAAAGTGGTGAGAGTCCAACAGGAATTGTTCTACTCATAGAAGTAACTAGCAGGATGTCTAACTTGTCTGCTCAATACCCTGGAATAATTTGTCTTTTTGATCGTGGCAGAGTTTAACATTTCCATATATTTTTTGTGTTCAGATTTGTGTGACTTCTGAAAAGGAACACGATGGCTTTATCAAGGTATACAGCGGGAAGAAGAAAGGCTTTGTCCCCATAGACGTCTTAGAAAACATCTGATTCCAACAGGCCACTCCCTGCAGTGGGAGCCCTTTGTTGGCAATGCCTGTCTGCCTCATCTCACACTGTGTCAACCCAGATGGGCTGTCTTGCAGATGTTCAGGGAAATAGTGGGAAAACTGCAACAATGTGAAGAAAAAGACATTTAGACTGTCACAGCAACACTAAAAATATGAAAAGTTGAATGTTTGAAAGAAAATGTTGTCAGAAACCACCAGGGAAATGAGAGGTCCTTGGATTCATATAGGAATAAGGTAAGGGAGGAAGAAAAACAAAGCCTGGGCTGGTTTCTGGTGCAAGATGGCTGCTACAACCCTGATGGAGACAGACAGCTTCTTCTGAAGGACTAAACTAGTATCCTGTTCTTGTGTCTTAGAAAACTGTTGGACTGCTTTCCTGTTTGAAGTGTGTATTTCGGGGGAGGGGGGAGAACACCGTTCAGACTGTCCTCGTACCACAGTCCGATGCTTGTAGTAAAGTGTGGTTGTGGTTCTACAGTTTTGTCCCCCGCACCGACCAAGTTTAAGCGTTTAGTCCTGGTGTTTAGTCTCATAACAAATCAGTTTGGAGACACCGTGTGAATGTCACTTTGAGAAATGCACTGTGCCCTGGAAGCTGGCAACTCTCTCTTTCTGTGCAATCTTCCCATAGGAAAGAGTAGCAACTTTGTGTGTCCTTTGTTTTCTCTGTATATGAACAAAAGCTCTCAGCGTATGTTGGGTGTGTGTTGGCTGCTCTCATAGGTCACAAAAATTTCTGGTCCTTGGATTCACAAGCCTGCTTGGAAGCATCGCTCTGTGTTTCCTTCACCCTTATTTGGTGATACAGAAAATGGGTAAATGCTGGGAGACAGCCACAGGCTTGAAACATTTTCTATTTTTCTGTGTTTATTGCACTTAAGACATTTTATATATTAATCCTATTTATAAAAAAATAAACCAGTTATATAACCCACTGGAAGGCTGAAAATGTTAGGAAAGGACAAGCTGCACACAGGACTGAAGTCTGTAATTATAAAAATGCAGAACTCATGACAGAAAGGCACTGAGTGTCTCTGTGGCGTGTTCACACACTAAAGCTCTCTTCTCCATTTGCTAAGTAGAAGTTTTGCAGATTCAGCAGTAAATACACCAACATAAATTTTTCCTTGGCATAAACCACCGTGATCACCCCTTGAGTCTTTTCCATGCTAGTGAGACTGTGCAGACATCCCTGTTTTGTCCATATAAGCCTCCATCTTCAAACGTGCTCTGGGCACAGGAACCTTTCAGTACGGGGGAGCAGTCTGCGGGACCTCTGGGTCTTGACTAAATTACACAAGTCAGTCAGCGCCAATTCTGTTGTAGAGCAGGGGCCCAATGATATTTGAGGACAGGGAACCTAATTTCCAAGTATTTAATTGGATGTAATTGCATCAAATACACTTAAACATCTCAGCATGTATTATGACATAGAGATTAGGCCCTCTCCTAAAGCTACCTGCTGAAATTCATGCCTTCTTTGACTAGCTTGAAACTGAATGCCTGTCTTTTCTTTTCTAACCACTGATTGGTGTCCTCAATCCTGATACTGCATGCCAGGCAAGTGTAGGCCTTTGCAAAGATGATGCTCTTTCTAAAAAACGCAGTTACTGGTCCTGTTCCCATCTGTTGAGCCAGGTTGAACCTGTGTTGCACAGCCCAAGTCTCAGTAGGTGAGTTGCCCTAAATGAATAGCTGATCTTGCTCAAAGCCTTATAAAATCCAGGTGGACTCTACACTTGACCAGAAGCTCTCAGGGCAGATTGGTTTTCAGCCTGTCAGAGACCTATTTTGCAGCTCTTATGCATCATTTAACTGCAGAGAAAGTTGCAGGGCTGCCAGCTGCTGAAACATGGCCCTTTGTAGTGCAACCGGTCCATACTGATTATTAACAAACTCCTGGCTGATCAAAAGTATCTGATTTCATACCTTCTGTGGAAATATCAGCAGGGTTTTTTTCCCACTTCAAGAAACATCTGCTCAGCTCATTTTCTTAACTAACCAATAAACTCAGTGGGAGAGGATTCTGATAATCCCTAAAGATCAAGGGGGAAAGCAGTAGAGAAATATTAATCCAGCCTTCTTTATAAGATTACTTTTAATATATTCACCCATTCAAAGGAAAAACTCAAGTGTTTGTTACAACTAAAATGTTTGCTAGTTTTGATCAGGCCTGTCAAGTGGACGAAAGGAAATCTGTATTAATCTATATATATGTGCTATTGTTTACATGATTGCATCATACTGTGATTCCCCCCTTTTTCAGTCTTCTATGACTTTGATTTATCCCTACAATGTGCATCATACTATTCAAAGAATTATATGAATATTACCTACAAATCACAATGGCCTTTAATCAAAGTCAGTTTTATTCCTTTTGATACTGAGCAATAAATAATAAAGTGACTGAGTAAAAACAAAACAGGCCTTATGTGGACTGCATTGCATCTGAGAAACTATTGCTTCTGAACCAAAGCTTTCATGTTTATCCTTTCTTTGTGTTTTTGGTTGGTTGGTTGGTTGGTTAGTTTTGTCTTTTTACTGGGCTTTTGCTGCCATTCAATATGTAGATGTAATTTATGCCTAATTTAGCAAGAAACACATATCATACATGAATCTTACTTTAGGCATGTAATTCATTGGCTATCCATGTTTAAAGCTGAAGTAGTTTGCTAAATTAAGGTCATTTTACTCAAATTTATTTTGGATGCCTTACTCTGAATCCAGACAAGTATCTCATCACTTTTTTTACTACCATATGCAGTTTGCAATAGGTACTGTGTTAGCAAGCAGTTAAAAAATCAGACAAAAGATGGAATGGATTTTATCTGACATATGTTCAGAAAAACTGAATTTTAGGAGATAAATGCTGCTCAGATTTAATTTAATATTCTGCTCAATAAAGACTATGTGATGGTTGGAAGGAGAATAGAAGTGTATGTGTCCTGGCTTTTTTGCATGAGACTATGGAATTTTTAGTTACCCACCTTGAAAAACAGTCACTAAACCCATCAGCAACGGAGCATTTCCATCTAAAATTTACAGCACTTGCATTTCCCACATTTAGAAATCATTTCTAACATATTTCTGAAATGTGTGTAACGTGTGGATTCAGAGGGAAGTTTTGTGGTGGGGCCACTCTGAACACTTGTTTCTGGTATGTCAGAAAGCAGTTTCAACCATTCAACATCTCACCACAGCATAAAACTGCCTATAGAATATTTTCCTATGTGCTAGGAACAGCTGACCAACATGAATTAAGTATGAGCTGCCCAAATCATGATGTTCTCCCATCAGTAAAAACACAGTATCACAGTTTACCATGACCCCTTCCTGTACTTGGCCATTTTGACTCAGTGACTCCATCGGGACATGAGTGCTGCAGCACAACACCACTCAGCTGTGGATCCACTCCCCCAGGGGAACTACCACACTTATGCCTACAAACGTTGGATACCTTAGAATTTTGCTTACAACCCTTTTTTCTAATTATTTGTCGAGATTCAATTGACTAAATATAGCACTCAGTGCCATCAGAGGAATGTGCACAGGTCGGCAGAAAGTGTCATGGGAGATTTGGAAGAGCTACAACCTTCTAAAGAAGCCACTGGAGACCATGTAGGTTTTCTAAAATGGAACTAGACAGATGTCTTTGTAAAATGAACCCAACTCATTTATTTTAAATATGTGCAGACAAGTCTGATTTATTGAGCATTTAAAAGACATCTTTCTTTCCATAAAGGATGCTGAATAAATTCAGCATGCCATATCAATCTCACCCCATTTAAATCCAAAGTAAAAAAAAAAAACCTTTGAATGCCATAGGGACTAAAGTTCATTATCGTGCAAAAGGCTTGTCAGTGTTACTGTTCTCCCAAAAACCTATGATGTCATTTGCCTGATCTATTTATATATGTACCAGATAACACCTGACTACCACATATCTTGTACTTTTTACTGCACCTCTGAAGGTACTGCTCATGATTATTATTAGAAATGAGGAAAGAGGTGCATTTTTTCCCCTTTTTATAGAATTTCCTTTACTGGCTGGTGGGTAAGGGTCACTTCCTAAATAGAACACATAAAATATAAGGAGGGAGGAGTGTGAATGATATTCCCATGCATACTCCTTCTGTACTTTGCTCTACTACAAATAGGATCAGACCAACACAAGTGTTTCATTTCATATTTGAGGCATTTCATAATAAATGCAGTCCCAAATTAACATCCAGATTTTGCAATGCAAGGAGAATAAATATTTTCTCCAGTGGGAATATATGTCATCACAATGTTGAGTTTTCCACTGCTAAAAAGAGCATCTGGATCTAAGAGGTACATAAGAGTTATTTTTAACACCATCCTTTATATAGAAAATGGTTATGTGCCTGGAGAATGAACATTTGGCTGGGTTGGTATGAAAGAGACCCAGAAAAACTTTAGTAGGACTGCTGCAGGTCAGCATGTACCTCCACCTCCTCAGTGGCCCAAGAAACTCTGCACAGCACTTGCCTAAATTAATGTCATTTTTTTCAATCAAATTAGCTTAAATTAATTTCTTATTTTATTCATGTACATACAGGCAACATGTGCATTAATATGTATGTCTATCTTACATACATTAACATCAATCCAATTGCAAGCATACATGTCCTTAAAATATCTGTTATGACTGAATTTTCCTTATTTTACTGTGCTCAGCACCAAGTTACAGTAGTGGGTGGTGCCCAGTGAGTACTGAGACAGGCAGCTAAATGGACAAAGTCTAGAAGTTTTGTCTGTATTAAACAATGTATATAATATATAAAGAGTTGCAGCAGCTGAACGGGAAATAATGCAATCCATCGAGCAGAGTCTGGATGGATGCTCACTGCTCTGAAGGGCACGTCGTTCATCAGACGAAGAGAGGACTGCATGCCACATACAAACTGGCAGCCTGAAAACACTGTCAGAACATCATGTAAATCACACTGCTTTGACCCAGTGCCTCACAATAATGAGATATTGAAAATAAAGAATAACTTCTCATGGGACACCTGAAGCAGATGAACCCAGGAGTCTTTAAAATGTGCTAATCAGTCATACATGAACACCATTGAGAAGCACCCCTTAATCTACCTTCATTAGGATGAAGGAGATCAACGTCATGATAATTACTATGCTACCAGCAGTTTGCCAGCTGACAGGGTCAGAGGCTGAGAACACAAAACTGAGAGACCTTGAGAATTGTTTCAGCTTTGCATCACAAACAGGAAAAAATGAGACATAGCTGTGGGTAAAATTCAGTGTTTAACAGAAGCAGTGCAGCAGTGGTACTGAAGCAAACCCTTTAGTGTGTGTTGTCTGTTCCATGTAGCCCTCTCTCCTTGGCAGGCCCAGTCCAGGGGGCCATGGCAGCAGATCCCACCCCTTGCTCTCTCCCAAGGGCAGCACTGCAGGATCAGGGGCACAATTGCAAAGCAGACCTCTGGGTTCGTTCCAGACTGCCACCCCATGCCAACAGAGCCAGCCACTCTTCATTTCAGCCACTGTCTTTCCAGCCATTCTTCATTTCAAGGGTCATGCCATTTCAGCTTCTGGCTGCCAACTGCTTGCTCTTGTGTCTAGCAGAAGAAAATAATAATTATAATAACAATAATAATAATAACAATTCCAAGGAAAACAGCAGCCAAACAAAGCAGCAGTCCCCAAAACCTTGGAGCCTGGCCTTCCTGCATGTCTCAATGGTGTTGCAAACTGCACTGCAAAAAACTGGTGGTTCTTTGTGCCTCCCTGAGAGGTGCCACCTCATTTACTCCTGGTCCTTCTCTGTCTGGGCAGGTTGCAGCACCTTTCTCACAAGCTATTTTATGCCCACTGAGTCTCACTCTGTCATGCCAAGAGAAACCTTTCGGGCCCACTTACTGCATCAGCCCTGTTAAATGTTTGCTGTCAAGCTAGTTGTCCCGAAAAAAAGGCAAGTCTGGCATTGGCCCTGGCTCAGCAGCCTTCCCACATGGTCATCTAGGAACTGCTTGAAAAAGCCTCTTTCAAAGGGGTATGGGCCTGCTGTGAGCCCCATCTCCACCAGCACAGGGGATGGGCAGGGTCCCCTTCCATGTGATGAAGGATGGAACTGGGAAAACTATCTCATTTTGAGCCTTTGGAACAAGTCTGTGTCTCTAAGCCCAGGTGTTGCATGAGTCATACTGAACATGGAAGAACAACTTCTGGTTTTAGCCCATCCACACTCTTCATTACTCCGTATCTCCACATTTTGGCTCAAGAAATGCAAAGAGAATGCAAACCTTTCTTGTTTTCTCTTTCACTCACTCCACATCCTAATCAGCTGTTGCCTTGTGTCTTTCAGCTCAGTCTTGCAAAGACTGGCTTTTCCTCTCCCTCCTGCCACAGGTGATGCTTTCTGAGTATATTATCCAAGGTACAGTGACATCATCCAGCCCCATTGTTGCACCTGTACCTCAAGCAGGGCTGACTATGGCCAGCACAGCCATCTGGTTTGCATTTCATCCTGCTGCAAGGCAATACAGGGTCATGTGGGTTTTTAAAAACCCCATGGTAGACCACCTAAAGCAAAATAGATCCTAGATGAGTACTGGGAAGCTGAATTATTTGATTTGGGGGATTGAGTGTGATCAGACCTCTATTGGTGTTATTGTTATTTATTTGGTTGGATTATTTTACCATGTAAATAGAATGGCAAACACCAAAAGCAGTCCAAGACAAAATTAATAGCTTACTCTTACCCCTCATCCTATACCTGCAGCTTTTAAACTGCCTGCTGTAGTTTTTCTGTAGAGATGCACACAGTCCAGTGGCCTCTGCAGGTTACTGTAATACACAATTTTAGTGCAACTGGCAGGCAAATCTGCTTTACTGACATCCTGAAACTCACTCACAGGTGCTTTATGGAAAGAACAGAACATTTGGTGATTGCTTTACATAAATCTTCATTGGACACTAGGGCATTTCTTACGATTTTCCTTAGGAGTGCAAAAGCTCTCACACACCCAGACTGGAAGAGAGACGTTTCTTCTTGAAAACTGCAGCACCAAGAGCAGTGCTATCCCCCGCATCAGTCGCAAGGGTCTACTCTCTAAAACCCCAGAGACACCACAAAGAACCCATGCTGATCCTCCACCCAAGTGCCAGGACTGCAATGGGATGTGCAAGCCTGCATGAAATGTTAACTGGGACAATTTCTGCATCCTGCACACTTACATACATTTTGTTCAAATAAAAGGTGGCAGGCTGGGCATACCTGTATCTACAGCATATTTCATGCAGATAATTAAGCTTTTTTTTTTTAGGCCTCAGCTGCCCTGCAGCAGGGCTGGAGTGCAGGGTCAATATTAGCTGTGCAGAAAGCTTCGCTTCCCAGTCTGGGGTTGGCAGCACCTGCCCAGAGTTGTCCATGTTTTATTCACAGGTCACGATACTATAGCTTGGTTTCTCAAAAATCCCAGTGGGCTTTATGTTGGTTCATGTGACATTAGTAGAGTTTGTAAAAATACAATCTGCTGCTCTGCATAATGCACCCCCCAACACACAAACCCAGTCACCAGAACATATGAGCTGAGAGGTCAAATGCTGGAGCAGACACACCATTCTTCATCTGACTGCACTGTACTCACCCCTCAGACTTCAGTTACATGAGGTCTGCTAATTGAGAGGGAAGCACCATAATTTTTTGAGTTTTAAGTGCTCTTTAAGAAGTCTTCCTGCTTCAGTGCTCCAATTACACTCCTCATAGAGTTAGCTCACTAGTCACATTTAATGTTAGTAATTAATGAAACAATCTGCAGCAGGCCAGAGGCACCAAGGGAGCCTCTTGCCTTCAGTGCTGTCTCTGTGAGTGAACTCTTCTGCCTGCCGGATCAGTGTAGCATTGGGTGGTAAAGGTAATAGGAATGGTCACTTTTGCTCTCATTCTTTTAAGGGGGTTCCAGGTTCCACCTCCAGACTAAGCCACATCCTCAACCCCTAAAAGTCCTTTCTGAAGCAGGCATCACCAGGTAATAGTCTTTGCATGTTTTAACATAAAGTTCAGGATGATGCCCCCTGACCCTTCAGAGTAATGCCACTTTCATAGCCATCTTTTAAAGATGTCACCCTTTTGTAAGTCAGATTTCACCTTCTTTTAAGCACTATCACTGTGGCTTTGGTCTCAGACCAACCAGTCAAGCAAAGTCCTGACAAGTAGATAGAGCAGCATCTCACGTAATGTTGTAGCCTCTGAGTCTCTCCATGCAAAGATGAAGATTTGACACCTGCTTAGTGGAAACCCAGACACAGGTGGGGTAAGTGCCTTGCCTTCCCCCCACCCCCACCATCTTGGGAGCCAAGGAAAGAAGAGCTGACAGTGCTAATGAGCTGTGTAGCAGGTGATGTAATTATCATCTGAGAGCCTGAGCAGGATGAGACAGATGTTTCTTTTAGGGTTCATTGCTCTATTGGCGACACCTGCTTACCAGCTTGTGTGGTCCACCCCTTGGCACACCAGATACAGACTAATATTAAATGAGCTGGTTTGAGTAAAACCAATAACTAAGTGATATCAAAGCTGTACTCAAGGCTTCCCTCAAACGGTGGGATTCCCAGCAGGAACTCTAAACAGGGACATAAATGACTCTTAAGTAAAGCAAACATGCCATTTCTGCTTCCTGAGAATCTGTCTTGAATCTATTATGTCACCACAAATTTTATTTTCAAAAGAGAATCATCAGCTTTTGCACAGAGCTGCTGAAGAATGGTGACTCTCTACTCAGCTTCAGGCTGAGAATAATCTAGTTAACCATGGGTTTGAGGTTATTGTGGGAAGGAGGGCCCAGCTGACATTCCCCTGGTCAGATGACATGGCACTGAGGAATGGAGGCAGCTCTCACCATGGAGGGAATGGCACAAGGAGCCTTCAAGTGTGTAAAAGCCACAGGTGATGGTCAAATCACAGTCAAGCACTTGAAAAAATGCCCAACATGACAGATCATCACTCAAATAGGCAGGATGTGTTTGAGTGCTTGGTGTTGTCCTAGAGAAAATGAAGGTGAGCAAGAAGACTTTATGGATCAATTTAATCCCCTGTTTCCCACATGGAATATCACAACAACAGTTGTCTTCTGTGTGAAGTTTGGATCTGTGTTCATTCCTCTTACTGAGACTGAGAACAAGTGAACAAGGGCGATAAAAATCCATTAAACGTGGAACAAGGTGAGTTCCGACTGCACTTTGAGTCTTGTACCTCTTAAGTTCAATGTTACCACGAAACAGATACTGGGCAGCAGTTAATGCTCTATAAATCACTGTAGACTGAATTAGATTAAAGTTGCACCCACAAAAAAGCACTGCTCTTGTTCCTAGCCTTGTCTGGATTTTTAGGAGCAACATAAGAGCTTAAAGGAAAGTGGTGTTAACTGTGTCAACAGGCACAGCAGAAATCTATTCTGTGCCACCTTTCCAACTTGACAAGAGAAAAGAACTTTATCTTTTTATGTTGTGTTCCCTCATTTAAATGTTTTTCAAGTAAGTAACACTGGACACCAACAGAGCTGATGTTCCTTGAAGAAGAGCAAAACATTTATTACCCTTCTTGTCTTCCTTCCTGAAATGATTGAGGTGAAAGAAAGGCTAAAAAAGAGTCCTTTCTTGGTTTTCTTATTTCTCTTTTGTCTTTCACATTGGTTCCAGGAATGGAAAGTCATTAATCACCTATCAAGACAGCAGATAGGAGTTGCCTTGGGGTTAGAGAGGATTGGAGAAGATCATTTAAGCATGACAATTAATTGAAATGAGTAAGATGGGGACAGATTCTTCATCTAAAAGTAAGTAGCAGGTGATAGGGGACAGATTTGGACTGCTATTAAGAAAAATTGAATGAGGAATCTTAGCTGATGAAGATGAAAAGTAGAAAATTAGTTAGAAAGTAAAAAGACAGTATAAGAACGGAGAAAAAAGTTCATAGTGATAATCCCAGTTTATTTATTGTTTTAAATTATTCAGCTGGAAAGCTCTGGCTCTGCCTTCACTCCTTACTATGTCAGTTGTGTCAGTGCTACACAGATGAAGAAGTGGGAGCCAAACTGCAACACCTTTCAGGCTCCCAAAGAAGAACATTTCAGGCAGCAATTGCATTATGCACATTTATGACAAAGTTTTCTCTCCCAGCTAGACTCCAGAGACACTACAGGTATATATATATATCCTGGAATGCTGCAGCTGCTGAGTTGAGTGAACTCTCATTTTACCTTTTGGTGGTTTTATTCATCCTGTGCTTTTGGCACAGCTGCCAACAATTCCACCATCCCTCTCCTCACACAAGCTTTCCTCTGTGTAAAGCACTCACTGGGAAGCTCCCGCTGACCACTCACCTCTCCCAGATTTGCTGTAGGCTCACAGGGGGGTTTTTTCTACTGGGCAAACAAAATGACTGCAACACTTCCTGTCTTGTCCAAAGGAAGTGCCAAAAAAATAAGGAAATGGACTGCTTTGAAGAGCCAACACAACACAATAAAACCTGCCCACTGTCTAAAAATACCAAACAGATTCCTGTGAGGCCTTTCCTCTGAAAAGTCTTGTGTTAAGAACAATTGGGGATTAAATGCTTTTTGCCATGTTCAGCACTGAAAAGGCTTCATTGATAAAAGTCATTGGGAGATAAGACTTGACCAGCATACAATATTTTAACTGCAATCAGTTTTCACATGGGTTACTTTCACCTCCTCATTAAGCTCACTCGATTCTCTATGACATAAATTTGATGTACCATATGCATGCAAAATGCAAAAAATTTCCTGATGGCATATTCTGAGTTGGAAGCTCAAAAAATCCCAACTTCAGCTACTACAAATTGCCATTTCTATAAGAAAATGACACTAGGAAAAAAAAAAAACCACATGGCAATGGATGCTGCTTCTTGCATACTTAGATGTTTAAAGATGATATAGGGGCTACAGGGTTATGTGGTGTCAATTTGCAGGGTTGCTGTTCTTCTCTGTTGAGACTCTCTGAGTTTCTGCCAAGGTCCTGTATAACACAAGGAAAACACACAATGCTGCTGTCACAATCCAAATTTGCCATTGGAGCAGCTACCATTAAAACCCTCTGGTCTTGGAGGAAACTTGAGAAAGGGAAAAGTTTGCAGGAGGAAAAAATAATTATACATTCATAAATATCATCAGCTGACTATGAATGGTTTCTATTTAGAAGAAAGGAGGAAACAGGACAAAGATTTTATTTCAGAGACAATCATATTTTCAGAATTTCTCTCCATGCTATTACTGAATAACAGTCTTCAAACTAGGGCAGAAAACTAAGTTTTCATCTTCTCTGTGCCCTGAATGTGCATCTGTTAGTGAATCCTGGCATGCAACCATGAAAGGTCAAAGCCTCTTGGAAGTTACCTATTGGAGCAGACTGTGGTCCTGGAGTGGTGGTTTCCAGATAAATTTGTCATTACTCTCCATTTCATCTTCATATTAAAAAAAAAAAAA